>VYZX01011670.1:436694-649820 GCA_013401335.1 Brachypteracias leptosomus
TTTCCTGATATGATGTTGTTGGTTTGTTTTTTTTTTTTTGTTTTTTTTTTTTTTTTTTTTTTTTTTTAACTGACATGTTCTGTCTTATAAAAAGCCTATTCAGAAACTGTGCTGAGTTAGTCCAGCAAGGCTGAGGTAAACTCAGCTGCACAACGGCTTTATGGTCTATAATGAAATAGGAGGCAGCCTTTCTGGATGTCTTTTGACATTCAAAATTTGCATTTTGAAATCATGAGTTTAAATCCCCTTGGCAGTGAAAGCGTTATTGCTCCTGCTGGATTCACCAGTTTTCATGCACTCACTAAAGGGCTCTGATCTTGTTGCTTCAAGTAAGTACTTATGGTTTTGATCTGTAGTATCTTGCCATCTGTGTCCCACGCTGGGTTTGTTGGTTTTTTGCCTATTAATGAGTGCAACTCGTTGGTCTCACTAAGTGTACAACAGCTCTAGACCCAGTGTGTTGCCAGCCAGTCGCCAGCTCTTCCTCAGCAGGGCCTGGGAGGAACACCCACTGGCTTGGCTGCCTCTCCCTAGGGAGCAATGCTGTGTTTATACTATTTTCATTTCAGGAGCAAAGAATCTGGATCAAAAGCAAAAGAGAGGAAATTTGCTAGAAAGATACTTTTGCTGTTGCTGTTTGTGGTCTTATTTGTCACTGGTGTGTGTGCTCAGGCTGGTGTAGGCAGCTACAACTACTGAAAAAAGCCTGAGGAGAAACACAAATCTCACCTACTCCAGAAACTTAACACCTATGGAAAAGTTATAGCTAAACTGGTTTCAAAAAGAGAGGGGAAAAACCCCCCAACAACCCAGCCACCAAATATCACTAAGCTTTAAGAAACCCGTAACAATAGTACATCTGACTCTGGATTCTCAGGCTCCTATACAATCTTACTGTCCATAAACCACAAAATTGCAAAAGTAAGTTCTTGCAAGGACTCCCCAAGCTCCTCCTTCCTTTCTGCAGTGGATCACAAGAACTGTCTTCATTGCACAAGAAATTATTTATTTCCAGTGTTCATCAAAGCAGATTCTGAACTTACACTTTTAATATTCAATGATATGGCTTCAATGAGGTTCAGACTTTGCATTATTTATGTTTCTGGCTGGATATTTTGGTTGCATAACCAGGTGCATATGGAAACCTGGCATCCAGCAAAAAGCTCTAAGCATGCGTGAAAATGCAACATATGGTTGTTGAGAATGGACAGTGTTTAAGGGTTATCTTTGCTGTCAACATTTAAGATTTTTAATGATGTTGCTGCAATAACAGCAAAAGCCAAACTCTGCCTGATTGACTAGAAAACTGTACTCTAAGAGACCAGCTTTGTCTTGGCCTTTCATAACCACATTTTGTTAAAAAGGATGTTAAATAGTAATGTGAAAGTGTTTTTTATTCAACCTGTGAATGTTCTTTCTTTCCAAGCACTTGAATATAGACTTTCATAAGCATGATAGGCGGGTGGGAAAAATGCAGCTGTCATAGAACCTGTCATTGACTAGGATTGGCCAGTTGTGCCTGCAGTTACTTGATTTATATGCATATTTGTCTTTTATACATGTGGAAATTAGACGTGTACTACAAGTGTGTTGGAGCATATATTTCACTAAATCAAAGAAGTGTATGTAAATAGATGCCATAGTAAAATCCACTGTTAAAATTCAGGGCTGAGACAATATTCCTAGATGTTTTCCAGAGATATGAGAGCTCTGGAATGCAGCATCAGAGCTTCATCTCCCTTTCAGCTCTCTAAAACTTGTTTTCCAACATCAGGGCTCGAACCAGCAGAAATGGGAGGAAAGATCTACTTATCAACTCATGCAGTCAGTGTAAGAGAAGAGGGTCAGAGCAGCATAAGGCACTTCTGGGAAGGGAAGGATGTTTCCAACCCAAGTACTGCAAAAGGTGACCATAAAACTGCCTTCAGAAGGCTTGTGTTACACTCCCATGCATGTCAAACAGGGACACAGAGACATGAGGCAGGTGCAATATAGGTGGCCCTGGTCTAAGAGGAGGTGAAGAACAGCTAATGGCCGTGCTGAGCCAGTGCAGGGGCTGAAGGGCTTCTTCAGTGTGAAGAGGCATGAAAGAGCACAGCTGGTGCTTGAGCTACCCAAGACCAGAGGATGGAAGTGCAAGTCAAAGCTGCCTCTTCCTGCACTCTTGTGGGCTCAGTTCTCTGGAGATAGGGCACAAAACCTTCTCTTTGGGCGTAGTTCTATGAGGACATTGTCCATGGGATAGGCATCCCTTGAGCATCCTTTGAAATCACAGCATCCTGATAAACACTGATTCCCAAAGTATTTGGGGGATTGTTCTACACTTTGTTTACTGACTTGGAATTTGGGGGGGGTAATGTTTTGTTCTTCCTGATCCTTCCCGTTTTCACCTAGCTCACAGTAACGTGGAGCTCTCCACGCTGGAGGAGTTGAAAGGTGATCTGTCTCTCCATGCAAATCTGGATCACATTCACAGTTAGGCCCTCACCCTTTAATCAGTCCCTGTTTGCAAAATCCCATCTTTCACAGTATTTCACAGGGTGGGTTGTTTTTTTTTATTTATTGTTGGACTTCATCTGGTACAAAGGTTTAAACTACAGAAGTAATTTAAAATATTGTGGCATTTCCTTTCTTAATTAATCCCAACTGTTTTCCTTGGTAGTACAGAAAGTATCAGTATTTGATGAGGACATTATGCCTTCATCACTGGGGCAGTGGATTCTTCCTGCCGAGTCTGTAAACAGCAGACAAGCCACAGAGTTCAGCCTTCATGTTCTGGTTTTCATTAAGCCCAGACTAGAGGAGCACCCAGCTGTGTCTTCCTGTAAGGTCTGTCAGTCTTCCAAAGCTTGTTAACATGCTAATATAAAAGGAAATAGGGCTGACTTCAAGGAATTTACAACTAGTCTTAAACTTCAAAGACTTAGAGCTACATCTCTTCAATTCAACAACAACAACAACAAAAATCCTATAATAAAAGTTCTGTTGGCCTACAAGAACAGATCTTTATGCATTGAACACTTAAGCTATAATGTACGATGCCACATTTTTTTGTTGCAAGTTGCAACACAAAACCTCCTGCAGTTGTGAAACTTTGTTCATAGCTGGTAGGTTTGATCAGAGACAAGATAAATTGCTGTCCGGCCCACAAATAAAATATCAGGAATGATGCTGTCAATCTCTCCTTCCCTAAACCTGTTTTCTATGTAAATGTTTGCAGTGGGTAGGTGAATTGGGTTTGAACAGTAGGCAGCATTCTCAGGTGGCAGACATTGGAAGAACTCCTATAACTTCAAGGGAATTACTCCTGTTCTTCACATCTGAAGATCTGGCCCAGCCTGAGGAAACATCTGCAGTGTGCTTACCTAGTCATCTGAGGGTGTTTGGGCAAGGTTGGACGTTCTCTGTTGATTTTGATGGAAGAAGAGAGCACTGTTGTGTGGAAGTGGGGTGAGACACATTATCAAGCTGAAGAACGACCCGTTCAGTGTGGGGAAATGGATGTGCAGGAAGGATTATATAAACAGGGCAGACACTTGGTGATACTTCCCCAGTCTCCAATGATTTTGAAGGTCAGGGACTTCCTAAATCAGAATCAATGCCATTTATATTAAGAAGCAACCAATGATTTATTTTTTTTCCCCCATCTCCATACTACATCTCTTTGTTACATTCATAACATGAAAGATTAATTGCAAATGCCTCTTTCACCCCTTTGAGTGCTCTCAGATCCTGTTGAAGTCTATAGGAGCTTTCAGGTCTTGCAGGAACATAGTGGGTTGAGATCATGCATCCAGAAAGATCTCAGGGAGGTACTTTTCATCAGTGATGAGAGTAAGTTGCCATTTTTATCATCAGATCTCTGCTAAAGGAAAGACACCTCAGACAGCCAATAACGTATCTTATTTTTGGTGTTGGAAAAGATTTCCATTAAAATTCTTCTGGAGAAATCTAAAGAATTTAGATGCATAGAAATAAGGGTTGTTGCACAGCTGAGATAATTACATATTGAAGAGCTTTGGCAGGGACCCTGAGCAATAAATGTGTCAGATGACACATCCCTGAGTCATTTGAGGACATTTCTTTTTTTTTTTTTTTTTTAATTGAGATTCGACTCTTTGTGCCAAGGAACTATAAGAATTTGCGTGTATTCAGTTGGCCTCAAAATTGGTTACTTTGGTCACCCAGAAATATTAAAAGCAACTCAATGCAGAAAAAAGAAAAGAATAAAAGACAAAGTAGCATATTAAACTCAGCAGTTATTCACACTGTTCCTCCTCCGACAGCTCGCTAAAAATGTTGGTGAAATAGGTGCTGCTGTTGTACTTTCGTTATTCGGTGCTAATTAGAACAAACTTACAGTGAATCGAAAGCAATTTCTAAAGGGAGATGATTGTTTTAATAGGAATTAATTGAAAATCCAGACTGTGGTGGTGCAGAAGGCCACAGGGAGCAATGGTCCATGTTTAGATTCCCTTACCAGTCTGTTCTGTGCTTACTGCAAATGGTTATTGTTATGACTGTGTCCCCAGTGGAAAGTGCAGGGGGTGAGAAGACCGAGGGCCACCAATGGCTGGGCTGGTGCCAGAGACAAGCAGGACAGCTGTGCCAGGGCTACATTTCCAACTTTCTTTTGCATTGGAAGAGATAAAGCAGAGCCATGAAAGATAACAGGTTATGTACCTGCTCCATTGCTATGTCCAGAAATAGTGTTTGCAAAGTGACAGCAACTGGCCAGATGTATAACAAGCTCTGCAGGTTGTTTCCCTTGTGCATTTATGCTACACACGACTGCAGTTTCCATCATCAGCTCAATTGGCTGAGTCCTCCCATGAGTAGGAATTTTTGTGGTTTTTTCTACTGGCTTCTGTTGGTCTTATCAAGGGTCACTGGAAAACAAAGCCCCCCAAAACAAATGAAGGAGTTCTTAAGTAAACAGACAAACTGCCCCATAGAGCCTTTGTTTTCTCGACAGTGAAGCTCAGTGTTCAGGCAGTGATGTGCCATTTTTGTCAATGCTCTTGAAAATCCTGTTTTAAGAGGAAAAATGACAGGAAAGGCTGCATCAGTCTTGTTAAATTTCTGGGAATGGAGCTAAATATGATATGGTGTGTATCTATTGCCTTCTGCCAAAAGCACCTCAATTTTGTCAGAGAAAAATGGTAGGAGACACTGTGCCATAAGCTGATAAGGTCATATTAAATCAGCTGTCTATTGAGTCTCACATATTTTATATATAGCCATCCCCTGAGGGTGTGTTGTATCCAGACCCTTGGACAGCTAGCACATAGGTGATGGCTGACAAGCAGAGCAAATCAGCTAGAAGGAAACCACACTTTTTGGTGGAAAGAATGTGCAAATTAAAAAAAAAAAAAAAAAAAAATTCAAGAGAGCATCATGTTGGAATGAAGGTTATGTGACATTACATCAATGGAGAACTTTGCACCTAAGCCTTTGAGATGAGGGGTCCATAGCCCAGCTGAGATACTGTAGCATTGACAGCAGTTTGGGAACATCCTCCTTCCCTGCAGGAGTAGTAATGAGGAAAGGCAGGAAAATGGGAAATTATGTTAAAAAGGAAATCAAGTTCCACAGTAAAGTTATTAAAATTATCATAGAATTTGCTTTGGAAAAAAAAAAAAAGGTTGCTTAATATAGCCTTGAGAATCTGGCACATTCTCGATGATGTTAATCCATCTGCTGACATTTCATCTTAGTCTTATTGGTTTTGTTTCCAGTTTTTTGACACCTCAAGCACTTTAGATGTTATGTTATTGAAGTCATGGGTCTTGTAGAAAACAAATTACCCCATAGAGTTAATTGCACCCATCTCTCTCTTTATCTTGTTGAGGTGAACTTCTTATCTGCATTTCATTGTGAAAGAAAAAAATCTTTGATAGGAAACAAACATACAGAATGGGAGCAGAAGGTGATCACCTCTTGCTGTTTTCCCAAGAGCTAAGTTAATGAGATAAGCCATTATTACTTGTCAGGTATTAGTTGAACCCCAAATAATCTGTTCCCTGGATGGAACTGAGGAAACCTTGTGCTGAGAAAACCATAAATGGCAAAGTATAAAAAAGTATAAAAAAGATTTCTTAGTTTTATTATTATTTGGAGGGTGCAGTTTGAGATTTTCAGGCTGGACAGCATCCTTGGTGGAGAAAGATGATAATAGAGTGAACATGACACTTTTATCACCCTGAAATGTGGAGCCAAAGAAGGAATGCACCTGAACTGATCAGCTAAAATTCCAGTTCCACTACTGCAGTTTCAAGTTTTGACTGAAAGCATCTCATTTTTCCAGACTTTTTCCTTATTGACATCTCTGTGCTCTAGCACAGACTTCTAAGTCACGTAGAATTTCCAGATTTATTTTACTGATGCAATACTTTAAATGTTGGATGTTGGGTTTGGGTTTTTAGGTTGGCCCCCCCCCCGCTCCTTTTTTCCTTTTTTTTTTTTTGTAACCACTTCATTGTTGTGGACAAAATAATTCAAGCAACCAGAAAATTAACGGAGTCTGTTGCACACATTTCTCAAGGTGGATCAGATTCCCTCTGTAAAACAAGCATGTGCTTGTGTGCAGTTTATGCTCATGTAGTTTGCGGTTAATGTCTCTAAGTTATTTCACTTGATTGTGAATATATGGATTCAGTGTTGGAATTACTGGAGTGTGTGGATTGGGGAAGTCAAGGCAGTAGGGGAATCTGTGGGGAAAACCCAATTGACTGGCTTACCCCAGACTTCTGAAGACTTGTTCCTTAATTTCTTTGTGTTTTCTCTTTTGCTTCAAGGTTTTTCTTTGTTTGTACGTGTTTAATTAGTATCTCAAAAACATATGCAAACTAGCTGTCTGGCTAAAGATTTTGGAGCACACGGGAGTGGATGAAAGTGGTTGAAGAATACAAAAGAGCACCTACAGGGAAAACGTGCTTTTACCTCCTGTCCCTTGATTGCCAACCAGACTAACTAGAACCTGGGTCTGTTGAAGCCAAATGCAAAACTTCTCTCTCTGTGGCCAAGATTTCACCTCGGGTGAAAATATATATTTGGCAAGGGTCTGACTCCTCTATTGGTTGTAGGGGTGTCCCACAGAGATTACTGGGCTGCTTGGTGGGATGTGTCCATAACCTGGAATATGTTGTGGGTTGATTTCCATCAGTAGGATGACCAAGAGGCTCTGCTAAGTCTGGGCCTTAGAAAGACTGACTCTTTGCGTGTTTCACATGAGTTCTTCCACTTCCTTACTGTCAGAAAATGCTAAATTAGAAAGCTATTATAAGATCCAGCTTTGTTAGAGAAACATATTCAGATAAGGAGGAATTCAATGATTTATTCACCGGATGATAGTGAATGAATGGTGTCTGTTTTTGGTGTATGAATCATAATTGACTTTATTATGATGTTCTCAATGTGTTCGTTATTTGAACTGATTTCCTGATTCATTCTTTCTCAGTAGATCAGTTGCCAGCAGTTCATTGTGGATTTCCAACATTTAAAATTTTAAGCTCTTTGCAATGGGTATCCAAGTCACATGATGTGCTGCTTTATCCTAGTTGGAAAAATGGGTTGGGGGAAAGGATGATGTAAGTACTAAAAATGTTTGTGAATTCAAAATTCACTTTTTTGACACTTTAAAACACTTTACAATTATTTCTAGGCAACAATCTCAAAAGCTGTTCCCTTTCCATGTCCTGATCAAGCAACATACCAAAGTTTTAAGTCACATGTAGGTTTTTGCTCTGGTATTTGCTCAGTGATTGAAGTGTAGGAACTCACTTGAAGAAGCAGGTTGGAAAGCAACTTGAATGCAGTGAAATGGAATATTCACAAACTTATTTACAGCTTTCTCTCTGTTCTAATAATAGGTGTAAGTGTGGATCACTTGAGCTGTCTCACTCTGTTTCCAGCTCTCTGCAAATCCCTCAGGGATTTATTTCTTTTTCTGTAGGGCTGCTTATTGAGAAACAAGACACTATCAGGCTAAATTCTCCTTGCACATGTACAGCATTGATCTCTTATCATGTAATTAAGTGATGACTCAAGAGACTAGCTGCAGCCCACACACCAGTTGTTTGACCCTCTGGAATTCTGCCTTCCTTCAAGCAGCACGATTATGTGGGCTGACAATCTGCTAAGTGTTTCTAGGATATTCTCTTTGGCTCAGGTTTCCTTTCTGCTTACTGTGTGGGTTTATGCATAGGTAGGATTTTTAAGGCATAGGACACATCATATGAATGTGAAATGGAAGTTGCTCTTTTTGGCTCTTTGGTATATAAATCAGCCTCCTGAGACATGAACCGTGGGTCAACTTAACTTTCCTTCTGTCCTTTGTGGGCTGCTAAGTCCATGTATTGATACCTGAGGAGAAAAGTCTTGCCATTTGAAATGCTTCTAGGTAAATTGATGTTCCCCCGGTCTTTCATTTCTTCGTTTGTGGGTTAGGAATAAAATAAGTGGTGTTTTGTGAAGTAGAATGTATAAACCTTCACCTAGCTCTTTGCAATCTTGTGTGAAAATTGAGAAATACAGCGAACCCTTAACGGAATTTAAAAGCTGCTAATATTTTTCTGTCACGTATATGTAATTGGCAGTTGAAATGGATTAAGAGTTTTTGATATTCAGAGCCATAAACCCAATAACATCTGCTGCTATAATACTATCTTTCCATTTATGTCACGTTTAATTGTTGCGGGAATATTTCCACAAAGCCTCCACTGAAGGGACTAAAAGCTGTTGCTGCAGCTCCCTGGAGTATTTCTGACTCTTACTGGTGACAGTGTCCATGTGAGGAAGCGAGTTCACACTTGGTATCTCACTGTCCTTTCAGGGTCATGATACTTTAGGAAATTCTTAACCAGAGAAGAATAGGCTGAGGCTCTGAAGGTGATTGTGATAGTCAGGGATGCCGTGAAGCACAATATTAATGTTCTGGACATTACCCATTCACGTTAATTTTGGGATCACCTACCCCATGAGTAATTAGTGGAACGTGAGCATGTCCTGTGAGGTAGGTAATAACCCTGTGCCCAGTTACAGTGCTGACTAAACACAGCAAAGCTTCTGTGCCTGCATTTCATGAGGGGTCGGGCACTGACCATTTTCATTAACAGTCAAAGCGCTTTTATTAACAGATGTTAACCAGGCAAGTTTTTATTAGAAAAATCATCAGAGGATAAAAGAATAAGTTAAAGCAATTTAGAATAAATGTTCTAAAGGGTGTTTCCTTGACATGTTAGAACAATCACTGCTATTTTTGTCTTGGTATCCAAGATGTTGGAAAGGAAGAGGTGGGGAGAGCAAAGCCACTCATAGGGGTTTCACATCCTAGATGTAGAATATCATCATCTATACTAATTTTAAGAGGTGCTCCTCAGTGCTAGTTTCTGAAGGAGCCAGGATACTACTAGACTAGAGCTAGTCTCTGTCCTTGCAGCATCCTAATAATAATACTTATTCTGGATACACATGCACTGTGAGAGCTCGGGAAGCTTTTAAATCCCCTCCTGCAGAAGCTCTCACTGTTGTAATGCATGTCTCAGCTTCAAACAGAGCAATGCTGGGTGTAGGGTCCTCTCTCCTGCCGAAGATTTTCTTCTCTTCCTATTGTAACTGGTCCTTCTTGTCTTTTTATACATATTCAACTGGACTCTTTCTATAAATGAAGGAAAGAAATCCATTACAAAGCTCTTTTTTTTTTTTTTTTTTTTTAATAACAATATGGTTAGTTATCTTTAAAATCTGCTGAACAATTAATGGGATTCACATAAACAGCAAAGGTCCAGCCCCTGTACATCAGCAGCATCTGATGTAGCCAACACTGCTCCCAAAAATGGGCTACGTGGATCAATAGACCATAAAAGTCCTACAGATTCTACTTCTTGTTGAAAATGACTTTCTGAGCAATTTCAGAGAGCACACTACTTGCTAAACAGCTTGAGAAATGGCTTTCAAATAGAAGAAAATCTCCACGTTTGCTAGATAAAACAAGGATAATTCAGGCAGCCTTGTCCACTTTGCAGATAAAGTGGGGCACAAAAGAGGTGACTTTTTTCAAGCTCTGACACTGAACTGGTGGCAGAGGAGGGGCTGAAACCCACGTGCACTGGTTGGGAGCCATCTGCTCCAACCTCCAGTCTCTTCTGTATTGTCCATCTGCAGTATTTTGCTTCAACAAGGAAATGTTGGTCCTATGATGCCACATTTTATATAGAAAGTGTATATATTTTTAAATATAAACTTTAAAGGTAGGTGGATTTTTTTCATGTTAAATTTATAGGTAATTTACATAACTAATTTGTAAGCCAAAGTGTAAATGATGCTCAGCTGAAGTGACCATTTTGACAAGCAAGTGCAAACATTGTCAGAACACTGGCAGCTCTGCTTTGGACAAGACTGAGCTTGACAGCTCTTCCTGTGTGCATCTGGGGTTTCTTGGGGGGGGAGCAAGGGGGGAGTGTGTTTTGGTTTGGTTTTAAGAGCTACTTAAGAATATTGCATTATAATAATTTAATTTTGAAATTCTCTATCTAGCTATGTCCTTTAAGATATTAAAAAAGCTGCCATGTGAACCAGAAAGCTGCTTTTCCTGGGCTGCTTGTGCCCAGTGCTGTTTAAACAAATGCAAAACTATCATGAAACATGCAACACTCTCAACCATCTGACATAATAATTCAGCTCAAGTTAATAATGATGACTAAAAGAAACCTTTCAAGACATCCCTCTACACCTATTTTAGATATGGATGAGGATTTGTATGACTTGATTTTTTTTGAATTTTAAAAGCCTACGACTTTGTATAAAGCCCATGGAATCTCATATTGTTCCTTGTTTGATTTGATTTGATTTTGGAGGGGGCCTATAGATCCTTTATTTTACTTCCATCCTTGCCATGTGTCACTCAGTTTGGACAGAGTCTCTTCCTCTCAGCTTTGTCTTTAGCTCTCATCCAGCTGAATGCTTCCAGGAGATGGTGGGAATCTCTCCTGTAGCTTTGAAGTGAGCTCTGGAAAGTGAACTTTGTATTTCAAAATGTGGGTCCTGGTACACATTACACTGACATAAAGGAAAAGCCCCCTAAAATATTATTTTATTTCAGTCTGAAAAACATACATAGTTTTAGTAAGTTATGTTTGGGCACTTAGTGATAAGTAGCAAAAAGTCACAAAACCATGATTCTCCAATTCTTGTGTGATGTCTCCAGACGGACAGATTATAAATTTGCCTGTGGACTATTATTTATCATTGCTCTTCTTGGTGATGAGCATCTACTTTAATAAAAAGGAGATTTAAGAAACCATAAAGAAAGCTAACCCAATTCTCTTTTAATGCGTTATGTAATTAAAGCTTTATTGAGATTTGAGAGCTGTGGAACCACAAAAAGAAGAAAACAAAACAAAACAAAACACAAACACTGAACAAAATAAAACAAAACCAGGAGTGATCGTATCTTTCTACCTAGACACATATTGGAGAAAATCTGCACATAGAAAGAAAAGGTACAGTTTGTCATGCACAGGGTCAGGTAAAAGATTCTGCCTATCCCACAGGTCTGCCCTGCAAATATTAATGCCTGTGATAGGATTATGGAAGTCAATAGTTCCCTTATGTACAGTGAGATTTCTCTGCCATGTAGCTCCGACATGAACACCTACAAAATTAAAGCCTGTGTATTCCAAGTGTCCTTTAGCCACTGTGAGCATGAGAAGAGAAAATCAATGGAGCTCAATTTTGTGGGGGTACCCAGGGACTCTTTCAGGGCATTTCCAGTGGACCAGTTTCATGAGCTTTCTAGTTTTTTATTAGTGCTATATTTTGAGGACAGGCAGCTGTGGTTCAAGAGACTCGTGCAGTTCACAAGTGGTTCGGGTTGTGGCTGGAGCACGTGAGCGGCCTCATCCCACGGGCACCAGTGGGAGCCCTGGGAGTCCACAGCTCCATCTCCCTCCAGCTCTCCACAGTAACTCCCGCCCCTGTGGAAATCTCAGCAGTGGTTCAGGCTCAGAGAGACTGGCTTTCATAGTTTAACCCTGGGTTTTACTGGTATGCATACATGAATGTGCCATACCAACTAACCTGCACTTTCAAACGTGTACAATCTCACCACCGGCTCTGCCGATTTGCACCCAACTCTGTGGGCTATTAATCCTCTTCACACTGAGGAAGGTGTCCAGAACTCAAAAATACTGAAGTGTTAGTTTTGTCACAGAGGTGTAATGTATGATAAATGTTTTGGATAATGGATCTATGTTTCAATACGTAAAGACAACAGTAATAATTTTTTTACAGTTATGAAGCATGTTGAGTAGAAGTCTTCCTCTCTAGTGTCCTAAGAGTTCACTGAGACATGGGGGAAACCCCCCTATCCAGAATATAAGTTATCTTGTATTTTTGCTGACGTGTATAATTACTGATGTGGGTGTTCCCACATCTTAGAATGGAAAAAGTGCTTGCCAAGATTGAAAAACCATAGTAAGCAATATAAATGATTTCTCTCACACACCAGCATTTCTTGCTGAGACAAGTGAACTGGAACTGTGTTTAAAACCATATAATTATACTCCTATATATCATTTATTAAATCAGATTTCCCCCACCCTCTTTTCTTTCAAGTCACTTCTGAAAACGCTTTTCTTCCACGAGGCCTGCTAGCTGGGGTCCTCCCCTGTGAAGAACTCCTTCCAAACAGTGGAAACAAACAAAAATGTAAACAGCACATCAAGACCCATGTGACATGTTGTCCTTATGCCATTATTGCTCTTCGCTTAAATCTTCGCTCTAGCTTCAGTGTCACCGAAATCTGCTTGGACCAGACATGAAGTGTTGCCTCTCCAGGGTCTATCCCAGACATCTGTATGGGAGCATTTTCATCATCGAGCCTCATTTTCTCCATGATACAGACCATGTAGTCTTATCTCTCCATTCCTTGGTCGGGACCAGAACTGCCTGTTCAGATAGTCCATAAGCTATAGAAAGATGTTTGTGGATTTCCTTATTTCACACTTATTTCTACGCTTTTTAAAATCTAAAGAAGCTGACCCAGTGTTTTCACACCCATGAAATAGAAGGACTAATGAACGATTTTTCCAAAGCACACAGATTGTATATGCAAAGGTCCAGTACACAAATCCTGACTTGTTTATGCCTCAGGTTGTGCATACAAAAAGCTATTTAACTTTGAGCCAATATATCTTTCTTTCCAGCACCCACACCTCACTCAACCCACCTCCTCTGAGAAAGCCTGGGGAAAAGACTTTAAACCATGCTCCAAAAGGCTGAGGAGTCAGGCTGTGTTGGACAAAGGGACCATCTGAACATGGATTGGTACCAGCAATTAAACCCTTTGCAATTATCATCACAGTAGAGGTTCCAGCTGTTGGCTTATGAGCAGGGTCCTCTCTGCCATGAAGCTTGTGGTTGGTGTGAGCGTGTGGGGACTGGGACCATTGCTGTTGGATCTGTGGTGTAGGTGGTACTGCTCACATTCCTAGAATAGCTTTCCTCAGCTCATACTTGAGATTGCACATTGAGGTGTGGTGGCATCATTTGGGACTTTCACTACGTAGTTTGGGATTCTAAGGACTTCTCAGAATTGTTCCTGTATTCTAAGACCCTTGCACTGCAGACCACAGGTCCAGACAGTGGTTTCTTCAGGTTTAAATATTGAACCTGACCATGAGCGAGAGTTGTCAGTATGACACTGCAGCTTTCTCTTATTAGGTTAATTTTTTCCTTTGGTCATTTTGTTAGTTGCTATTGCTGAGAAAGGAAAGTTGTATATTGAGAGTTTGATATATCAAGGGAAGAAATTATTTTATAACTCACTGATACATGCACGTGGTGAGGATACATTAAATTTCAGTCAAATTTCTCATCGATGTTTCTTTAATTTTTTTTTCCCTTTTCACACTATTCTTCCTTCCTATCTGAAATTGTTGTGTGGCTTTTTTATCACTCTGTTTTTACCCCTTTTCTGTTCAATTCTCCCGAAGTGTTGTCAAGAAGTGCTCCAGTCCTGGTTCAACTCTTCAGTCGTGTAGTAGGAGAACAGAGCTCCAGCAGTTCTCATGTGGTGCTGCCTAACTTCTAAGTGTTTAAGGAGATGTACTTCATAATTTTTTCCTTAGGTTTTAATTAATTTTTTTAACAATTCTTTTTTGTACTTGCCAATTTACCATGTGTTTTAACAAAATACAATATGAAATAGAACAAAACACCATTATTTGAAGGAAGACACTGAGAAGTACCAGAGTTATGCTGACTGTAATTTAGTTGAATACTTGAAAGCCGTCATGCTCAAGACCATCCTTGTTATATTCATTCTCATGAAAAAAAGGTACAAACTATGCAAAATATAAAGTAAACAAACCCAGCTATAAGAAAAACAAACATGCGCTGCGTACCTACCATGGTCAGGAATCTCCTGAATTTACAGCAACGTCTGTTGTAGGAAAAGTTATAACATATTGTTCTTTTATTGTCTTTTATGCCTTTTATTAGTTTGCAAATCTAATTAGGAAACCAATTGGCACATAGCATGCAATGACGGAAGCAGTACCACCTATTCTTGTGGCAGCTTTGGTTGTGCTTTATGGGTGGTCTTTGTTCCTAAAGGCTTATATGAATACCACATATTAGCCGAGCTGGTTCTCCCTTGATGTCTGTGTTGTATTGTACACATGTTGTCACTGTTTGACACTTAAACAATCCAGATTCTTACCCAGCCCATATTTAGTGCCATAATAAACTTCTGAGCATATGTTTTTGAGAGCAACAGTAACATTCATCACTGTGATGTGACATATAAATAAGCACTACTGGAGAGTGTACATGCCTTGAGAGGGCAGAGCTGGGCTAGAAGGTGTGTGCCAAAGGGATGTGGTCATCTGCCGTGCCCTCACTGGGCTTTCTTCTCCTTCGCCTTGTTTCAGTAAATCAAAACAGTTATTGATGCGACCTACAGAATTCACCCCTTACATGTGAAAAACACACGTTGTTACAACATTTTTCTAGTGAAACGTTTCCTGTTTGGGGCTTTGTCCTGACAAAGAGTAGATGTAAGGCATAAACCATCCCTCTGCTCTCTTCATCTCGCCCGCTCTGTCTTTCAGCAGGAGCTCCGGCGAGGCCTGGACTGAGGCACTGCCCTGGCAGATGGGATGCACCAACGCCTCCTGCTCCCGTGAGTCTCTTTCTGTTGTTCTTTGCAAAATTCCAGTACTTGAGTGGTTTTGTTTCAGCAGAGGTGTTCTTTTCTGTGTTGTTCCGGTTTTCTTTTTTTGTTTCAGTTGGTTTGGGGTTTTTTTGAGGTGACTTTGGTAGAAATGAACGTATTCTGAAACAATGAGCTTTGTCTGAACAAGGACTGAAAAGTTGCACCTTGAAGAAGGAAATAATTTATACAAGTCTTAGTAAATATCTTTTGTGGAGTGGTAATTATAAAAAAAAGAGGGTATGTGTTTTGATGTCCTACCTTTAAGTGATGGATCAGCTACTGTCTCCTTGGCCTGAGGAGGACTATTAGCTTGCTAATTACAGATGTCTATCAATGAAGTGAGAGGATCCTCCCATTATACCAATACATCTTTAAAGAAACAGATGTTGTACATGAAAAAGAGAAAAAAGAGAAAATATATTTAAAACTGAAATGATATAAGAACCATCTTCCTTTACTGCTTTGATACTTGAATTTTCTATTGATTAATATTGATGAATGGAAGAAAAGGTAGGTAGTAGGAAACAAGAATTTCTGAGTGCCGGTTTTTGTTAGATAAACACAATTAAGGAGATAATATTACTATGGGTAAATGTAAAAATCCTTGAAGTTCCTTGTACTGAAGTGGTATTTCTTTGAATATAAGTGGCTTTCCTGAGGTAACCTTTTTGCTCTGTACCTATATGTCCTACCACTCTCTTGGACCATGTGAAAAGAGTCCCCTGTAAGTTATTTACATCTCTCATGAGGGGCTAATGGGGTGGTTCTGCAGGTAAGAGGCAGCAGATGCAGTGAAAGCTTCTACCACAGTGAAAATGGCCAAAACCCCCAATATGCAACATATTCCAGCACTCAACAGCTCATGCTATGAACTGCAACAATAATAAAGGTGAAGCTGCTAGGTGCTGTCACCAACACTACACATGTCTTTTCAGACCATCTCTTAGTTTCTCATGGCAAAATAGATGTGTGCATCAGCAATGGGTCCTACTTGAAAAGCGAGATTCATTCATATCTGACCTTGCCTTCAGTTTTACCCACTGTCCTCATTAGGAAGATGAAGCCCGGCACCATTCACCCTTCTGTCTTCCCCAAAGCCACAAGCATTTGGAGCTGTATCTAGGCCTGGACTCTCTGCCCTGATTTCATGCTCTGCATATGTATACAGCGTGCGAGAGAGCAGAGAAAGCATCTGAGAATAAACCACATTAGCTCTCAAAGAGGGATTTTAAAGTTTTAGTATTATGGTTGTCTAGTTTGATCTAGTATCCGGTCATTGAATTGTATCATTGCAAGAAACATGAGAGCAGCAGCATGACCATGAGGTATATTGTATTACAGAATGAGGTTACACAGCACCAAAGCACCACCATATTTCAGTAACAAACGCAGCTTCTGGGGAGTTTTGTTATCATTGCATAAGCTTCACTGCTCCCTAGAAGATGACACTGATTCAGACAGAAAACACTAATTCAGTTCTTGCCAGCAGAGCCAATTGTCTCTTTGATTACATTAGACTGACAACTGGTTTTCAATGTCATTGTCAGCCGCAACTTCTCATACATGGTGCAGTGGAGCATGAACTGGCCTCCCTTTATTTAATTATTTCTGCCTGTTTCTGCATTTGTGAGTAAGGCAAATGTGAGGCACCCATCTACTAGACAGAAAAATGTCAGGTGTTACAAAACTCAGGCTTCAGCAGTGGTGTCTGGAATCCTTTTTAAAGGTAGATTCTGAATGTGTGTCACTCCAAAGAATGAATTTGAAATCATCATGATTTTGTGTGTGTCAGTTGTGTAGAATGACCTAGGATTTTCTTGAAATAATTGTTACGTTAAATTGGTGAATGTCTTGACATTTTTTTGTAATTAAGTTGTAATGGAAGGTTGTACGAGAGCTGTCCATTGCCACACTTGCTATTTAAACTTTGCCTCGTGTTGGTTGGTGTTGTTGGGGCACGCAAGCCCTGGGTAGGCAAGGTCTATTCTGTGCCCAGGTCTGGATGAGTGTGCAGCTCAGAGGATGTCTCTGCAGTGCAATGGGGGTCTGACCATGGCCCGTGCTGGCACCCCTGCACAATGGTGGTGGTGAGAGTATGGCAATGCAGACTACAGGCTGTGGGAGATGGCACCTGGCAGGCAGGCAGGGTATGAAGGCTTCAGCCTGTGCTCATTTCCACCAGCACATGGGGATCTCTGTGAAATCAAGCCCCACTTGGCCCAGCCAGGTGTGGTGTTTAGCAGGGACAGTGCCCTTCTGCTGTGTCACAGCAGTGATGGGCTGACACCAGGTCATGGAGAGCTGAGATAGAGCCTGGTCACAAGCCATCCACAGTGCAGGAACATCACCTTCTCTGCATTTTGGCCCAGGCTGTGGTTTGTGGTGTTATCTGGAGCACAGGCTCCCAATGCAACTCTGAGCACTGTGCTTACATATGTACGTGTCTAAAACCACCAGAGCTGATCAGCCTCTTCCCCTCCCCTCTGCCTCTCTCACGTGTTGTTCTGTGGAAGGTTGATCAGGGAGCTGGGAGGTGGCTGTGGGGCTTCAGGAGCACACCACAGAGATGTTACTCTTCTATGCAAGTTTTTCCTATACTCTGCTGGTCCTTGCTCTTCCCTCTCAGCAGAAAATGGATAAAGTGGGGGGAAGCATTTTTACTTTTTTAAAAAGCTTTTTATCCACCTTTTCTTGAAAAGAGTTAGGAAAATTTTTTTTTGGTTTTTTTTTTTTTTAATATTTTCTTCTCTCTTAGGGTTATAAACGTATTTTAAAGGGAAAAAAAATGGCTGAAATTTTGCACCAGATCTTGTTTGATGAGGAGTTGGGGGCTTAAGAAAAGCAAGGGATTGACAATAAAATCAAGAGGGGTATCAGCAATGAAGGTTGTTCTGCCAAATAATATGTTGTTAAAGTATTATTTTTACATTAGTGTTTTATAAGTTTATTAAAAATACTCCAGAATGTCTTAGAAGAGTAGGTAGTCAAGGAGGGAACTGCAGAAGCTCGCAGTAGCTCTGTGAAATGCAGCTCCATTAAATGGTTGCTGCCAACTCTCTGTGACTCTTCCATGCCTGCAGAGTAAGAGATTTATGTTCTTCATAAATGTGTATCCTTCTGTTTCTGAGTTCTTTTCTACTCCCATTGCCCAAAAGCCAAACGAAGCTAACCTCCTCCAGGTCCCTGAGTGAAAAAAATGCAAACACGCTGCATTTAAAAGTAGATTTAGCAACTCCAAAGTGGGCGATTCGGTTCCACCCATCAAACCTGAGTTCTCTGATCTGAAGTCAGATGGGTGCTACTCCTTGTGAGATGTGTGCCAAATCTAATTAAGCTTTGCATAATGTGCATCTTGGGTGATGTGATTTATTAGCTTTGTTTGAAGAAAGTAATAATAAAAAAAGAAAATGGCTTTGGTAATAAGCTGTTTGAATTCCCTGTGCAAGTAGGCACAGTCCCTGCTGGATCTCCCTGAAATGCTCTGGAGGTGCACAGGTTACCTATCAACAGACTGACGCAATCCTGGGAGCCAACGCAAAGAGGGTGTTTGGTCTGGAGTCCTCCTTCCATTGCTCCCCTGGCTTTTGGCTCAGCCTGGGTATTCCAGTAGTCCCCACTGTGTTTTCCATTCTCACAATGACCGTAAAACCTGGGAAATTATCATTTATCTCCATTAATACCAATGGATCCTAGTGCACAGAGAGACTAGAGATGGCTGTAGTGCAGTGCAGCAGAGATACCTGTGTTAGGACTCAACATTGGAGTTCACAACTGGGGCAATAGTCCCACACCTTGGGCTAGTGTAGCAAGGTTGCTTTTGATATCTAAACTAGTTCTTGTGCATCTCTCTGTTAATTTAAATTATGCAGGGCAGGCATGTCCTGGGGCCTAGATCCTCAACACCTCCAGTCTTATTGGGCCAAGTTATGGTGGTTGGCCATTGTGCTGTCTCCTATCCTGTAGCATTCCTGAAGCTCACTTGCCACCCTAATACCAGCTGTCTTGCTTATCTTTGGTGTTTTGTGCTTCATGAGTTACAGAGGAGGATTTCCTGCAGGGCTCCTGATAAGGTTAGCTCTTGTTCTGGCAAGGTTCCTTTTTCTTCTCCATCCCTCAAAGCACCAACTCATAGGTCTGTTACAGCATGACCCAAGATGAATCTGTATTGGTAAACATCAACATTGCAGTGCCAGTGTTCACCACGCCGCATGGAAAGGTTTGCTGGAAAGTGGCATGCACTGAAAATCTATAGATACTGCTTGACTGGCTGCAGTAACTGTCCCAGGATCAGCTGGAAAGGCAATTGCCATGGAGGTCAAATCAACAGTGATATTTAAGCATATAACTGCTGGTAATTTGAATGTGAATAGACCTCAATATCAGGACCTCTTTTCCCAGTCATACCCCTTCGCTGCAGCAGGGAAAAACCATGACCAAGCACTGTGCATCTGCAGCTTCTATTCAGTGGCTGTTAATTATTTCCAGGGAAAGTGTCTGAAACTTTTACTTTGCATTTACAATGAAAACAAGAGCCTCCAGGACTAGCAGTTCACGGTGCTGTTGTGTTATCCTGGGGTAGAATAATTAATTTAAGGCATCTTACTCTAGGAATGTTGCTATTAGACCATGAAGGGAAGTGCTGTGTGTTTATCTTCACTCTTTCCAGGATGATTTCTTGCAAAAACTTCCAAGGGTTAGTGCTGTTTACAACTTGGAAAGTGGGAATTAAGCGTAGGATCAGATTTGCTCTTAGTTGGTCACAGATCTTGTGCTATTTTATAAACATTGAAGGCGATTAGGACACAGAACTTGTGTGGATGCCAGCCTGTCTCTTCAGCAACGCTGTTTCGTGCCACTGAAACTGGGCAAACACCACAAACATGTCTGCATGACTTGATCAAACATTACTTTTTGGGTGTCGTTGGATTTATGTTAGGCACAGTTGCAAATTCACTTATTTTGGAGAGTATTCATAGGGTGAAATGATGAAATGCAAATCAGTTTTACATTTTAGTTCTTTCTGTTAGAAAAAATAGACATGGTTATTCTGAAAAATCAAGCTTTGAAATGTTTTGCTCATAACCTCTTTTCTTCTTATTGGTTAAAAATCAATACTTTTTCTTTCCACTGGAATAATAGAAGAATGAAAGAAAATACATGGATTAACAACTATCTTAAGTGGGTTAGAATTAACACAAATTTAAGTGAGTTCCCCGAGATGCAAACCTCATTTTTAATCACAATACTTACTTTATTGGGGTGTTTTTGATTTTTATTTTTTGATTAAACATACAGCTGAACTTTGTGGCAGAAACATTCACCTAAAATACTGATATTAAGAAAATATCATTAAATATTCATAAAAACATTGAATACTTACAGTTTCTTACCAGAACACTACTCATAGCATTTTGCTACAGCCAGGCAACAGAAAAAGGATATGCAGCCTGTTGTGTGTAATCAACATGGTTTGAATTTTGAGTATTGAAATATTCAACATTTACTTACAGACCTTTAATACCTCCCAGAAGTTATCTGGTAATTAATTTCAAATGTCAGATTTCAAAAACTTCAAATGTCCTGTCGGTGGGAGAGGAGAATTAATATGTTTTGCCAGTATTTTTTTTTCTCAGAGACAGAGGTAAATTGGTTCGTTATGAAAAGTTACCATTTCTATGCAGCTAGATATGAAATGAAAGTTTGAAAGAAGGAATGGAAAAGGTATTTCTGCCTTCCACAGTATCACTACTTTGTGACAGTGACCGGTTATCAACTCCAGCTGCACAATATCTTTGGTGTATGGGGAGAAATCACAGAGAGAGCTCTGGGGGGCACAAAAGTTTTCTGTGGTCGTGGTGATGAGCAGAAGGGTCTCACAATACCTGTCCTTGCAGTTATGGACTCTCCTTTGTGCTTAGGAAACAAGGTGAAAGCTCCTGTCCTCATCTCCTTGATTTAACCCCAAGAGAGGGGCTGGGATTTTCCAAGGCACCTGAGAACACAAGTGCTCCACTCCCATTGAATTTTGGTGGGCTTTCAGTGCTTGAGTCCTTCAGGCTTCCCTGAAAGCCTCAGCTTTGGTTCATCTGCCTGCTTAGGGGCTTGTCTAACAAGGCTTAACCCAAGGGGCAAAACTCTGTCGTGCACGTCAGGCGCTCTCATCCAGAAAGCAGTGTGTATGTGTGTATGGCGGGGAACTGCAGCCATGGTGTGTGCAGAGAGGGGCCTGTGGAGGGGCCGAGGGAGGACAAGTTTATTTTTAAACTGGTTTGACTGAATTACTGTCACGCCAGCTCTGCTGACTCTGCAGACTGTGCTGGGCTCCCTCTGACAGTGACTCAGAGGCAGCGAGAGCACGATTACGGCTCCTGGCTCGAGCAATGAGTCTGTTGGGAGGAGGAGAATAATTCATTAATTTATTTGGGACACTGGATGGTTTCCTCGCTGTCTGCAACAACAGGGTGTGAGCAGCCCCAGCTCCAGCTGCTGGCGGACGGGTTTTGCAAAAGCAAATGTTCCCTCCCCAGCACCCACGAGCCAGAGCAGCTCGGTGGAGGATGCAGCTCGGTGGTGCTGAGCCTCCTGCACCAGTGGCCATGGCCAGCAGAGCCAGCAGAGAGAGAGCTCTTAATTAAATTATCACAATACTCATGTGTTCATTAATTAGAATTTTTTTTTTTCCCTAAAGCCTGCTAGGGGAATTTTCCATAGCTCTAAGTCTTTGCACTTTCCCTGGAAACGATAGGACTCAAGTGTCAGTGCCTTCTGGTAGGAATTTGCTTAGGAGCAGGAAGGGAAAGCAGGCAGTAGCATCATGCTTAAGGGGTTTACCATCCTTGTATGGAGCTGGTGAAAGTTGGTGTGGCCAACGGATATGTCCCTGAGACTACCTATTAAGGGATGTGTCAAACTTCCTTAGAAACTTGTAGGCCTACGTTCCTTCTCCTGCTGGTGCCAATCGGGAGCAATTCCTGAAGGTCGTGCTTTGGGAGTATTGCAGAGTGGTGCAGGTCACTAAAGAAAAGCTTACTGTTGTTTTTTTTTCCAACAAGCAACATTTCCCTGATTACCACAGTGTCAAGTGTAATCAAATACTAAAATAATTTAAAAATTCCGTACGTGGTAATTGCATTTCACCAAGACGATCCTCCATCCTCTCAATAGTTCAGTCTTTGCACTCCAGCTCGCTCTCTGGAGCTGCAAGGCTGCAAATGCAATGCCAGGGGAGAAAGGTCCACTCTGCAGTTTTGTGTATGCAACTGCAGAAACAGGATTTAATTTCCTTATTTTGTGAGATGAAATTACCATAAATTGAAATCTACCTACACATGCATTATTTAAAAGTTAATGTTATGGGGTCACTGTCCTGACTGGGAGTTTTGTGTACTTCCATAATATAAATATTTATTAGTAATAATAGTATTAATAAATTAGTCTTCTGATTTCTAAATGTTTGCACCAATAAAAACCTGTAAAATCTGCATTCCTGTGCACTGCAAGGTCTAAATATGAAATACATGTTCCAAACATTGTACTTTCAAGTTAACAAATGATGCTTAGCTAGAGTATTAGGAGACATTCTTTCCAAAGACATCTATGGAGATCATTTTGCATCAATCTGAACCTCTGCAGGATGTGACAAAGAAAGTTCATTTTGGCAGTTTAATGCCTCCAAAGAAAAATATTTTGCAAACAGGCAATTTTTAAAATGTTTTTGTTTACCAAAGGCAATATTTTCAAGCACAGTTGATCTTGATGTGACCGATGTGTGCCCATGACCACACAGAGTCTTTACAAAGCACTGGGTAGCCCCAGATCAGAAGAGCAGTTTGAGTCTAGTGTTAATATTTAGGATGTGACTGTGGATGAAGCACTGAGCGTGGTCTTACAGCAGCTAAACCAGCCAGCAGAAAACACAGATACAGAGATGTGTGTTGGCTCCAAAGTCTGTTTCTTAAGCTTGATTTCAAGAAGTACCGAATGGAAAATTACTTCGGGGCTACGTATTTTAAATATCAAATAGGGATTTTTAAAAGCATCAGAGTAACTTCTGAACATAATCCTGCTCACTTTAAAATGAAACTGGTTGTGAGAATTTTTAGGTGACTGTTTAGGAGGTTAAAATATCTTATTTTCATATCTTAAGGAATAAGATATTAAATGTGAAGAAGCTAGCATGATGGATCAGTGGTAATTGCTTCCATTAACCAGATGATTTTCAGTGTCTAAGCAAAGAACTGGATTCTGTTAGCCTGTTGTTCCTACTGTTGGACCTATTTGTGGAAAGCACTCCTACTAAATGCAGATACAAAACCTGGTTTTAATTTGTGAGTCAACTTGAATGGAGCTTGTGAGAGGCATTTGCACTACTACAGGTGGCTAAAGCACTGAGTCTGTCTCTGAGCTGCTACAATATTGAAGTTTCAACAGCTTATCCCATATCTGATTTTTTTTGGCCTGAAATAAGGCAAAAATATAAACACAGCCTAGTGTCTCATCATCACTTGGCTTGGACGGGGATTACGTAATTGCACTTTTTGCTAGGAGGAACTATTTTGAAGTGATAATGGTTTTCTTAAAGAGATGCTGTGAAGATAGCATCAAATATTTATTTCCATAAAAAAAACCCATTCTCAGCCATGAGATGAACACCACCTTCTTTTATTAAAACTGAAAATGTCTTAATAATATGATTGACTAATGAGTTGTATGACCCTGCAAAGGGAAGATGGCACCTACTCCCCAACTACTCTTAATTACAAGCTGGGATGAGGAATTTGATCTTGTAGTCATGCAAAGGGAATTTTGTGTGTGTAATGAAGGTGGAGCAAAAATGAGGATGGTTTACATTAGCAGTAGGATGGCATTTTCTCTCTCTTTTTTTTTTTTTTTAAACTATAAACTAGAATTTAACATATCTAACCATAGACCCCAAACCTATAAATGAATATATGACAAGTGCAGTGCATGAGTGTAGGTTTCCAATGACATCCTGGTGGTTTTTTTAAAAATGTAGGTCTATTGGTACAGATTAATTTACATTATTCACACCTTAATCATGGCACTTGTTCATACCTCAGAAAATCAGCATATTTCATAGGTGAGAAATACCAGCGAGTCCCTCCACCCTTCATTGCCAGTGATCATGGCTCCTCTGTCCTTTCAGAACTGGTTACTTTAGACCATTGTAGCTGTTCTCTGAAGTCTGTGTGACATGATCTGTCCTGGGAAGGTGATATCCATGTGTCTGACAATTGACTAGTCACAGTTCCACTTCCTAAAATGAAGTTCTGACTTGTAGCACATTGAAACAACTTCTGCATTATTGACTTGAAATAGGTAATGTCCTGTTATTTATGATTGCTAAGGAGAGGTTCAAAACCCCATTGGAAAAATGGTAAAAATCTCCAACAGTTTAGAGGGAGTTTTCCTCTAGATTGGTGATTTTCAACCTCTTCCAGTGGGCTGGGTGCATGTATTTGTAAAATATTTAAGCTTTCTCACTATAGCCTGGCTTTTCTAAAGTTATCAATGCACTCCTTTAGGTCTGTAGGCCACAAGCTGAAGATGACTGGGTGGGACAGCTCATCTGGGGAGCTCTATAGTCTTGCACACTGTATTTTCACCATTCACCCATTCATGGATGCCAGGGGTTTGGAAACCTGCTGAACTTTAGTGACTTTATTTGTGTTATCCAATGTAGCTCACAGGCCTTTGGCAGTTGAGTTAGGAGGAGGTGCTGTATTTCACTTGTTCCACAGCAAGAGAACTGTTTTCATTTCCAAAGATCTGTATTAAGGAAATTGTCTTCCAAAAAGCACTGTTCATGGCTGCAGCCACCTGGAAGATGTGCATCATTTAAGGTAAAGCCACAGCTCAGCAAAACCTAAAGAAATCGTGACAATTATTCCCTAAATTGAATTTTAAATAAGATATTTTTTTTAATTTGTTGCAGAGTCTTGGACCATCCATTGACCTGTGTGAATTGATGATTTTGTTTCATTTAGGAGAATGATTAGGCCAGGTAAATAAAAATAAAAATTCTAAAATATTTTAATCAATTGAAGCTATGGAAAAGTTAAAAGAAATGCTTTTCTGATCCAAAGTAAAACAGCATCTTTATTTTTAAACATTTAACATATATATATGAAATAGAGGGATATGTGAGAATGAACAATTGTTTAGAAAAGAAATGAAAAAACTGAAATGAAAAATGCTGAAATGAGAAGTAGTTTTCAGGGAAGTGTTGCTGTTTGCTGTTTGTTTTGGTCTCTGAAAGGAACGCTTGGCTGAAACTGGCACAAAGACACAGAATGAATCAAGTTTGCTGAATGTGCAGTTTTAGTCTGAACACTGTGGAGAATTTCTCTCACTATTGAAGAAGCTCGGTACCTTTTTCATGTATGTTCATGCAAACACTTTATCACTTTATTTTTGCTTGTCCCCCCAGATAGAATACTTTCACTACCTTAGCAAACCAACATCATTTACACATCAAAACAATAATTCATTTTCAGATTCAGCCCTTCATTAAAAAGATAAGTAGGGCTTAATTGGCATTTAGTGCGTGTGTAGCTCTTCTGTGCTAGAGTGGAGTTAAGTGGGGTTTCTCAGACAAGGGCCTTGGGCAGGCCCTCTGTCTGGGATGAATTTCTCCCCAATTAAACTCATTTGTTTTCACATTCACATAATGGCACCTGAGATATGGAATGTCTCAACCACTTCCTTCAGCTTTTTTCTGAGGGTGGGGAATTGTTTAAATCTGAGCTGCAAACTCATTACTGTAGAATATACCCTGCAAATAAATGTCCAATGTGCTGGAGGATTATCTGATTAAAGAGGTTAAATTATCCTCTTATTACTTTAATAGTTTATCTTTTCTGAGGTTCAGGTAGAATGATGTTTTATTGAAGATACGCCAAGAGGTGGAGTTCTGCCTTGGATTATGTTTAGGATTAGAAGCTGAGTTTGAAGCTGAATCAGAGCTGCCAAATCTTATGACCTCTTCATGCCAGAGTGGGGTTAGGGTGGTGGGAATTGTGGAAGATTTTCCATCTCAAAGATTGTGAGAAATACTTCCTTTCTAAAGAGCTCTGCTGCATCTCAGTTGGAACTGGTCGGACTCAGAGAAAGAAGCCCAAATAGTTTACAACAAAATTCGGAGGGTTTTTGCTAAGCAAAAGCTGCCTACTCAGCTATCTCACTGCATTACCTAGAACCAAGCAAAAACCAGCTCTGTCATCTTATCTGAAATTATTAACCTCTATCTTTTTCATATTTTGGATTCCTGTGATTAAAACTGAAGGGAGGAGAAAATGGGCTGATCTACACTGCAGCTGCTGTGAATTCTCTCTGTCTGATCTGTGGACACTTAGGGCCAAACTTTTAAAGGCTCTTGATTGCCTAACGGTGCAGATGGAATCCCACAGGCATTGCACAGCCTTTTTGGGAATCCCAGGGAGAGATTGGGGTAGAAGTCAAACAGCTTTTCAATGTCTGTATTGTATATTTATTTTTGAACAGCGTCTTCTATTGAAAGCAAAGGATGACAGATCCTGCTCTTGCCTCTATTATCAGCTCTCTGTGAAGGTCTGAGATTAGGCATGAAGTCTGACTTTGGGGATTGTCTGCTCAGTGGGAATGCTGAGCAGCAAAAGGACACAGGCTAAAGCAGGTCTGGAGCATGTTGCGGGGAGGAACTTCAATCTGCATTATCCCTTCACAAGGGTCCAAAAATGTGGCTCCCATGCACATGGGGGGTGGGTAGCAGCTCCTGCTGCTGTGCTGGGGGTTTCATAGGCATCAGGGATGCCAGGGACACCACCCAAGCCTCTCTCATATCAGCTCAGTTTTCTCTCACCACAAAACCAAAAAGAAGAATTCTAAGTCATGTTTGTGTTGTGCTTTGAGACTTCTGGCTGGAAAAAATGTTATAGAAGGATTTATATTATTATTCTCATAAACAAAAATCTTGGTAGGACTCATGATCTTCTTGCCCTCTTCTGTTGAAATCCTGCATATCAGGAAATGTAAAACAAGCCTCTGTTCCATTAGGACAAAGATGTCCAGATGGAACAAGAGCAATAATTAGATATACTTGAATACTGTGTCAAGAAGTTAATAGTTCTTCTAGTTTGGCATTCCTCTGCATGTTAATAACCACAAGAATTAGAGATGGAAAGATCTAATGTTGCAAGAGCAGTAGCATGGGTAGCTTTGGAAAATCATCGTTGTCTCCATCTGGCATCAGTAACAAGCAAAGAGGAGGCGACACAGCAGAAACTGAGCCTGCAGCTCCTGTGATCAGAGCAAATAAACAGGAACATTTTCTGTATACCTTCTAAATGCTCAGGTTGCACAGAGAACAATGTGTGCTTAAAACCATGGTGCTGGATTTGCATGGTCTAAATCTGTGTTCCAGCAAACTGAATCAAGTGCCGTGTCTCTTCTGTGGCGCTGCATCTGTAGTGGCTGCAACTTAATGTATTATAACAAACTGCACCTTAAAAAAAAAAAAAAAAATTAAAAAGAGCAACCATGCAGGCAAGAAGAAGCATCTGCATTTGCTTTACTGGATCTTTTTGTCAGGCATTGTGATCAGGCTGACAGTTAGCCCTGAGGAAAGTTATAAATTCTGCGCTGAATTGCGGTACAATCTTTCACCATGGCATTTCTGCCCTCTGGCCACGCTCTGGTTATCCATAATTGTGGCAGATAATGGTTTTTTATGGCTGGAAACATTCTTTGCAGGCACAGGGACAATAACCAGGGCTGAAAATGTAATTAAAGTGAATGGATGAACTTTCTTAAAGAAACAGTGTAGATTATTACTGGAGCTTAACACCTAAAAAGCCTGAGGCAAAATGGCAGCATCTGAAAAAACTTGTATAAATTTTAAATGTAGGGCAGGTTTGAAGGTGGATATTAGATTACAGAAGGAAAACTGAGACATTTGATGTAGCAGATAACTAAGGGCTTAGATCATCTCCAGAAATATAAACTAATGTAACACATCTTTCTCTGTCAGTTGGAATATGTTGCTTGTGTTCAGTGGCACCTTGTTTTCATGAATCTATGGAGAAGTTTGTTGCAGATCTTGTTTACTTCTGCAGCTGCAAAAGCATCTTGCTTAAATAATGAGAGTAGGAAAGAGATGATATATCTTCTATTTGTAATACCTATTTAGTATTGTGAGTACAACAGATTTTATGTTGGATTTTTTTTTCCTGCTTAGCACCGTTAAGGATCTGGAAATCAGGATTTTGTTGAACGGTTCCATAAGGGCACAAATGAAGAGATAATAGCAGACCTCTATTTATTACAGCACTCCTGCTGCAACTCTGAATGCCAAATGAATCATAGCATAACATTATCTATTTCTGTTTTACTCTCCTCTTGAGGCTATGTTAGTTACCTGCAGGTAGTTCCTATTCCTGGATGCAGATATATTCTCACAAGGCTGAAAGTTTCCTAACTTCTGAAGAACATCGTCCTTCTCCTGTACCTGCTGCAAATCAATGAGATAAAGCAGTAATTATTATTAAGAAGAAGTTAATATTTCTGGTAGTATTAACTTAACCATTCATGAGTTGAGACTCAATGGGCAGTCTGAATATGTCCATCTTTGACTTGGCTCCTATATTTTCTCTCATCCCAGTGCAGAGACATTGCTGGGTTGGAGCTGGAGATCCTTCCCTGTTTTGGGGCTGGCAGGGCAATGTTTGTGTGCTGGCTCTGTTTGCAGCAGGGATTAGCTGCATGTCCCTCGGAGATTACATTGCTGGGCTGCTCTCAGTTTGCATGCATGAAAACCAGTTGCAAAATTTAGAAGCAACTTGCTTTTTTTTCCCCTCTTCTATTTTTAGCACTCAGCTTTGTTCCCACAGAAACATTCCTGCAGCCACACCAGGATAGTGGAAGCACCAGTAAGAGGCTGTCGTGGCACAGGTGTAGCACCGACTGCAAATGAGGACAGCTTTGTGTGGGATAAAATGGGAACTGGCAAAGCTGCTTCTATGTATTTTAAATAAACTTCACAGTTAAGGATATATTATGCTAATCTAGAACCACAAACAATACAGGCATCTGGGTTTTGCACCCTTTGTACCTGGTGAGTGAGTCTCTGAGTTACGGGTTCATGTGACCAAGTTGATATTTGAAGGCATGTCTGTGTGTTTGGTTTTTCTCAGCAAATCATTCGCTGTTTATCTGAGTTCACTGTGTAAAGGTGAGACTTGTGAAAAGCACCGTGGACCAAAGGGATAGCTGGGGACAGTCTCACCAGAACAAGTGAAAACCATAGTGTGATGGAAAAAACATAGAACCTTAAAAAGACTTTTTGAGTCTCTGCTAGAACTTGTTCTTGGCCCAGTTTTGTTTCCTGGTTACCAGCACCAGTGACTTGCATCATGAGATACACTTTCTTTTTTGACAAACAGAAACTAAATAAAAAACTTGCAGCATCAACAAGAATTAATGTTTTGTAGCACGTTCAACTCTTGGTGGGCCTTTCCCCTCTAACAGTGCCACCCCTCAGCAAATAGCACTGAAAAGCCACGTGGGATTACAGGGGTTTTGGGTGTCACTAGTGCCAAACACTTTTATCTCTCAGTCAATGACAACACCTCAGGTATAGAATTGGCTGCATGTCACAAAATTTCATCACTGAGCCATTCAGGAGAGTGAGAGAGGGGTAATGGGAGGCAGGACCTGGCCCCGTACCCTTCCCCAGTGCAGACGTTGCTGCTGCCCAGGCAGGTTTCCTCTGCCTCCCATCGTAGTAGTTGGGGCTGCCAGGAGGTTTATCACTTCAGGCAGTCTGTGAAAGATCCTCTGTGTATTTTCATTTTATTTTTTTCATTTTTCCTAGTCTTCAAGGGAAAAGTGATCTCAGCTGTTGTTCCTCTCTTGTATTTCAATGTTAAAATGAACAGGGAGAATTAGTCAGTGAAGGGAGATCCCCACAAACTCAGGTCTGTATTTTGTAGAAGAAAAATGCTATAAAAATGCAACAACTGAGCCCAAAGAAAATGGTCGGGAAGCTCACTTTCATTTTCATCTAATGACTTTCCTATTATTGGTGCTCTGATCCACCCACACAAAACTCAGGATCAGGAATTTGGGCTTGGTAGAAGGTTCTCTGAGATTTAGCTGCTGCTTGTAACTCTGATATTTTTCTTTTTTAAAAAGAAGGTAAGGAAAGGGAAAAGTCAGCTGAGATACTGCCAAAACAATCTATCTTCCTTCTCTGTATTAGTACAGTCAACTTATACATGGCTGATTCACATTATGGCATAAATATCAGTGACATGATCCCACCTGACAAGATCATGTGATATGGCATATTAAACTTAAAGAAAAGAATCTTTTAGATCAGATGTCCTCCATCAATTTCGATTTCAGAGTAATATAGCTTAAAGAATTTGGCATATGGAAGAAATTCTGGTGTCTGTCTAGAGTAAATGGCTTTAATGTGTTATAGTTATTGCTTGGGAGAGGGATCAGAAAATTAATTTTAGAAAGTTGTAACTTCTCAATGGGGAATTAAAAGAAACATGTTTTTTTTTAATGTTTCATTTTTCTTACTAAATGCAAACCAATGCAACAGACACACCAGAACAAGCAAAACGCTGAGCAGAACATTTCTCTCAATTAACCATGCTATTTATCTACACCTATAGCGTGTTGCCACATGTTTGTGATTAATACAAACACACAGCTCTTGGTATGAATTTCTGTGCATATGAATGTACAGTATAAATCCACTTAGCTCAGAAGAAGAAAATAAAAGGACTTCAATATTAAGAAGATAGGAAAACCATATATTACCTGTCCAACAATATTGAGGCTAGAGAATATTTATGCAGCATCTGTACATACATTTTTGTCTTTTGTGGGATGCAGAGAGAGGACGGGAAAGGTGAACTGTACTTGATTTGTATTGCAAACAACAAGGGTCTGTCATCGGGAATGAGAGAGGAAAATAAAAAGAGTTAATTGTCTTCAAGTGGTGGAAAAACTTTCGTTTAGAGGAATGGACTAAGATGGACAGTACCTGGCTAGGAAGGTTTTATTCTTATGTGTGCTTGCTGGGTTCTTTTGCTGTAGTTTCTAAGTGGGCATCCTCAATTAGTCACACGAGGTTTTGGATGTAAAGAGCATGTTCCCATCTGCTGATGAGAACCAAGATTCGTAAGTATAGTTAGGGTAACAAGTTTTATAAGTGTTCTTTTAGAATCTCCTCATATGTCCTAAAGATAACTTTACCCTTTATCCAAAAGTTGTCACAGCTCTCCAGGCTTCACTCATGGCTGGGGCTGTGCTTATTTGTAAAGGTGAAACTTCTGACTGAAAAGCTCTATTTGTTTGTAAAATTTTCTCTTTTTTAAACAGTGTTTTTGAGTGCTAATGAACTAATTTCTGTAAGATTTTTCTTTTTTTAATGTCCTATTAGTTTTCCTTTCATTTGTGCTTGGATACTAATCACCTGTTCACAAATAAACTCACAGCCATGCTGTGCACACAATTTTTAAAAATTTATACAACACCTACCTGCAACTTTATCTTTCCAAAAGAATTAAGATTCACCTACTCTGTGTCTATGCTGGGGAATGTGTGGTGGACATTCCTGCCGTGATGAGGAAGGCACAGTCTTTCCCACCATTACACAAATGCCCAGCAGCACAAAGGCTGAGGTGTGAAAAACCCCAGTCTGGCAAGGAAAAGACCACACAGGGATGGTGAAACCACTGGAATAAAGTGTTGCCTGCTGCTCCCTTTTGGTTTTTCATCTTTTCCGAAGCTGCTCCTCCAACAAGGAGACTGTCTGATGGGTGAGGGAGGGAAACAAAGAGCAGTTGTGCTGGGGGAGTTCAGGGCAGCTCAGCAGTCCTGTGACTTCAGAGATGGGTCATGTGCAGAGCTGTGGAAGTGGGGATCTGCCACCTGTGGGCTCACCACAACTGGACACTATGTGTATGGATGGGGACAGCCTCTCTGCTCAGCTCTTTCAGCCTGAGGAAATGCAACAGAAGGCTGTCAAAATCAAACAACAGACAAAGGGAATAATAATGAAATTAATGGAAAGGAAGAAAATCCTAGCAGGTACAAAATAAGCACCCCTGAAAGTCAAGTTATCAATGGGTTATGGGCTGCACTGCTGTAGAGGCAATGGTGCATGATCCAGCAGAGAGCTTAAAAAGATACATGGTTATGAACATAGGCATTAACCACAAGTGGAATATAAACCCTTCATTTAGCTCGGGGTAAAGAAAGAAACAAAACTGTTTCTTGATGTCACGTCACAAGAGATCATGTCTGATTCTGATGTGCTGCAAAAGAAATTTTGCATGTGATGGAGCCCACAGTTCCTCCATGTCCTTCATGCCTTTTAGGCACAGAGAGGGCCAGACAGTTGAATTTAGTATATTGCCATGATGATGCTAGACAAGTATGGAGAGAGAGGAAAGTTCTTTTGCTTTGGACAGATGGAAAGAAAACAACTTTTTTACAGATGGGACTTGTCGTCGCTCTGTGGGGGGAAGCTGGATGATTGTTCAGACAAGCATTATTTGTGTGAAGAGCCCAGGAGATTGGTTCAGGGCTTGGTTCTTGGTGGACCATAGATGGGACCACACTTTTCTAGGAAAAGAAAATAGCATGTTCAGGGATTTAGAAAATAAAATCTATAAGCCAATCTATCTATAGATTACATGGGACTGAAAGGTGGACTTATTATGAAGAGTAGTGATTAGAGTACCTTCTGCCTGTATCTTTTGCACTAGCTGTTGCTAAAACAACCATTAGAACAGGTTTTGCTCATTCATTCACTGTATTTAGGTGTAGGGTTTGTGGCTCGACTTCCCTTCCTGTGGTTTTAAAAGAAAGTAGCAACTTACCTGCCTCAGAAAGATGCTGCAAAATGGACCTTGGGAACTGCAAGGGGCTGTGCTTTCAGGGTGCTAAATTAGTAACAAAAAAAAATTGGCAGATATTTTTAAACCATGTTTCTATCTCCTCTGGCACTTCCTTTTAGAGAGTGAAAGCTTGCAATCAAAAGAGTTACATGTTGCAAGAAATGGGTATTTCAACCTTACATGCCTTAATTTCACTGTTGAGAGTTTCTTTGATTTTTTTTTTTCACTTTAGCAGTCATAGTAGAAACTTGTGCCTAACAACAACATTGCAATGTGGCCAAGTCTTCAGGTAATTTGTTCAAAGCAGAAAAGCAATGAGCAAGAGTATAGAAATAACTCTAATGGGACCTGGTCCAGCGCATATTGACATCATGGAAAGGTTCCTATTTGTTTAAATTGGTTTGGGGTTGGCAATACATAGATCTCAACAGACTCTTTCAAGCATTTTGCAGTCTGTGGGTGTTTCATCTGTAACAAATGATGCCAAGTTTGTGGATGAAGTATATCTTGTTTTGTACAAAATAGGAGGGAGTGATTTTAATAGCAGCAATCATAAATGAATGGTCATGGCAAAAGTTATTTTGAACTAGGCTTATTTCAATCAGGCAACCATTAGAAAAGTATTTGTGTGTCTTTTCAGCTAGCTAGACAATCCTTACAGTAATTTATGGAAAAAAAAAATCTTTAATATTTGTTTTTAATGGTATTTAATAGTCTTTTTTTCAAGGGACTTGGTTATTAGGTTTGATAGATGAAGAATCGAGTCAAGCAATATTTGCAATAAGAAACAACTTCTTCCTAGTGCAAATTCAAAACATTTCCAAGGAAGAGAGAACCAAGAGCTTGTCAGTACTTCAGCTCTTCATTGTTTTGATTTGTAGAATTTTGGGGAAGGTTATAGAGGAAGGGAGAGGGGAAAGGAATTAAAAGGAAAATGTCAGAAACATTCCTGGTAGTTTTATGTATCATTAGAAAAATTAACTGTCGCTCTCCTGCCTTTGGAGCCAGGCATCCAGATGCTATTCTCTCAGCACTCCAGATCTATAGTAACAAGCCTGATGCAAGCTGACATCCAGCAGATCTCATTCCTTCACTTCCAAAAATTCAAAAGGAAAGGGTCCACAGGGAATTACCAAAAGCACAATGTTTGGAAGAAAGGCAAGAAATATCCTATATGGGATACTGAAATTTTGGATACTTAAGCCATACTTGTCTTTTAGTGAGTACCAAAAATCCTTTGTTACTTGTGCACAGACTTTGTGAGGTCTAAACACTAGGAAAATTCTGGAAATGGAAGATTTATAAATATATTTAGTATTTTATTCTGCTTTTCCTTGTGCAATTACAAACTTTTTTGTTTTCTGATTGAGAGATGCTGGGAGTAGTATCACTGTATGCCTGCCCTACCCAAGGACTTTTTCTAGAGAGCTGTTAAAGGAGTGAAATAAGATGCAAGGAGAGGGCTACCACTGACAAAGAATATTCTGGTATTCTCCTGGTGCTTAGGATTAATGTGAAAGTGTTTACAGCGTGTGGGGAGCAGAAAATTATGCTGTCAAGACACCTTTTGTCACCATTGGGAAGCCAAAAGATAATACAAAAGGAAGTCTTAAGTCCTTCAAATTTAAGGGCCTATAACTTTTTCAAGTAGAAGTTGAGCAAGGAGACTCGGTCTTTAAACCAGCTGAATATTTTCCAGTGCTCATCAACAAAAAAGGTTAGACTGAGCTTTTTTGAGAAAAAGACATTTGATGACATAAAAGGCAGAAAAGAAAATGTCACTTTTTTTAAAAAAAAAACAACCTGGACCAGAAAAGATCATGGAAAGGAGAAGATGAGCTACATCAAAAAAGAAAAATGAAAAAAAGAAACAAATAAACCAACCCAGGATATTTGGATACAGAACAAACCTCCTAAAGTTATAGGAGTGAATGCTGTGAAACTGAGGAGAATCAAAAGAGATTTAAATCCCCGTGTCATCCTTTGGCTCTTGGGAGCTTTCCTGGAGGCAAATTCATCCCTAATTTCCTGGCTCAGGTCATCTCACATCATCTAGTACTAAGGGCTGTTGAAGTCAGGGGTGCTAGACAAGGTAGGCAAGTGATTCACTTTGTTGCAGCAATTCCTGGTTGTCTCTGGCAAAGAAGCATCTGAATCAAAACTTAATCTTCCATCTGATGTTTATTTCTGTCCCAGACTCCCTTAAAAAATTAATCTTCTAGTATTGTTTAAATATCAACTCTTCTTCTCTATAATGTTTACAGGCAGTAGTTCATTTAAACAGAATTCAATTAATGTAGCTGAAAAATATCTATGACCAAAACAATAATATTCCATTTCATAATAGAATATTGCTTCTGGTGTATTGAAGGCAATCCGTAATGACACTGCCATACTTCCCAAATGGTGTGTGAAACCCAACCATTGGTCCATGCAAGTTGTATACAATTGTGATTTGGCTAATTAGATGGACTGTGCAATTTCCCATTTCTCAATAGAATGAGTCTGCAAAGCAATTGTGAAAGGATACAAGAGGGAAAGGGGTGGGGGGAAAAAGCAGCTGAAAGAAAAGTCTTTAATTTCTATGTAATTTTAAAAGTTCTTAATTGGATCCTATTAAGTGAAAAACCTCAAGATTAAAATATTTCATTATTGTAATGATAACAGCATGGATTGAAAGCAAAAAATGAGAGCACTGGATCTGGATCCTATTTCTCCTAAGTGGTTTATATATTTGTTAGCTTAAAATGGTGTAATGCCTTTTTACACTTGTTGGAGAACCTACAGCTCAAGGTGATTTGGTCCCTCTATTATTTCTTAGACTTTTTTCTATGCCACAAAAAGGAAAGTCTTGTGGAGTTGGATTGTGCTTAAAGACATCTGCAATATTTAGTAAAACAACAGTGAATTCCATTTACAGCTGTGTATATAAATACTTTAATGAACTGGAGCAAAAACTGGGAAGAAAATGGGTTGGTCTGAAATTACTTTTCATTTTTCTTGTGTTTCTTTCCCAAATGTTTTACTTTGCAGTGCTTTTCCCATTGCAACAAAAAACCCCCAAAAGCATGAAAGACTAAACAGAAAAGAAAAAACAAAGGAGAGAAAAAATGGTATGTTGCAATGGATTTAACCTAAATGAAAGGCATTGATGCATTATTGTTTTCAATCTTAATTAAAATCTTTAATTTAAAAATGAAACATCATTTGGAAAAGTCAAAACATTTCAAAACTCAAACTGAATGTTTCTTGTGAATAGGAAATATTGTATTTTTTCCTTGACAACTAGTAGCTGTGTTTTTCAGGGTATAAGCTGTCCATCAGAAAATGCTGTTAAAGACTAAAAGCAAATATTAAATTCTACCATAAAGATATCTGTGAGAAGAGAATAGGTAAAATCTGATCAATGGAGAAAGATGATAGAAGGCACTTAATATCAGGTGGAGATTTGACCTGCAGTAATTTAAGGGCCCTGCAATGTTTTTTGATTGTAAGTAGTACACTAATAAACCAGTTCTAGGAATCAGCTGAATAGTCTTTGAAACAAATATTTTTATTTAACTGATATTTATTAGCTAAATTGTAGCAGATTTGAACCAAATGATCAAACATTAAAGTGAATTCCCCACAAAAGCATCATGAGAAGTGCCAGAAACAGCCTTTCTACAGGACACTGGAGATGTTTATGGCAGAGAGACCCTGGAGATGGGTTTTGATAGACTCTTCCTGCCAAGAACAGCCCAGACAGCTCTGCCTCCAGCCCTTCCAGACCAAATCAGCACATCAGACCTGGTGTCTAGGGGGTGATGGAGCAGCAGTGCAGTGTGTGCCCCTGCTGATACCCCAGACACCAACAAGTGTCAGGACAACTGCAAACCCACAAACCACCTACATTCTTTACTTTACAAATTTTTGTGTCCTGTCGGTCTTGAGTTTATATAAAATTTGCATCCTGCAAGATGCTAGTGCCCTCCACTGCCACTGATTTCTCTGATAACCAGAGGAGCCCAGTCATTGTAAAATGGTCATTGAATATCAAAGGCACCACAGCATTGCTCAGTCAATCGGGAATTGTGTCTGCCAGCCTGGCAGGTAAAAAGATGTCTGGATTAAATCTTAATTCTCTCAAACCAGGCTCAGCAGGGGCTGGAGTTTGCTGGTGAAGACAAATGAAGAGGATTACACTGAAGCAATTTGAAGAGCTCAAACTGTTTCCTCCCTCAGCAAACTTAAAAATCTCTAGAAAGATTTCTAGGCACTGAACAGAAAACTGTCAGCAGCCAGGCTGATCTCAAGCAGATAAGAGTCACCTGTAGCACCCAAACACTGCAGCAGCACAGCTGCTGCTGCATGAGAACTGGAAAGGAGAAAAAAGGACTCTGATAAAAGCAGAGCTGCTTTTCTTGTTAGACTAGAAGAAACCTAAAAGTGCAGGGGGGGAGGAAATTAAAAGGAGATTACTTTTTGCCTATGATTATCTAAGCAGTTCTTTTCCTCTCCCAGGGAATCCAACATCTCGTTAATGATATCTCTGCAGTGATGACAATGGTCATCTCTTTTATTTCCCTCGGGTGGGAGCAGGGCTGGGTGCAGGAGGGGGCTGCTGTGAGTGGAAGTGGGCAGGGGCTGGCAGAGCATCTCCCCTCTGCAGCGTGGGGCCAGGGGTAGCTGCAGCCTTTGGCTCCCCATGAGTTTAATGGAGAAGCTGGTTGGAGTTATTGTATAAGGTGTGGCTTCAAGGATTTCTGTTTTCAGACTCTTTATTGAAACCCACTGAACCGTGCTGTCTTGTCTTTCATTTATGTTTTTTATTATGCTTACATACAAGGTCTTGTCATAAAGTGTAGTTGCCAGGAGGCAAGTTGTATATGAAAAATGCTCTGGTTGTTTTATTTGAATAGTAGAGTATGTTATGTGTAGGATTCCAGAATTTAATAGGCTGCTGAGGTGTATTTAAGTTAGCTTTGAGTGTTGAAAATGCTCTGGGGAGGGAGTGGTACTGCTGGGTGAACAGTGCCTCACGCAGCAGGGTCCTGGGCTGAGACTGGAGCTCTGGCAAAGCACTGGGATGCAAAACCCAGCCTGGCACTTGAGATATAAGGTCAGGGTTAGAGTCAACCAGAAAGCATGGGCAGGTTTGGTGTGTCGGAGCCCCATGGGTTTGATTTTACGCAGTGGGTAATGCAGGTACAAGTTTTGCAGTGGAATTCTGCCCTCTTCACAAAAAGCTAAATCTGTGTGTAGGTGCTACCCCACAGACCCACCTCCCTCCTTGCCTTCACAGATCTCTGGGGTCGAGACTGAAAACCTTATCCCCAAAAGCTGGGTTCCCTTCAAGATGGGAAACTTGGTGAATTGATTTGATGCAAGTGAGCTGTCCTACAGAAGTACTGTAAGGCTTTGGAGTGGATGGTATGTCTGTCTTCAGCCCTGCTCCCCTCTGAAGATCAGCCTGACACGGATCCAACTCTAGTTGTTCTGTCAGTGCTGCTGGTGACCCTGCTGTGGAAGTGGGTGGTGTACGCTGGTCTTCTCTATTTTGTTTGTGAATGGGGACATCCAGTTACATATAAACCTCTTGGTGACACCAGCTAGTAACCAATTTCTTTACTGATAAAATGCGGGCTCCATTCAGACCTGGGGTCAGATAGATAGCCAATGAGATTTTATGTATTAATTAATTATATACATTAATTATGACTCTGTAAACACCAAGAGCTAATAATGGTCTGGTTCAAGCTCCTGTTCCAGGTCCATCTTCATTAAAACTTCTGATTGTAAAGACCTTTGTGAAGTCCATGCAGCTTAGGAGCTATCAGAAGCCATGCTCAAGAAAACCTGTTCTTTTTAGAGCCAATTTTGTTGAAATTTATTTGAGGGAATAAGGAAAAGAATAATACAGTGTTCTCTGAATGAAGTGGGGAACTCTGTAGTACATAAAGAAAATGGCAGGGATCCATGAAAATTAACATCAGAGATAAATGTTCTCATTGCTATGCTGGGAGAGAACAGTGAAACCCTGGTGTTGGGCTTTTGGCAGGTCTAGGCAGAAGACAAATGCTTACTGATGCATCACCCAGGCAGAGCTGGCATCATCTCCTCTGGAGCTGCCCTGCCAGCTGCCTCAGCCATAAATGGGATCCCACAAACATGTACAGTCAAGGATGAACAATGAGAAAGATGAAATATGTTACAGGGGTTAAGAAAGAAGAGTGGAACTTGGAAGCCTTACTTTTAATCTCATTTTGATACTGGCTCTTCTGCATTAGGTTTGCAGTGCAGTGGGGGGAAAAAGAATGGTCTTGGCCATACAGTAAATTGAATGTTGTCTGTCCATGCTGTTGGCTGGTAGCCAGATAACCTCTGCTCAAATAGTTCGTGCTGCATAGGAGACCTGAGCTCAGGCTGTCTGCTGGGGAGTGTGGGGATCCCCGCCTGTGTCTGGTGCACCAAAGACAATGAGCAGGGCTGGAGGCTCACACAAAGCTCTGACTGTGCCCAGTAAGTAACTCAGCATGGTGGCCATATGTGCAGAATGGTGGCTGCATTGGCTTGGTCTTAGAGGACAGACATGGACTTGCTCCTATAGCGTATGTATTGGTGTAAACAGACTGATTGGTGACCATAGGCAAGCACCTTTACCTTGGTCTCCTTGTGCTTACCCGTCTATAAGCTCAGAGGTGATGTAAGGAGTAATTAATCCGAAACACCTCCAGGAACACTTTAAACACAAAAAGTGTCACCTCAAATTTATCGTAAAATAAGGTGACAAATCACTTGAGCAAATGTTGGGTACCTGTCATAAGACATCCTCTTGTAACAGTGACAATCTTCTAATAACCATTAGTGGCTTATTTGCATGGATTTTTTCCTGCATTTGATGTGAAACCTTGCTTGGCTAGAGGAAGGCTAAGTATGTGCTGAAAGCCAGTAATTTGATTATCTACACTCTTTCTGTCTAGTTATATGATCCTTGCAAAGTCCTTTATTAAAACCTATTTAGAAAGAGTTGCTAAACCTTGGTGGAATGCCAACCATGCTAATACAATCTGGCCAGTGAGGAAGAGTAGGTGCTTATTGAACAGAAAACTTTAATCTTGTTAAGACTGGATACAAGAGGAAATGGTAATAAGAGGGTTGTGCTGAAACTGTCGCTCAGACAATGAAGGTGGCACCTCCGTTGTGGTGTGGACACACCTGTCCTTTTTCATACTGGAAAACTCTTCTTTCATGTAGGATAATCCTAATGTATAGGATTCCAAGAGAGCTTTTCACAGGTCATAATTATCCTCCATGCCAGCAGTTCCTGAATAGGCATCTTGGTCACTTCATTTGCATGTTCTGTAACTACTATTTGTTCTTTGAAGGGGAGGGGTTCCTCTGAGGCAGGTTTTGTTAACAGTTTCTAACTTTCAAAAATCAGTTTTAGAACATTGATAGATATTGTGGAAGCTTGTAGATAGCAATAAAATAATAGCTAAAATAAGAATGCTTTTGGCATTTTGCCTGGATGTGTTAGAGTGCAATTGAGGAGACCATGTAATTTGAAGACATTAGAAGAAGCTGTGCAGCTATATGCCACAGCACATTGAAGAGAGTCCCCTGTAGGGAACCCTTGGTCAGAAACATAAAAGCTATACATGATGGCATGTATCTCCAGAGCTGGACCACATTCCTTCTAGGACCATAAAGCATTTCTAGAAATGCTTGACAGCCACACAGAAATAGCTGGACTGAGATCTGCTGAAAGCTAGGGTAGGGTCAGGAAAAGGTTTCATTAGGATGGTGAATTTGGGCCAAGTAACAGCACAACAATGCAGAGAAGAACTGAGAGATCTGCTGTTCTTTGAGTTTTATTTAAAGACTGAGTCAGGACAAACACCACAGCTTGAAGAGGTACCTGCAGGATGGGGCCTATGTGTCAATATCCAGCCATGCACCCAGCTAGGAGAGCTCACTGAGTTGGCATAGCTACACTTTCTGTTATTTCCGTAACACAATCTCGAGAGCTGTTCACACCCAGCACTTACAGCATCAGAGAGTGTGTGGAATGAGTGGGGAGCTGAAGGGAGTCTTGTCCCCACCAGAAAGCCCAATGTAACATGTGATCACAGTCCTGCTGTGGGACAGAAGCAACCTCACTTCCCATCATCACTGTGGCTTCAAGCAGCCTCAAGACTGGTGTGGTTTGCTCTGTTTTGGAGAAGACCACAGCAGTATTCTGCTCCCATATGTGCTTTTCTGAGGAGTATGTATTGCTCGTGTCCATCACAAGGTCTAGAGACCATATGAGTTGCTGTGGCTCTGCATTTTCTCTTCCAAGAATGTGTGGCTGACATCTATGACTAAGTCATGGTTGAGTGTAGACTGATTTATTCTCATAATTATGTTAAACAGTAATAGAAGTACAGGCTCTTGTTTAGTAGTAAAAATGAGCTTTCTCCTTGGAATGAGGAAAGAATAAATGCTCATAGTTGTCTATAAATACCATTAAGCAGAAGATTTGATAGAAACCTAATTGTTGTGAAATTAGACTCCACTGGTACTTTTCCTGGTCTCATTTTACAATTACGTGCATTGACATCTGTTATCGCTAATTATTTCTTCAAACTTCATCAACGATCTCTTGCACTTCCTGTGAGAAATGCTGAAAGCTTTTAACAAACAAATTAATTATGTATAGTCTAGGATGCAAATTAGCCCAATTAGTTGTAGCATTGATACCTTCATGTAAGAAAAAAAAGAGAGAAAGAAGTATCATATACATATTTATAAGTACCTTTTTGACAGATGATGGTAGGTCATGGTGAAGAATTCGTTTGGGTTTATAGAATGACTTTTCTTAAATGACAAACCAAAGTAACATTCTTGTGAAGTGTTGTGTTGACTTCATCATAGAATCTTTGAGTATTTAAAGACTGTCTTTGTGGGGAAAATCTTTGCTTTTGGCACCTGAGAGTGTGCATTTCAATGCACTTTCAAACTTTGGGATCCCCAAATTTAAAGTGTTGTTATAAATGGAAAACTTCAAAGCCCAGTTCAGGAGCCTGTAGCTAGAAGCTCAGCTGTTCTTTCCTGTTATCTTGTTGATAGAGTGGTAATTCCCCCATAGGATACTCTCTCCAGGAGCAGAAAAACTCATGTACGGGGTCTGGGACTACACTGCTTGGAGGTGGTTGTCTGCTCTGAGCCTCACACCCAGCCTTGTGCCTTAGGATACAGAGTAGAGTGGCAGAGGGCATGGCCGAGGGCTTACAGGTCACCACAACTGATGAGCTAGAATGAATGGTCAGGAAGGACAAGCTCCTCTGTGTGGCAGATAATGCCAGGTATAACCCTTTCCCTTGTACTGTAGTGATCCCTCCAAATCCTGTCTCAGACCTTCTCTCTCCTCCTAAGAAGTTCTCTCTCCTAATAAAACAATTAGAATGTCCTCTGAGGCTCATGGTTCCTGTGCTCAATCACTTTTCTGAATTGTGCATTTCACCATCCTTCAGTGCAGCACATCTGCAGGCACTGTCTCAGCAACCTTCTCCAAACAACCTAGCTTATAGTTTCACCTATAGGAGAATCAGTGTGAAGTGATTGTTATTCTTCAGTCTGAATAACACTTTCACAAAACTAAATAGTAGTGCATTGTGTGACACCAACCTGTAATGAATCTTACTGATCAAGTGTTATTTTTTCAGCATTTCATCCTAAACATATCTGAACTCAACATATTTTGGGGGAAATGATCTACAATATACAGATTTTTTAAGCTGGCTAGCAACCTCTGTGTTAGGAGAGACTCTACCTCTTCCTTAATCCTCCATTTTTCAGCCAGGAAGGACGGTTTATGGCACCTCAAACACCAAACTCTCTGACTTCTCCTTCCAGTAAAGTCACTTTCCACCCATGGACTAGAGATTCAGCTCTTGCCAGGAAGAAGAATAGTTATGCAATCAATACAAGTTTCTATGGAGTTAGATTGCTCCATTATAGCTTTCCCCTCTGCACACATGTAACTTATTGACTGAATCCTATGACTTTTTTTCTGGTTTGATTGTTTCCTCTGCTTTGTTGCGTGTTAAGAAATGTGAATGACAAATTTTCTGTGGTTGGCTTTTGAGGGTTGGTCATTGTCAAGAAAGGGTGTGGCGATAGTTGCTGTTGGTATGTGTTGGGAACTTAATTCCCCTTGTGACTACTCTGCCCAGGTATTTCATTAATTCTTACTAGCACAGATTGTGGAGAGTTACAAAACTGGGATTGCAATGTTTGTAAAATGTGGATTCCAGGAAATAGCTGGTTTGGTTTCAATCTGCAGCTTCAAAAAATTACAGCATCAACCGAGTGCTTCTGCATGATAGAGGCACGCTTTTTGCATGTATCATTCCTCAGATTAGATGAGAGGATGATAATTTGCCAGCCATAGAGCTGTTTGAAATCAGCCATATCTTCTGTTTGAATATGTCAAAGGGAAAGAAAATAGTAATGCTTTGTTTGAATATTTTTTTCCCCCCTAATAGAACAGAGTTAAAACTGTGGTTGCGTGTTTTGTAACTCCAAAGGCAAAACTCTTTCTCCAAGATTGTTCCAGCAGAGGGATGAGGGAGGACAAATTGCATGCCACACTTTTGTTTTTCAAAACTTCAATGTCTGAGGTTTTCACACAACTTTAAATCAAGATGCAGCTTCTATGATTTTTGTGGGGAAATAGAAATTTCATTGGAAAAGCTATTTTTTTATACTGAGAATATCTCAGTGAAAGATTTTGACAAATTCTCCTCAGATACTTACTTACTGTAAAGTAAGTTTTCCAAAGCTGCTTGGTCAGGCAGTACTGATAGCAGTACTGGACTGAAAGCATTTACTCTTATAATCATGTATTGCACAAGACATTGCATCATTAACTCAAGATTTTCTTCTTTTATTTTGTAGTGGCCATGGAACTAGATGAGAACCCTTCTGTGTATGCTTTTTAAGTCAATTTAAAAATATTTCTTATGGTTCCCTGTAATACATTTTTACCATACTGGTGGTTAAAATATGACTTGAAAGCATAGCTGGATGAAATGATGGACCAAAGAAAAGAAAGGAAATAAGACTGTTAAGTCTATTATGATATATAACTTAACTGCTCTTTAGTGCTGCTTCACATCTGCTGCATTTGGTTCTTGATCTCCCTACAGTGTGAACATAAGATCTTGTCTAAGCAGAGCTATTGCATGAGCTTTGCTAGAGCTGATCCTGTAAAACCAGCATCATACTGCTTTTAAAGTAGCTCCGCTCATTTCTCTTGGGTGTGAAAGGGTGCAGCTATGAGCGATGTAGCATCAGTTTAACAAAAAAATGTATAAAATAAAATTTGACTTAAAAGACTTACATAATTCAATGTAAAAGCAAACTCACCTGGAAGATTAGAGTCAAATGTGGGTAAATGCCAGTATTTCTGAGAGTCAGTTCAGTGCTCTTGGTGTTAGGCCAGGGTTAAATGAAGCAAGAAGAGATGTTTCAGCCTAACTCTGACATAAATGCTTAGTTGAAGACTGCATGAACTTAACCACAGAGATGCTACAGAAACTAGCTCTGGTAATATAAGGAAACAGCATTTACTTCATGGTGTTCCTGACCAAGGTGGGGCATTGCAAGTTTTCTACTCTCTGGAAATAGCAAAACAAAAGCTTGATTCATTAAGATTAATATCAGTATTTGCTTTTTCACACCACTGAGGTATTGTGAAATTTTGTTTTCAGTTTTGTAACCAGCAAAACTTAATTTTAATTAGACTTGGCTTTTGACTTCAGCTTGTTTGAGGTATCATAGAAGTACCTGTTTAAAAAAGAGCAGTTTGGGAAGGAAGAGTTACAAGTTTAAGCTATTGTTCTGCTTTTAATTAGGTCACCAAGCCTAATAAAATAAAATAGACCAAACTGAGTGGGGTGACCTGTGCCATGCAGTTGTACAGACAGTGAGCATGGGTCAGGCACGCTTGGGTACCCACTGGGTTTGTGTGGAGGGTCTGTGGATATAATGTGTGGGTTGTTGTTTTTTTTTTTAACCAAGAGATACTGGCTTTAAAGCTCCCAGTGCTTCCACAGACCTTGCAGAGACTCCTCAGGGATCTTAATTCTCCTGCAGTTTCTGCAAGCCCAGGGAGTGTGTGACACACCTTGTAACCAGAGCAAGCTTCAGCCTTTGACTGCGGTTTGTCCTTGTCCAGACTCCATCCTTTCTTTTACTCAGTGCTTCTATGAGTCAGTGACTGGGCATCCAGGACCTTGCAGCCCAGGAGTAGACTCAGTGTTATGCAGGTTTCCATCTAGAGACAGTTTTGCCACAAGCTTGCAGGACTATCGCACCTTCTGCTGGGCAAATTTCTTAGGATTGAGCCATTAGATGGAATTTGTAGTTCAAGACTGACAGTCCTATACTAGTCACTACAAATTCACCCTGAAGAGCTGAAAGGTGCAGGCAGGGCCAGCTGGAGGGAAGGCAGCTCACAAACAAGGAAGCAACAGAGCTTGGCAGCCTTGATCATGTTCACCCTGGGTCCCAACAGAGAACCCAAAGGTCCCAGGTCCTCAGCCTATGCCCAGAGTTACTTTTCTCCCCAGTTGCACTGTTTTCTCTTGGAGTTTGACTGATGTTTTCCTAATTATTCCACTGTAATACTCAACTCAATAGTTGCATGAGGAAGCTGATCATAACAATGTAAACACTTGTACAAGACAGATTAACAGATTAGTAGCTGCTCTGGAAAATATGTGGCAGTGCTTGAAAATTAATGTAGGGAAAAAACAAGCAGACCTGTTATTAGTATTTCCTGTTTAAAATAGACTTCAATTTCTGATTTTAAAATTGCAAATGCTATAAAAATATGGTGAAGTATGTGTTCCAAAGAAACCTCTTGAGGTTTCCTATAACTAATTATTTACAGTATGAAGATCTGGCATAACAGGTATAGGCATCCTGGCGATTATGTATGAACATAATCATGGGCTGTCAGATGGTTTTAATTAAGCTTTCCCTAGTCTGAGTGCTCTGAATGGTGATGAGCATTAACATCCTTCAGCAGAGCAATGCACAACTTGCTATCAGACTCTGATCATGTGCTGTGCTCAATGTTAGGCTTTGAAGTATGGATTTAGTTTGAAACTGGGTGAAGTGAGGTCCTTGGTGATTCCTGCTCCCAATTGTCTGCAGGTAGAGTGATCTTTGAGCCTCTGCCTTTCACTGTAGACTAAGCTAGGTATAAGGAACTTTTCTGTGGCCAATATCTTGTGATCTCATGGAGGGATCTAAAAAAGACGGACTGGTTATGTTCCAAAGTATACTCCAACATCAGGTTCTGCAAGGTAAACTCTACTGCCTACTCCTATCCCTTCCTTGTTTTCAGGAGAGCTGCACCAGTATGACTAACACACTACCTGGCGGAGGGGTTGTGCATAATTGGACAGTAACATTGGAAAGCTGAGTGATAGGCTTGATGAATACACCAAGTACAGGAAAGTGATATTTTTCCTCTATTCAGCAATGACGAGGCCATGTCTGGTGTGCTGTGTCCAGTTCAGGGCTCCTCGGTGCAAGGAAGACGTTAGAAACCCAGAGGAAGACAAGCCCCAGGATGGTTGGGCAAAGGACATTCAGGGAGACAATGGGACAGTTTGGTCTGCTCAGCCTCAACAAGAGAAGGCTAAAGGCAGGGAGAAGGGTATAATTGCTGTCTTCAGATTCCTGATGATTGGTTAGAGAGAAGATGGAGCAAATCCCTTCCTAGAGGGGGCAGAGAAAGGAGGGAAGGTAGCGGGGGCATGAAGCAGCAGCGGAAACTCTGACTAGGTTAGAGGAAAAAATTCTTCAGTGGAGGGGGGGGTCAAGCTAAGGACCAGAGAGGTGGTGGGATCCTCATTCCTGGAGATACTCAAAGGTGCAGTGGAAAAGGCCCTGGGCAACAAGACAAAGAGATTGGTCCTGCTTTGAGCAGAAAGTTGGACAAAATAAAGCCAGAGATCATTTCCAGGCTCAGCTGTTCCAAGGTCCTATTGAATCTCATGGGAGGTGGGGGTGTTACTTTTCCTGTATAGTTGTGGTTTTTGGAGTGCTTAGAGCTAAGAGCTTCTCACCAAACTGAGTTTTTCTGTCTCCTCAAAGCAACATATTGGTGTCTTTGCATTTGATCATGGGAGGAAATATATGATTGTATGTATGGTGCTTGGGGATGGCATCCATGCACCTACACATAGGTACACAGAAAGGTTTTCTGTATGCCTAGAGCAGAAGAGTAAAGATTTATAATACTGATGTTTTTAATACATAATCAATTGGATATTGCTTGCTGTATTAGCAATAATTTTGTCTTGCAGAAACAAAAGGACTGTGGGACTGTATGTTTAAGAAAAACAAAAAAAGTTGTTTAATATCTGGGGAAAATGTCCTGGCTATGAAATATATTAGAGTGGAATCTCTTGCTAAAGGATGTGGTAGTGGGTCTTTTTTTTTTTCTGCAAAAAACCCCACAAAATCTCCTCAGTAATGTACAGGTAGTTGATCACAGCCTTTTTGGTTTGAGGTGAAACTCTAAGCAGAAGTACACATTATAGTGAAATAAGTAAGCCAATCTGCTTGTTTTCTGTAGTTAACTTTCAAAGACCACTTAGTCCATGGACCCACCTCCCGCACTCCCTTAGGGTCCACCAATCAGTAATGTAGTGCCCCTGTATGAAGGTATTTAAGGAAGCTATTCTGCACAGAGAGAAGAGAGACAAGCTGACTTGCAATGTGAAGTTTTTAAGTTCTTTTCATCTTCCATCATCTAAGATCTAAATAGATCCAGATTCACCAAGTTGTACAAATCAGCAGAGCGCTGTGCTACAGGAGCTCTCCTGGGCATCCAATCCAGGGTGTTCTCTTTGTTTTCATTTTTCTTTGGTTTTTCTTTTTATTTTTCGCTCCCTTTTTCAGAAGAGTTGGGGGGGGTCCTGCATTTTTAAAGAGGGAAACTTCTGGCCATCTGCATGTAAAACAGGTTGTTGCATGCATGAATATCTATGCGTGGTCATTTAGGAGTGCTCATGCATTTCCCTATTTTGTGTACAAAACTGTGTGAATTGCATTCAATTTAGAGAAGCCAGTGTGATCATAAAGTATTGCTACACAAAGTATAGTAGCTCAGCTTTTGTCAAAAAATAAGCTATGTAAATAAAGCTAATACTGGTGAAGATGATGAAATTAAGATTAGCAAGTAATGAGTAAAATTATTTACTTGACTACAAAGAGAGACTGGATGAGAATCTTATCAGGGAAACAAATGTAAATCCTCAGATTCCATAAGAGATACACCGATTAGTGACAGCTTCAAATCTGATCCATTATATGTCCATATTAGCCCTGAAAGGGCCACATTACAATTATCTGTGTATGGCTGGTTATAGTAAGTCCTCACTTTTACAATAAAAATTCTCCTATTACTTAACCACTTCCTGCAATCATCATCTGAGACTGTAACATTTTTAAATTAGCTGCACAGGATCCTCTTTTTTGTTAATTTGCTTATGATTATAATTGAGGTAAAACCATCCTTTTTAAAAATTAGTTAGCTTTTAACTTCAGGCCAAAAAGCTTCCCATTACCCAAATGAAAGAGCATAGATAAAATATTTTACATTTTATTCAGTATCAACTTCCTAAGTATTTAAATTTTTTTTTAACAAATGTTTAAAAACATAAATCATACAAACTTGTGATTAGGTACTTGCATAGCGATTTGTAATGTCAAATTTGGGGAAAATTATTATTTGCATTCGTGATAAAGTAAACGCTGTCTGTTGTTATACCTCTGTTTCTGCTATATGGAAATCATGGTGCTTAAACAAACTGCATTATGAAAAACATGTGTTTTGAGAACCTGTTCTCTAAAGATATTTAATTTCCATTTAGAACACTAGCTTTAAAATTAATGACTCTGCTTCAAAATGCAAATTCCCCTTCTCTATTTCAAGCAGACAAACTGAAGTTCACTGACTCCTGAAATATCGCTGCTTTGTCCCAAGAAAGCGCTGTCTTTTTAAATCTCAGCTCTAATTCCTCTTTGATTTTGCATCAACACCTTAATGGGGAAAAAATTCGCCACAAATCAGCATCTGATTAGCCCAAATCATCCCCTCCTAATCCCTTTCCAAAAAAACGCAATTTGCAAAATACTGTTGTGTGCCCATGTAACATCTTTGTAAATTTAAAAACCCAGGTGTATTGATGAAAATGCATAGAACATTTTAATTAAAACTCATAAAATTGTTGGACATCTGCTCCAAATTGTTCAACATTTTAGTGGTTAACAGATTTCGTGCACCTAGATAATGAATTACTCGTTATTATTGGCATAAATAGTAGCTGTGGGGCTTTTTATAGCAAGATCAGAAGCCTCTTTGTGAAAGCTCTGGCTTACTTTATAGTCTTTTGGCAGATGCCTATTAGAACCAATAAGTTTAGCTAAAAAAAGGGAGGCAGAGTTAAACACAGGAAACAAGAGTTGAATGTCCGCCAATAAAAATGATCACAAATCAGGGCTGCTGATGTCATAACCCTTGAGGTCAGAGGTTGGGCGCGGAATAAATGGCTCTGAAAGGGGCAGCCTGTCTGGAGGGCTGAGCTGTTGTTGGCAGGCAGGCAGGGCCATGAGTAAATGGGAGGCACAATGCCGCCAGTGGGCCTCATTAGCAGCCGGGCCCGGGTGAAGAGAAGTGTTTGATGAGTCCTTCACGTCCCACTGTGGCACTGTGCGATGTAAATGGAATAATTACTATGATCTAATGGGCGTCTCTTTTGCATGCGGGCCCCCGGTGAATGGAGCCCCTCTTTTATGGCATTCAGCCCGGGTTGTGTAAACTGTGGGGTGCCACTGGGGATGGGAGCCCGCGAGGCCGGCGGCAGGTCCGCGCCGACCCGCTTGTATTCACCCTCAATAGAAAGAGAAGGCCAAGTAATTTACTTCCCTGCCTTTCACCATGAGAGTGGCAGATTGAAGGTCACACTCGATTTGGCAGGACTTGAGTCGCTCTCTGTGCTGACGCCGAGTTAGACAGATGCAACATCTATTTGCAGGACTCTCAAGGACGGGCCGTTTAATTGCCCTGCGCCGGCGTGCGTGCTCCCAGCCGCACAATGCGGCGGAAAAGAGATTTCACTCGTAAGGAAGCAAACAGCATAGATTTGAAGTATCTGCCCTTAACACGCTTAATTTTTCCTCGGAGTTTCACGTGTGTGCTCGCAGCCGGCTCTGCGTAGGGTGCTGTGGTGGTGGTGGTGGCTGTCGAGATCTCCCTGGGCTGGATTGGACCCCGATTCAGATGATAACAAACAGCCCATTGTTGTCTTTATATAGATCATTAAAAGTCTGGATTAAAATAATTGTGTCTTGTGTAGACATACTACTTTTTCAGGCTGAAAAGATGTGACATTGTCTCTATGTAAAATTTGTTGGGAATGTCCTGTTACTAACATGATATTGATTGCGTATGCTATACGTTTGTTCCGCGTTTGAATCCGGGCTGACACAATCCTGACATAACGAGATTTCATTGTGGCTGATTTCAGATGTCTATATTAACAATCAGCATCATTTCCTTATTAATTGCATGCTTTGTGCATCCATATGGCTTAAATTAAATTTCTCAGACTTAATTCTTTTTTAAGTGGGATAATATTCTTTACAAACTTACTCCAAAAATGTTTTGTGCATTGTTTCCCTAGTATTCCCTGTGGGCATGCCTTTTAGGGAACTATAGAGCAACTTTTATTTTTCATGTTTGTTTTTATGATATGCTCCATGCATAGCTAATGAAGGCCAAACCATGGACACATAGAAGTCCATGGAAAGTCAATGGAAAAACTCTCCATTACTTCAGTAGGACCAGGATTAAAGTGTGTGGTCTACACAAAATTCAAAGGAATCCAGTCTGTTGGAAAATATTTTTCCATGGGATATTTTATAAGGTCATTTTAATTACGACCTGTGCAGTATTTTGTTGCTTGCGGTCACACGGAATCCACACTCATCATCTGTGAAGACAACACAATCTTTCCTTTAGGCAACATTTTTTATTTTTATAGAAGGAATAGATTGTGGATAGTTGGGAAGGTCAAATCTAGGTCAGCATCAGTGCTCTAAGCAGTACTCTAAACACATGTTTACATCATTTGGAACCCATTATTCATGGTTTTATATTACTTATTGTGAAATAATGCATCAACAGTTTTGTTTTGTTTTGTATTTAACTGGTAATATTTGAGTGTTAAACTTCACATCAGCGGAGTGTGGGAGAAACAAACATGTACAATTACTAGACAAAATAGATTGGAAGTTGATGATCTTCTGTTGCCTGTGGAGTCATGGATGTAGTGATGTGGTTTTCTTGGCTACTTCAAAGGAATCCACAAAAAAGCACCTACTAAAAGCAAACTCTATTGTCAGGAACCATAAATTCTCTGTACCTGCGTCTATCTGCTAGGTCTTTCTAACAGTTTAGAAAATTGTTTGACGTCCACAAATTGAAGAAGGCTGGAAAACCCTGATGAAGCATCTTTCAGTGTATTACAGGTTACTTGCCATAATTCTTCAGTTCTTCTCTTTTGCTTCTTTGGCTAAATCTGATAAACCTGGCAGCAAGCATCCAGATCTGCCCAGGGCTTGGTCACTGCACTAAAGACAGTAACTGTGTTCTTCTCTTAGCAGTGCCAAGCGTCTCAAATGGTTTGATTTCACAAGCACATTTTCCAGATGCAAACGGAGCCAGCAGTGATGAGCTTTCTGGGCAGGGAAGCAGCAGGAGGCTCAGCATTCCACACTGTCCACTTGCACGTCCACAGTGCTCAGGAGTCACTCAACCCTCCAGATTGAACTTCCGCTTCACATAACTCTTTGGTCTTCTTTTGGCCTCTCCTGCCCCTGCAGAGTCAATGGGGGTTTTGTCCTTGGGAGGCAGACCCCTGAGCAGGTCAAATAGGATTTTCTGACACTGAGTAAGTGCAAGGGGAACAGAGGATGCTCAGTGTAAGGCACTGGTGAGTGCAGGTTTAGAAGACCCTTCCTTTGCTGGTTTGGGGATGTGCCTTGCTCAGCCTCCCACTGCCAAGCTCCACTTCTGTCACTCAGACTGTCTGGGTCTGGCTTTGCTTTCTGTTGCTCCATGGTCCAGCGCATCCGTACGTGGGTCAGCAGCACAGTGGGCCCATCCAAAACCACCCCCTTCTTCAGGTGTCTCACATTTATTGCTCTGTCACCCTTGCAGCCAGCACACTGCCAGGCAGTGCACACCTCCATCCGAGCAGCCCTTCGCGTGGCCAGAGCTGGCAGCTCTGAGTTTCCCTGAGTACAGCGGGCAGGACTCGTGCCAGGGAGTTCAAAGAAAGAAATGAAAGACAGTCTCAACCAGATTCCCCAAATTGCTCAACGCTCAGCAGTTCTCTTGCTGAGTCTGCACCTGAATAAGCGGCTTGATTTTTCAAAGTTATTCGCCAGCCTGTAAACTCTTGCTGCTCCTCATGATAAATAAGGTTTCAGTGGGAGTGTTGTCCATTAAGTACCTGGGAAACCTTCCCTGGTATAGATACTGTTATTAGAATTATTATTCCTTTATTTGTTAAAGCTGTTATTTGTTCCTATAAATATTCTGTGGTAAATTAATTCCACTTCAGGAGATGAAGCAGGTTGGCTCTGTCATTTAATACACCTGAAGGTAAACATTGCTGATAGAAATCTGCCAGAGGAAGTAAAACACAAAAGCCAGACCAGAGTTTCAAGTGTGTTTTGGTCAGTATCGATCATCCTGGACCTGCTTTCCTCCCATTTCTTGTTTTTTGGAAGCACAGCAGCACCAGCAAACAAAAAACTGCGAGTCCTGTCCCCTACTGATAGCTCTGGAAAAAAAAGGTTACATTTAAATAATAATTTTGTGCGCTGTTCCTGTTGTAGGTGGGGTTTGGAATGCAGCACAACAGACCCTCACATTTTTCACTGATTATCTTTAATTACTTGTGAGGGCTGAGCAGCTCGCTTTACCCCCAGGCACCGCGCACTGACAAGGAATCTTCTTTCAAGCCATTTATAGTGCATCGCATTATCAAGTAACTAACAGAGCAAAACTGACACGAAAAGAAAGTTCATTATTACTTTCATTATTGTCAAAAGAGTTTTATTTACTTCTGAAGTCCCACTTTTAAACACACTTTCTACTCTGAAAGTGTTGCCAGCGTGAGGCTTCTCCCCTGCCCCGGAGGAGGCTTTGAGGCCGCAGCACCGAGCGGAGCAGCCGCAGTCCCAACAGCCCCAAACTCCTGCAGAAAAAGCCCACTGAGCTTTTAGAAAGCTGCTGCATCTGCCATATGAAGGCTTGAAGGTATTTCTTTTGCCAGATTTTAGGTGGGAGAGGGAAAATGGAAAATTGTCATCAGTGGGAGGTTTTAGCCCTTTTTTTCTCATTCCTTCTGTTTTTCAGAGAAGGGGTCTCTGTGCTGTGATGTTGAGCTTACTGATGAGAGCTCTGCTGCTTCTGTGTCTGTCACAGATACCTTAGAGGAAGGCAGCAGGACATGGGGTGTCCAGAGTTGACAGATCTATGCCAAAGCGTCAACTTTGAACACTTTAAATCCCAGTGTCTCTGGTATGAACCTTGTTTGTTGAGGTTAATGCAGCACAGGATCAATGTATTATGGGGCAGTGGGAATCCATGGAGGTTTAATCTGCAAAAAAGCATGCCATGGTACCCAATTTTTGGCACATCTATCTCAATGAACCTCCAGCTGTGATTTAATTGCACAAAATCCCAACTCAGCACATAGGCACAGTGAGGAATTAAGTAACCAAAAACTTGGACTTTGAGGAAGACCAGACTAAACAACGGTACGTGTCCTTCTTTCTGACCCCAAGGGATCACCTGTGTGCTGAAACAGAGCGATGTTAAACCAGCTGGGGTTGCTAACCAGAGCTCATAATCTGAGCTGCTGTCTGGGAGATGAGAGTTGAGACCAGTATATCTGATAAAACACTGTAATGCTGCAGGCCAGCTCTACCCCCATGCACCAGCCCACTGCACTACTTGCATGTACCACTACTTGGAAAAAGCCAAACTTAGTGTCTTCTCTTGGATGATGAGGAGTTTGAATCAATGTTTTCTACCTTGCTTCATTATAGTAGGGTAAAAAATGCTCCCAGTGTTATCAGCGTAGCGATAGCTGTGTGAAGTCTCGGGTGTGGAAGAGTGGCACTCTGTAAACAATTTAGTTGCTGAGATTAAAGTTGCAAAATAAATCTGCAGATCATAGCATGCAATTCACACAATTCCATTTGTCTAAGAAAATATGCCTTGAGAGACATCCAATAACTAGGCACTGGGATATGGCAGCAAAGGTCCCATTTTTAAACTCTCCACATTTTGTAGATGTAATTTAAATTACTAACAAAAATCTAGTGGCCAGATAGTAAGACATTGCTGCTGTATGGGTAATTACTTATTAATCTAGGCATGTACTTGTCCTGCTTTAACAGTGCCAGATCCCATGTGGAATTTGTTTGACCTATTTGCTTTCGAAACTGGATTTTTTTAGCTGCGTCTGTGGGAATGCTAATCGAGCCTTAATAGGCAGATGGAAGTATTTGAAAACCATCTTATTTGTCTTATTTTCAGTACTGTGGTTTATCAAGCAGTTGATGAGCAAACTGAGAAGTTAGTCTGTGTGTACAGATACTTTTAATCACAATATGTACAACGATGTCATGTTTTAAATTAATGTCTTGAACTGTCTGATGACAGTGTTTGCAGGCAGGAAGGCTATAAGCATGTCCAGATATATTAAAGGTAAAATGTGACTGAGCATATGCCTGTGTTAAAATGTCAGTAGCAGTGTCAGCCTCAGCACTCTTTTCAATGACTCATTCCTCCTCTATATGTCATAAGTTCATGGTTCTTGCATTTTTTTCCTTTCTGAAAAAAGATGACACAGGTAACTGGCAATCAGGTGGAGCCATGGACTTTATAGGTAATTTTCAGGAAACCTCATTTAAAAATAGAGCTTTGAAACAGCTTATTAAATCTCCCTCTCTCACAGTATTCCTGCCTATTCTTACCTCCAGGACTGCTTTATTTACGTATTTTCTAATTATGGGAAAGACAATTTAAGAATAAGATTGGAGAAATCTTCTGTAATTGCTAGAAGAAAGTGGGGTTACTCTCCATACTTAGTAGTAAAGTGCTTTGGAACATGCCCTTTCCCAAGCAAAGTTCATAGCACTACAGGAGAAAGAGGCAGTGGAAGCATTTCCACCCGACAACTTTCGAGTTTTCAGAGAGCAGAAGGCACCAGTTACTTTGCAAACCCAATTCATACACATCTTGGAGCTGCTGGTAATGATGTGAATCCAAAATTCACAGACACCTTTGAGAGCAATTTGGTCCACGCAATCTTCTTGTGTTCTTCTGAATTGTTTGCTGTTGGGTTTTTTTTTCCTGTGTTAATGGAAGGCCAGGACTTTGCACATCCCCCTCATGCAGACTAGCTTAAAGAAGCAGAAAATGGCAGGATTGTAGGTCAAGATGGACAAGCTGTATCATAGAGCTACTGCTGGGGGAAGGCAGGGTATATTATGCAAGTTGAGGGTGCATCTTATATTACGATGATGTCTTAAAATGCCAATATAAATAAGGTAAGCAGGGCTGCCAAAAAACAATTTTCTCCTTTATTATTCTACCTTTTCAATTCTAATTAATTTTTTTTTTAAACAAGGCTAATGGCCTATAGCTATGGGATGGGAAGATACGGCTGAGATAATGGGAACATCATTATAAAAAGAAAAATGCTGTGTAAAAAGGTAAGATAGTAAAGGTGAAGCACATTTAGCACAGGTACTTTACAATACCCATTAGCTGCGAGCTAGTAAGATGGGTCTTGACTGGTTCTCCCAGAAACTTTGGCAACTTTTCTTCTTTTCTGTTTTGAGAGAAACAAGAGTCTGTGCTGAGCAAACTGGGTTGGGCTGGGCTGCAAACGCTGGGCTATCACAGCCATGCTCCAGAAGGAGGGCTTGAAATTCAGGAGCTAGTGGCCTCAGTGACATCTGGGGCTTTGAAACACTTGCACGGGGATTTTGCTACGGGTCAGGAAAAGTTGTGCCTGCACTTGGAACCCATGAACCTCTGTGCTCTGCTGCTGACCTCCAGCGATCGCTGGCTGCCGAGAGCGGCTCCAGAGGGAGCAGGTTGGTAGCTGTAGGGCAGCTGGGCAGCTTGGGAATATCCACGCCAGCCATAAACAAGTTAAACTGGATGTTTGAAGTGTTCATCACATGGCATCGGGGCACTCCTAGTGGGTTCATTTGCCTTTTGCAAAACCAGAAAATTTGGCCACATGCAGCTCTAAGCCACAAGACTGCATTGCTTCCACTTACCCTGGCCCGTCCTTGGCACACTTAAAAGCTGCCCAACTTAATAACTGTTAATAACCACCGAGGACCAAAGGAAGCTTTGGCTCCTCTTTCGTGACTATATTACTTCTCCATCTATTGCCAGTACAGCATCTTCTAGGAGGAGCACAGAGAGTTTGAAAACATGTATTTTAAATCCCTTGTTTTCTGAAATCTCTGTTCTGTGGAATCATTACAGGAAGTTTTAAATAATGCTGAGCAGCAAAACCCCCAAAATTTCTTTATCCCTGTTGGATGCACAGAACAAATCTAGAGGTGTTTATGTCCTCACTGCTATAAAATGTTTTTACCTTCTCAAGTGCAGTCTCCCCACAGCCCTTCTGGTTGACCTGATGTATATTTTCAAAGCACTTCTGCCTCTAGCTTTCCCTTGCCTGCTCTGCCCCTCTGTGTACTCAGCAGCCACGTAGCTGCTGCCAGCAGCAACAGCAACACTCTCCTACCTTCTTGTTCAAGTTTGTGAGTAGCTTTAAATTGGTTTCTTTTCTGTCCCAGGGCTGCAGACATGATATTGGCTCTGTTGCCTGAGTCTGGCTGCAGAAATTCCCTCTACAGGAAGGCTACTTCCAGATGAAGTGAAGATCAGACCCAGCTGAATATTCAGATTGATTGATGATGCTAGAGGATAACATTTCTTCTTTATTTCGTGAGGAATCCTGCTCATATCTGAGATACCTAGACATTTCTCTAATGATTGGGCATGTTTTAAAAAAACAAGAAAGAAATACTTTGTACGATGCAGTTTATTTTCCGAAAGCAAACAACTAATTGCATGTGCGATCACTCAAGAGTGTGCAATTAAAAAAAAAAAAGGAACCTAAATAACTGTTACATTCTCAACAGTATGGTCTTGTGAATAACTAGAAGGACCTATTCATTATTTGCCTCCAAATATATCTCCACTCAAATGATTCTTCTGTTTGGGAGAATCTCTATTAATAGAGACCAAGGAAAATAATGTCATCTTTGTCTCTTTCTAAGACTTGTCCTTATTGTGTTTTGGACAATGGGGTCATTTATGATGATGAGGTAACTCGTTCTGAATCCTGAAAATGTAATTTCAGATGGACTGTGAGTAGTTTTACTAGTTGTTGAAATGTCTTTCCAACCCAATTTCCAATTTACGATAGGCAGCACGGTGTAAACAGCAGCTTAGGCATCCGTACGCTTCCTTGAATGAAAAGAGGGGGAAAAAAAGTTTTAAATAACATGTCATGTCTGTGAATTCTGCTTTTTTTGGTATGTTACATCCATATATTCATAAGATGAGAGAGGACAAGTGACCGGGGCACCTCAGCTGAGCGAGCTTCAGCGCAGGGATGGGCCAACCTGTGAATGCAGGGGGTGATGGCACCCAGCTCTGCCTCAGCCCAAAGCTGCTCCCGGTACGGCCCAAACAACAGCTGAAAATTGATCCTTTGGCTCTTCTGAAGCTCTCAGCAGCTGCTCCCTGTCCCTGACAAGCTGCTGATTTCTATCAGAGCGCAAAGGCTTGTCTCTGCCCTTCCAGTTTCTCCTATTTTGGAAAAGTCAAAGATTAGGATTTACAACAGAAGCCTCTATAAAGGGCTCATAAACCTCTCAGGCCTGCAGATTGTAAGCAGGTAATTAAAGTTAAGCACCTGCTTAAGTGTCTTGCTGATATGCAGTGTGCTCTACCCCCAGTCTGTAGGGCAGTAGCTGTGGGAGGATGGCTCCGATGGTCCTGTCCTCCTGAGGAGATGCACAGTCAGATCCTGCAAAGGGTCTTCTGTCACGGGCAGAGGAAAGAACATCCACTGGAAAAAGGCATTTCCATACCACTTTATAGATATCTATACATTACATTTGTATAACTATTGGGCATGAAAATAAAATTTATGTCCTTGATTGACCTTTGCACAGATGCAAACCACTTTAATTCGCTAAATGAGTTTCATCTGACAGAAGCAGAGCAAAGCAGAGCTGTAGTTTCTCTCTCATTCAGATGATACAGGGGGCAAAGATTCTGCATTAACATCCCCCTTTATTTGTATTTGAATGTCAGAGCAGATAAGGGAAAAAATTTTTTAACTTCAGCCAGTGTCCAAGTGTCCTAGCTGTGCCTGTTCTGTTGTGATATACCTGTATTTATCAAATTATACTTTATGTTTTTACAATTGGGCTAGAAAAAACTAACAAAATGAGTAGAGGAGGATGCAAGAGCTTGACTCAGCATGGATATTGATGTGGTTTAAGGCTCTGTTTAAACTAAGCTCATGTAAACCATTGTGCTGATACAAGTAAGTACATTGAAGGCTGCTGCTGCCAACCATTTTCACTGCAATTTACAGCTGCGTTGTAAATTAACCAGTGCAGCTAAACTCCTATAAACTAGGTTAAGTTTATTTCAAGGGTATTTTCACATAAAGCTGTATTGCTTTAATTATCTGTTTTAAAACCACATAATTTTGTTAATCCAGTGTAACTTTTTATATGTAAAGTAGCCTTCAGAAAATTGACGGAACGCCAAATTCTGCCCTGTCAGTGTTTTTGCTTCACTGAGGGTTTGCAGTAACTTTCTTTACAGTTACATTTAAGAACAGAATTCAGCCTCTTTCTTCTCTTCTATTAGAATATGGTGAGAATAACTCTTGATATCATCGATTTAGTATGATTGCAGTGTTATGTGAAGAGTGAGAAATAGATTATTATTTAATCAAAGTCAGGTATCATCCTTTAAAGAAAAAGTCTTAGCTTTTTGTTATAAGTTTGCTTTAAAAAACCAGCAAAACGAGCAAACAAAGCCCTAGAAAACTATTTTAAGATTAAAAGCTTTGGGCAGGGAAGTCGTCTTCACTGAAGCACAATAAAAGTGTTAGTCTATCAAGCCTTTCTTTTTATACTTGTGCTCCGTGAATGAAGTTCCATCCCCTGTGCTTTATTTACTCTGTGATTTATTTCCCCTTCTCTACCCAAATAACCTTGGACAAGAAAGATACCACCAAGAACAGCTACTTAAGTGAAAACACCAGTTTGGAAGATGGATAGGAGTTCTGCTGAGACAGTCCTGGCTGGGGAAAGCACACCTACTATTTATAACAAGAAGCTCTGGCAGGGGAAGCGTAGGTGGGCTGTTTCTTTAGCTGTAGACGTGGGTATTTCCACCGATACCCTTGGAGTGACAGTGACTTTGCACTGCTTTGAGGCCTGGCCCATTTGTGTCTCTTATCAGCTTTAGCTTAACCGTGCTGGATGGCTGTCTTCGTTCTAACACACTATTTACAAAATGATTGTAATTAACTAGATGATGACTTAATAAATGTGTAAGATAAATTCTTCTTGGCTGGGAAGCAAAAATGGTTGGCAGCTTCTGCTTGCTTAAATTAAAACAAGAAGTTGCTTTGACATTACATTTCCAAGCAGGCAAAAACTTGCATTGCCATTCGGAGTGGTAAAATGAAACCATGACAATATTGTTGTTCAAGTGGGTGGTGCTGGAAAGTGTTTGACTTAAAACCTCCTGTTTATTTGTGCTCAAAAAGCAGCCTGTTGCTTTCTTTTTCGACATGTGTGACATGGCTATCTATGTGTGATTATTTAGTAAACAGAATATTTGCTGTCTCCATGTATGTACATACATGTGTTTGGACTGAGCGAACACTTCCTCTCTAATTCTCCCTTTTGTTAACTTAGCTCCGCTGCATTTGCACACGTGCCAACCAGTTCGCCTTGAAAGCAGCAGTAATGTGGTTAAAAAAAGCAATACAATTATTTTAAGCATTTTCTTGCTAAAGTTTTTCTCCAGCTGTAGTTAATTTATGTCTGATTAGTCTGACCTTTCACCCTGTGAGGAAGTAGTTTAGCAGAAGGGATAAATGCGGTCACAGTATATATGTGTGTGTATGTGTGCACGTGTGTTTATGTATGTAATCATCATCTTTTTATTGGTTTATGTTCAGCATAGAGAAGCTCTGATTATAAATGTTTATGCACACTTCTTTCTGTGCTACAGTTTGCCATGAGTGGTGGAAGTTATGCTTTTCTTCCTCTGACAAAAGATTCTGATGAATGCAAAATTGCAAGAAAAGTTCTAGGTTGTTTTTTTAATGAGTCTTAGAAGAACAAATTAAAACACACAAAATAGTTTTTGCCTTTACTTCTGAATTAATTCCTGTATTTTAAATACATCTATTTATGGGTCAAGCACTACAGAAATCTAAGTCTTTTCTTGTGGTTATAAAATGAATGTAAGTTTGCACATAATGATGCTGAGTTGTACTACAGCAATGCCCAGCTGGGTTGTTCAGATTCAAATCCAGAGCTGAATTCCTGTAGTTCATAAGAGTCAGTGCTGAGACCAGCTCAGGTTTAACTTGGAGCTGCTTTTCAAATGGCACAAGTAACAAGCAATAGGACAAGAGGAAATGGCCTCAAGTTGCACCAGGGGAAGTTTAGGTTGGATATTAGGAAAAAATTCTTCACTGAAAGGGTTGTTAAGCAACGGAACAGGCTGCCCAGGGAAGTGCTGGAGTCACCATCCCTGGAGGTATTTAAAAGACATGTAGATGAGGTGCTGAGGGACATGGTTTTGTGGCAAACTTGGCAGTGTTGGGTTAACGGTTGGACTTGATGACCTTAAAGGTCTTTTTCAACCAGAATGATTCTATGAAATTACTGACAGAAAGATAAGTCGGTTGATGTGTTTGTCTCCTCCCAGTTTGACTTGAAGCGTGTGGTGCTGCAGACTCAGCGAGGGCAATTGTTGAGGGATTTGTAACTGTGAATTTAATCTGGGATCTAATCAGCTGTTGCCATGATGCCTTCATGGCACTCCCAGCTGTAATTGGTACAGTCCTTAAACGGCATCTTTGATGGGTTGTCTATTTTGGCACTAGGTCAGATATTTCAAAAACAAATCCAATTTGTGAATACATACAACCAAAGAAGTCTATTCCAAGCCAAGAGCAGTTTCTTCAGATGAATTAATAGACATTATTTCTGTACAAAGCATGGCGACCTTCTGTTGAGTTTCAGAAGCATACAAGAAATGGGAGCAGAAATAGGTCACCCAGGACTACTAAGACACTGTCCCAGTATGCAGGGATGGAGTTAGGAAAGCCAAAGCTTTTCTGGAGTTTAATCTGGTGACTATGAAAATGAAAAAGGCCGAGGAACAAAATTAATACTTTGGCTCAATATTTGCTGGTAAGATCTGCCTTCAGAATTCCCAGGTGCTGGGACCAGAAGGAAATTCCTGGATAATGAAGGCTTTGCATTGATGGAGGTGGACTGGGTTAGGGATCATTTGAGTAAAGTATGTGTACAACAGTCCATAGACCTGATGGAATTGGCCCTGAGAGCTGAGGGAGCCAGGTGATGTCCTTGTGATGTCACTCTCCATGATGTCTGAGATTCTGAGGTTCAAAGGGACCTCTAGAAGTCATTTGGTCCCTCTCTGAAAGATTGTGTCAATCCATGGGAGATTCCTGGAGACTGCACTGTGAGTGCTGATATTTTCCTATGATAAGGCAGCTCAGACGATTTCTTAAAAACTCTTCCTTTGCTCTCTTTTCTTTAAAATATGTATTTTCCTCAGTTTTGTTTAATTGACTGGGGGTTTTCACTCCTTGGAAACCTTGGACAGTGCATTTTCCTGCTCAGTTAGAAGCTCCTGATATCACTGTAGTACTCAATAATAATACTATTAAAATACGGCTCTTGTTGTCATTAGTTGATACCAACAAGTAAAACTAAGTGATATGAGTGTCCTTTACTCCCCAAGTGGCCCTTTTCAGTGAAATGCTTAAAATTTGAAGTGTTCTAGGCCTTGAGATATGCCCATGGGAGCAATACCTGGCAGATGGAGAAGCAGCCAATATTATCTTCCAACGAAATCATTCTTTTTATTACTACATCCCATCTTTTAATTTTGCAGTGACCTTTTTATTTGGGGAGCACACTTTCCTTGTCTTGTTGCTGACGATGAGGAGACAAGCTCTGTACCTGCATTTCAGGGCACACGTTAGTGCATATTAGTGACTGTGGCTGCAGGAAGATGTGTTGTGAGAATCTTGCCCAAAGCACATGAGCAAAGTTCTCATTAAGGATTCTGCTTAAATTAAAGCCAAGCTTGGCACGCTCAGCAACAGTTCAAAATCCAATCTTGTGTTGTCACAAATTCTCTGCCATTAGCTCAAGGTTAGTGTGAATGGTGTGTGCTGTCAGACATCCTTTCCTTACTGTAGGGAATTTTGTGTTGCTGCTCCTATGATATTGAGAGTCCCAGAGTTGCAAGCTGCGAGCAGCAGCTCTGGTATGATGCTTATTTGCTGGAATGGTAAGAGCTGCTCACAAAATAGTCTAATTTCAGTATCTGTCAAAGAAGTGAGGCTGATCAACAAAGGAGTTCATTTGATTGCTTTGAAAAAAATTAAGTGCTGGCTTATGATACGCAAGGCATAAATTAAATCATAACTAGATCAAGATTACTGACAAGATGTGATGACAGGTGTTGTGAATAAGTTGACACGGGGATGCTGCCCTGTATAACAGTTGTCAGTCATCGGCCAGTTTTGAGGTTCTGATGTGGCTAATGGGGAACAGTTACTAGAAGCACGTAGGAGCTGTTATTAACAGCCACATCTTAAAAAAAAAAAATTATGATACAAGTATTTGCTGCAGACACATCTGATAGAGCAGTATTAGTCAAAGCCGCATATAAAATACTGCAAATATATTCAGTACAGTGGTTAAGAAACAATTTCTAATCGAGATGTTGGCCTGGGACGAGGCAGATCTGGGTTTGCATTCTGACACAGCCCTCTCTGTGACCCTGGGCAAAATGTGTCACCTCTCCACACATCAGCTCTGCTCCCAGGATGATATTTCTGTTGTCTGTCTTGCCTGTTTAGGCTGTTAGCTCACTGGGGCATCGCCTGACCCCTCCGTGGAGCCTCACACCTGGCACACCTGATTGGCTCTGCTGTAATCCACAGCATTACAAAAATACAACTAATTAGTAATACTGGTGGGGAGGAAGGCACATTCTTCACCCCAAAGAACTTACAAACTTGCAATAACGAGAATTACTGCTGCTGAGGTTAAAGTGGTACAGCATATGCAAACAGATGATACCCATGTGCCGTTATTTAATGGATACAGACTGATGCCAAAAATACATAGATGAAATTATATCATCTCTATTGACATGTTTGACACATGTATTCCCTCTGCTAGATGCTGTGGTCTCTGCTGCAGTTTGGGATGCATAAAACGAGAGCTCCCTGCCTGCAGCACTTCACAAGGATGTTTATGGGCAGAAAAATGGATGGGGGGTAAATATCTGCCAGTCAGACCCCTCTCAGCTCTCAGCATCTTTCTTCAGAGAAATGCATCATTATGTTTGAACTGTGCTGTTTATGAAGTATCATTAGCATTATTCAGTTACTGACTTCAGATGTCTTCTTCTCTGGTCAGAGCAATCATTATAGGTTTATCCAAGAAGAGCTGTGACAGATGTCATAGTTTGTTACAGTCACTGTATGCCAGATTTAGCCTGCGGTTATGTACTGCTTGAGTACTTTCTCTAAAAGCATCTTGTGAGTACCCTGCAGTGGAAACAAGCGACAAGGACTTCAGATATATTTGTGACATTGAATGGACACGTTTTTAGGATGAGATTATGATGTGGTAAGCAGGCAAACAAAGAAGCAAAAGATACTTGCACAAAGCCAGTTTCCTACCTTTTCTTAACTGCGTCCTTTCATTCAGATGATACATTAATAGTAGTCAAGTCCTGGGAATCTGGGGTTAAGGGTTTCTTTGCTTCATGTTGAACAACTATTACACTTGTTTAAAATGATGTTATCTGTATTTTCCTCACAGCTCAAACTGCTGTATTAAGTGTTGCAGTAAATTGTGACGATGAAAGAAAGGCAGGCACAAATAAGCATGGCTTGGTGTCTAAACTCTGTTGTGAATTGTATTTGGTCTTCAGCTACAAAATATGTAATCAGACACAGACCACTCTGTTGGTCTGGCCAGTATATAAATACAGGCAGTAAACAGAAAGATCTGTGTGTAGCTGACTATAAAGACAGGATCTGGTGCATGTACTTGAACTCAAACAGGTTTCGTGTGTCACTAGACATGCCTCATTTTTTGGGACAACGGATGGTCTTCCCAAACCAGAACCCCCCCTTTTCCCTTCCCTGTCCGTGCTGGGGGGGGGGTCCCCATATAAAATTGTGGCTTTATTGACTGGGTGAAGATCCGTGTTTTAAATTGACATGATGCTGCTTGTTACGTATGTAAGTCAGGAGCTACAAGCTGGCAGCAGTCACTCGAGTGCTGTGTTCCAGGTCAGCTATCAAGTGTTTGTGAAGAGCACATGTAAATACCATATGTTAAGTATGACTGATGAAAACAAATACACAAAACCCCAGAGAACTCACTGGTGTCATCATAACCCTCAGAAATTCTTCCCTGCCCACTAGAGAGGGAAGTGAGAAAATGAGTGACAGAGCATGGATTACCAATTATGGCTGACACTCCAGTATTCAATTAATGCTTCTAAAGTTGTGAGAAAGGAGGCAACAAAGTCTGCTCGCTAACTCTAATGGCCTGGAAAAAAGAAAATAAGTGTGAAGAAACTCTCTTGTCAAAAACAGTGCTTCTGCATGTACCTCTGAGAAGGAATCAGATGCAGGATATTATCCATCTGGCCAAATGATCCATAAGATCCTTCTCTCTTCCAGAATAACTGCATTCTTCTGCCAAGGCCGCTTGTCCCATTGATGCTTTCTAAGGGACACTGCTGCCATTCGCTCCTTAATTAGGAGATTAGGAGAATTCTTTGACTGAAAATTAAGAATCACTATGGCTTATTTTATCACTAAAAGATCACTCCAGCAACTTCCTCCAGGAAATTGCAAAGGGAAGTCATTATGTGAGGGGGGCTGGGGAGGCAAAAGCCAGCTAGATTGTGCATATGAACCCCAGATGAAATGCGTCCTAAGCCTGTGAGGGGGGTGTTTACTAGGTCATTTACCATGTTCTTGTTTTTAAAGTTTCCTTTTCCACGATTACTTGTTGACCTTAATTGTTTCCATGCCCATGAGATAAGTCTTTGTACTTCCTACAGAGGCTTAGCGGAGAGGTCTGGGGATTGCTCTTGCTAATTGCCCTGTATTCCTTCATTTCCCTTGAGTGTCTGTGGCGAGTCTATTCCCACATATGCTACCAAAATCCATTTTAATAGAAGGGGCAGCAATGCACAGCTGACGACATATGTTTAGCTGCATTCAGGACTCGCTGAAGCATGCCTATCATGTTACATAAAAGGAGAAGGTCAGTACAAAACAAACAGCTTTTTACAAGCTACGGCTTAAGGATCCTGTCCTAAAGAACGCTTACATTTCAGAGAGAGACAAATAAGCTTGTCGCTGAGCTCTGTTCTCTGTCTAGGCTTTCTTTCTCTCTTTTTTTTTTTTCTTCTTTTTTTTGCATACATTAGAAATGCTGTTAGTCTCCCAGGACAACCTGTGTTAAAACATTCTCTTCTGACAGAAATAAAGCTCTCCAGGGCCCGATCCTCAGCTTCCCTGGATCACCAGAGCAGGCTGGAGCTCAGAAGTTCCTCTGGCCCTGCAAGCACCTGCTGTGAGGGCAGCCCTGGGATCCCCATAGAAAAAGGTTTCATAGCACTGACTCCTGAGCTTTGAGAAGACTTTTGCCTATGGACAGGATGAAATAAAGAACAGCTAGGAAAGGAGATACTTAAAACTTGGGCAATTTCAGCGGAATTGGTTATTTCCTTTTGTTTCCTTTTAACTTTCTGTATTTCTCCAACTTACCTGGAACCAAGGTATGAGGTGACCCAGAGATGATTTCCCAAGGCACCAAGGAAAGTGAGGCTCCCAGTTCCCATCACCTTTAGTGGGAGTGGTGAACAGGGGTCCTGTCTGTGCACTTGCCCACCTGTGGCAGGAGATGTGGCAGAGGGGAAACACAGAGCTCTTTGCCAGGGGCCAGAGGAGTAAATTCAAACCCTGCTTCACACCTAGGCTGAAGGCATCTCCCTTTGCAAATGGGTACAGCCTCAGGCTGATAAATCAAAACCAGCTTGGGTTGGTGCCAGCCACATCTCCGGGTGTGTCCAGCATCAGCTCCCCCTGCAAACCCAGAGGGCTTTTGGGGGTCTGCAGGGAGCCTGCTCGAAAGGCAGCCTGGGGGCAGATTGCCCATGGCCCGGCAAACCCACTGAAGCAGGAAGATATTGCTTCCCAAGATCTCTTGTGAAATATAACTCAAAACATGTGTGTGGCAGTATCTGCAAGGGCATCCTCGCATTCGGCCTTTCCGCATTTTTTGGAGCCTTTACAAAGTGCACCTCCCCTGGGAAGCATTGCTGATTCAGCAGATTCCTGCAGACAAGGGCTGTTTGTGGCACTGATTCATGCATTTTGGTTATTTATACCACTCTGTTAGGTGCTGTGTGAAGCAAGAGCAAAGCGCTCTCCATGCCCCAGAGGCATCTGAAGGCAAGAAGAGGGCGAGATACAAGAAGTGTGTGTAATACAAAAGAGGGCTGAAGGAGCGGGCAGCACTGGCACTCACATGGGCTCAGCCAGAATTGTGCTCCCAACTTCGTATCTGAACAAAATCATAGCTTCTCCACTCAATTTCTTCCTGCAAACCTTGTTTACACGTTATAATATTAATTCCAGGTGCCTAAGCTGTACTTGAGGTGGTTTGCAGCCTGGGTAGGGCTGGGGGCAGCTGTGGCTGCAGCAGGAGGGTTGGGGGGGGGCACAGCAGCTCCCGCACCGTGTGGCACAGACCATGTGCTGTGTGGGACTGCACGGTGGGGATTAGTGCCAGTTAGTACTGCTGAGAAGTGTGTTTGTTACAGATATTTAATGCGCCCAGAAGCTCCCATCAAGAACAGAAATATTTAAAAACCTGTGAAAAATCTGGTCCATACATATTACTCTTAATGTGCTTTTCAGAGGGCGTTTGGCTCAGTCTCACCACTGAGTCCTGCCAAGTCCTGAGCACCCCTTGCAACAGGACAGATCCTTCTGATTCCCTCTAAGGCTGGTGGGATGAGACCTGACTCTTGAGGACCTTTAATAACATGTTTTTTCTTCGCTTTGTACAAGAGCTTTTTCAGTTGTTAAATAATGGCTGATATAAATAGTGTTTTTCTTGTTTAAATGGGGCATGATTTCTTCCAGACTTCCATGTGAATATTGCAATATGTGGCTGTGCCAGCTGTGGGCTTTGTGCTGCGATGCCAGGGTGCTGTAGTGATCTCAGAAACAGAAATCCCAGGATGTGGCAGAAGCAATAATGCCACAAAAATGGGTAGAGTGCTCATGTGCTGGGGGAAAGTAAACTTACTGTAGTGAGTCAATTCTGTAGTGGGTTCTCGTCTTTTTTTGTTAAATTTTTTATTTTTAATTTAGTGTAGCTTTTAATAAGCTATTCCGCAGCCAGCTAGTTAAAATGATGTAAATGGTTTTAATGTTCTTTTGAGGAAAAGTTTACAGAAACAGTTCTTGGTATAGGCTAATAAAGTTCCAATACTTGGCCTTGAAATAAGCACAGCGTGAGCTTCAGATGCAGGCTGTCCTACTGCTGGTAAAGTTAAGGAAAAGCTTTGGGGGTGGGACAGGAGCTCTGATTGACAGATCTATCGATACTGTTTGTCCCCCCCATTCTTCCCAGTATTAATGCATTTTGCCAATACTCAATTCACATTTGATTGTCTGAAAAGGAAACCAATGAGAGGGAAAAAATCATTATAGGGGTTACCGTGTCTGCCTGTTTATACTTGGGACAAAAGTACCGTATTTGAGTACTTGTTTCAGGCTGTACAAAGACAGGTGACTGTGCTGGTAGCAGATTCACCTGTTCCAAAAAGCATTTCATACCCAGACTGACACATTTAATTGCCCTGAAGTGTATTAAGTGAAACCCTAGCTCAGAGGGGGAGTTTTCACTGTCCTCAGCCAAGCCCAGGGTTTGTACCACATTTCCTCAAGCCCAAGTGATCCTGTGTGCAGAGAGTACCAGGATTTAAGCCCTTGCATCTTGCATGCCCCTCCGCCACCAGTTTCGCTTTGCTGATCTGATGGTTTAGATGAAGATCTTTGCAGCTAGAGCTTGGTTTGGTGCCTTCAGCCCAGCCTGCATTCCAGGAGCTGCTGAGGAACCCCCATGCTCTGACTGGATGGAAGGTTGAGGGGTTCCCTCCTGGTGCATGGCTGGGTGGCGATGGGGAAGCAGCAGCATTCCTCGGCAGGTGTAAACGTCCTGCAGTAGGAGCCTTATAGCAAAATAGACATCGGTTAATCTCTCATGCCTAGATGATTTTCCTGTGACATTCTGCCAAGCAGCCTGAGGCAGTGAAAAATAAACTGCTAGCATTATGGTATCATTATGTTTCTGATTCTCCAGAGAAGCCAATATTTGTTTGCTTTTCTCTGAAGTGTTTCATGTCACCATGTATGATCTCTCCCCTTCTGTTCAGGGCAGGGAGGAGAAAAGCTCTACAGAGACTGCTCAGCCCAGGTTTGTGCTGCAGGATTGGGGTGTTTTTTTTGCTCTCCTCTTTCATACCTATGAAATTTGTAAATATTATTTGGCTACCTGCTACATGGTATCTCAGTGAGTGTTGTTTCTGAAACAGGCTAGTCTCTGCAAACGAATTTTGCGGCTACAAGTGCTTGTAAATTTGATAGGAGCAAAAACAACGTGAAAGGGGCTGATGGGCTGAACCGCAGGAGCTCTGGGGAGAAGGCTTCATCCTCCTGTCTGCTGAAGCCCCAGGAGAGCCCCAGCTTTTCCCTCTGGTTCACGCCCGGGGCCAGGGAGGCTGGTTCAACCCATGCCCCCCGGGCAGCCCTCCCCCCCTCTCCGCTACCTGCCAGTCTCCTTCGTCTCTCTTCCCCCAAGGGAAAACAACACAGTATCATCCCTCCTTCCCCTGCGTCATTTGTTTAAGAAAACCCGAAGTGAGCGCCGCAGTTAATTAGAAGGTAGCGGCTGCTGTTCAAAGGGCGAGCTGTGCCCGCTCCTGCCCCGGGCAGGTGAGGGGCTGGGGGCACCCCACGGGCAACCCCCCAGCAGCCGGGAGCCACCCCAGCACCATCCAACCTGGCTTCTTACAGACCTGCTGCTTGGCTTCAGTTCAGGAGAAAACTGAAGATAGGGAGTTGTTTTTTCTTTTTTTTTTTTTTTGTATAACCACTAATTTGCTCATCCGTTACTAACAACTAAAACATATAAAATTATTCCCAATTCATAACGCCGTTATGTGAGCTTCTGGAAAAAGATTTAGTAGGAGTTTTGGTTCTTTTTTTTTTTCTCTTTTGCTTCATGTTTTAGATAGCAGTGATTCCGGCCGTGCTATGGGTGGCTCTAATCATAGACGTGACTTTAGGAGCGATCCCACAAACAGTTCTCGGCAAAGACTCTGTTCAGATGTGAACAACCTATTCCAAGCACTTCATCTTCTCTTTCCCTCTCTTTACTGCTACCTTTGCAGCTGGTTTCAGCCGATAAACATCATTCTTGTTCTACAATATCATTCTTGTGCTACTTGGGTTGTTGTTACAGAGATCACAAAAGCTCCAAATAAGCAAACTTTAGAAACGAGTCATTGAACCGATTGTCTCACCTAGAAATGGCTCTTCCCCTTTTGTTCCCGAGGTGAAATGTTAACTTGCTTCTCTTTGAAGGCTTGCACAGATAGACTTGGTATCAGCATCAGCAAATCACAGTCACCCAATATCCTGGCAGCCAGCGTTCAACTCAGGGATCTGTCTGAAAGTTACTTTTTACTCTTGCAGATGATAAAAAAAAAAAAAGTGAAGGAAGAAATTATGTTGCCTTTTGTTTTGGTTTGTTGGGTTTTTTTTCTCCCCTGTGTAATATCAAATGCTCAATCTCAATGTGGTGTTAAAATGTGCAACATTTCAGCTGTTCTCAGGATTGATTGAAAAGTTGGAAAAAATCACGGAAATTTAGTCACTTATTTTCATTATAAATTTGCAAGGAAAGAACCTTAGTTGCAATAGGAACCCATGATATATGCCCTTAAGATTTTTATTTTTTTTTAAATTTATTTCAATTCTTAAAGTACTTCTCTGAAGTAAAAATATAGAAAAGGGTATGACAAAGGTCAAAGACAAATGATCGGGAGATAAAAGATGCTATTAAAAGAAAAACGAACTTGAAAATTGCCCGGTTGTTTTTCAGAACAAAATTTTTCCTGCATTTCCTACATCAACATTTGCCTGGAGGAAGGGAGGGAAAGTGATGACAGGGCAATGTTATGATGGGAGAAAGATGATTAGAGGTGGCATTTATAAAATAAAAGTAATAGTGAATACTATTGTGACTAGCAATGCCAATTTGTGTGGGTTTGTCATTCCACAATTTGCGGATATAAGGATTGTCAATTATTTAGAGGACTCTCTATAAACATTAGAAAAACATACATTTCAGATTCTATACTCAAAATCTTTCTTCCAGATTTTAATTTTTCTGGATTCTTGTTTACAAGTTCCGTTTCTAATGAGAAATTAGTATGTCTAAAGTATATAGTAAATGAGAAGTACTGGACAGCTGAAATTGAGGTGCAATATATACCATGACAGTTTCTCTATTTGCTAAACACTACAACAGAAGATAAACACATATTGATAATGGTTGGATGGGTCATTCTCTAGAATGGATAGAGAATGCCTGTTTTAAGGTGTATTAGTCTCTTTGCATAACACACAGGTATATTGATTTATTTTTTTTTCTTTCTTCTTTCCTGGAGCTATTTGGATTTATCACCCCTTTTCTGTTTTCTGTTTGCACAAGGAAAACCGGTGTCCAAACATTTAAAGTATTTTTTAGAAAATGAATTAAAAATTGTCAATGGAATCAGGGGATAGATTTTATCAGGAGTTTACACCAGAGAAGGATCTGCCTTCTCTATTTAGGCAGAGACAGGGAGATGGTGAACAAGTCACTCACTACCTGTGTGCTGAACTGTAACTGCCTCACATTGCAGTAAAAAACTCTCAAGATTTCTTGGACTCCCTGGAAATGTTGGGTTAGCAGCATTCAGCCTGTTTAGCTCTGGCACTCGCCTTTTATTTTGCTTTTTGGAAGGGAAAATGTATGGTGAGGAAGAGTTGCCAGGATTCCCCAAATCCCTCTTTTCTCCAAAACAACTCCAGCATTTTTCTTTGTTAGCCCAAGTATCCCCGGGCTAGGTTTCGTATTTTTTGCTTGGATAAAGGAGGACTTGCTGTCTTCTCTTTGCAGAAAACTGAGTCCATGAACAGCTCCTCAGAGGGGAAAATTAGGCATAAAGAAATGAAATAAAAGAAAATCGGGAAAACCAACTTTTTTGGAAAAAAACCCAAAACATTGCCACCCACCTCATAGCTGTTACAACCCTACAGTGAATTGTGACCATGTCACACCTAATCCTGGTGTCCTTAATTTCATTTCCTTAGTGAGATGTCCTTGGAAGGAGCTGTGATGCCTCACAGTGCCTCTGGGGAGGGATCTGGGGATGGAGAAGCCTGGATGTGACCCCCAGGCTCTGCCCAGCCAAAGGCACCGGGTAACACGGTGCCACTGAGATTTGCTATAAAACATTTCAGCAGCTCAAGCTGAGACTTGGTGAGCCCTGGCCTGCTCTCAGCAGCTGTGTTACCCATCACAGACTTGGTGATCTTTTCTCAGCAATGGCAAAGCAATATGACTCCAAGGAAATTTTGGGAACGTTCTGCTTCTTTTCTGTGTTAAACAATTCAACAGTTATGTTCAGATTAGTGCCAGTTAAAGGCTTGAGAAGGGAAAGGGTGGATGTTACCAAGGCAGAGAGATTAGGAGTAAGGGCAGAACCTTTTGTCATCACCAGGCCTTTCTGCAAGAGTTTCACAGTAGGCAAAAATGAAATAAAATTGCATCAGGAATTAGTTTGGCTTGTCGGATGGCTCCTGACTGAAGGCTAGTTTTTGGTCCACTTTGATGTGTTGAAGAACAAGAACTTCCAGTACCAATTCTGCTTATGTACATAAATTGTGGGGGTTGGAGAAGGAAAAGTGACATACTGGTTCTCTTCCTTTATGAATGTAGGCTGTGGTCCATCGTAGTGGCTATAAAGTGTCTAAGTCTGATAACAAATGCTCAACGCTATCTAAGTCAAGAGGCCAATAAAGCCTGAAGTATTTATGCACCTGTGGCTTGAATAGCTGGGTAATGAATGACAAACATTTTTCTTGCATGCATGTTTTTCTTTTTCCATTTCTTGCTTGCACTGCAGCGAGTGTAGTGCCCTTTGGATTGTTTATACCTTGTCAAACCTGTTTTAAATAAACCCTTGCACTGCATTTTCAGCCTTGTCAGGGAAATTGCTGCCCTCTCCTGGTTTAAAGCAAATTCTCCACCATCTGAAGGCATCTCCAAGCGAATGCCAGTTTCAATGTGATAATACGACCCAATATGAAATTAATTAAGGCTAAACAATAGTTTCTTTAAGACTAAATCAGAAATGAGGGCAGGCAGCCCTATCTAGGACAATAGGATTGGATCCAAATGCAGTTTTAAAGACGTGTCCCGCCTCCCCTGATCAGAGTGCACTTAATGAGATTCATGCAATTTCTTTCTGAAAACAATAGCTTTAACCATTGGTTGCATAACCCAGGATATCCAGCTGAGGCCCCCCAAGTACAGAGTGTTCCACAAAAAGGAATGACAAAAACTCTTCTAGCTCAACTTAAATAATTAAAACAAGATCTGGAGAAATAGCCAGCCCGGTGAGATGCCTTTTAGGGGGTCAGGGAGTGGAGGAGGCGAGATAAAGCTCCTAAGGGCAAAGTTAAATTTGTCCGTTACTAGTCTCTTTCTGCTGAGACAGGACTGAGTAGCACGTATTGCTGAGACCCCTGAGAGTCCTCAACCCCCTCTGCCTTTCATGGCTTTCAGCACCTTGCAGAATCAGGCCCCAGTGCAATAATTCAGCAAAGACTATCTATTGTCTACATAGAAACTAGGTCTGGAGCATATACTCACTGAGATTATTTTGAATTTAGACTGATTTGTGGCTCTCATTTTACATGAAGTTCAAAGTTTCTTGGCTGCTGGAGATACTGCTCTGAACTGAAGGATCTTATGCCATGTAAGTGGGTGGGAACAAGACATGGCAATTGAGACAGTGCTATAGACAATGCTTATTTAGGATTGTGGAAGCATTACGAACAAAGGAAAAAATTCCTCATGCCCCTTCAGCCACAATAGCTTCACAAAGCATTCAGAGCAACAAATGGCATTTTCCAAAAAGTTAGTACCAGCAATCTGAGAAGAGGGTGCCCTTCGAAGGATGTGTGCAGAGCTAAGAGCCTCTGAGAGACTCTAATAGGGCATATTAATGTCAAGCACTGTGCTTCAGAAACTAAACACTTCATGCATTGCAAAATGCTTAAATTAGTTTCCTTCCACTCCTCTTTTAAGACTAAAGTTAGTTAAGTCGTGCTTTGAAGATGTTGCTTTTGCATCCCATTTTGATAGCATACAGCAGCAATCCTGTTTGTCGGGTGATTTTGAAACAAAATGTAGCCTTGTGGCAAACAAAATCTCCTGTTCCCAAGGCAGAAGTCAAGACAAATGCCAGGTACTTTCCTGCTGTCTGTTCACAGCTGCAGAGAGGTTCACTTTTGGTATTTTCAGTGCTTGGAACTTGCAGATATGGTGCATGTGAGTGAAGCTGAGGCTTCGCTTTTATCTGGTTATTTTAAAAGGCTGCATTTCTTCTAGTGCTGAGGCAGGACACAATTAAAGCTGCATTATTGGTGCCTTTCACATATTTACTTATGATAAGGCCAGGTGTGACTCTTCCTCTTCAGAGCAGAGCATTTGACTCTTCACAGAGATTATTTGGTCCAGCAAGGTTTAGGGTTTTCTGGCATCCAGTCCTTTACAGGCATCTGCAGCAGCATTTGTGCCTAAATAATTGGATAAATAAGTAACTACAGAAGAATCACTGTGAGAGATAGCATAGGATTTAATCTACTTTGTCCAGCTTTATCCTGAGCCTAAATCTGCATTACTGATCCGTGTGTTATGGTGTGAATATATGCAAAATAAACATACTCTGGGTTCATTCTATTTGTGATACATGAAGAGCAAAAGAAAGGGAAATCAGGCAGGAGTGGCCAGAGCGTGATGTCCAGTCTGCTGCTTCCCTAAACACCACCTTGAGACTGAAATCTGATGGGGATTTGCCACCTTTTTGAGGTGTACCTGATCAAATGCTGCCTGACAGGGATGCCAAGATAAATACGGTTGAGTTTGTTTCTCACGAGCTTGCTGCAAGTCTAATTCCAGCTTTGTGGTAACATTAAGGGATGAACAAATCCACTTGCTGCCCACATGGGCTTCTGTAAAGACTCTTTATCCATGATGGAGCCACCTTTCTGCATAAAACAGGAGAATCACTGTGAGTGCTCCCTGTAAATTTTTCTCTAAAGGTATCTAAGCATAGACCAAAGCTAATTTGATGGGGGTTGTAGTGGAGGAGAAAAGCCATGGCCTGAGTGCTTACAGGAGGCCCTTGCAGGTGCCCAGCTCCTTTCTGGCACCAGAGCATGGAACTGGCAGTGGCACTGGGGCTGTGCTTTGGGATATTTCCCATATCTGATTGAGGTCAGCCCCAGCCTGCCCTAGGACAGCCTTCACTGCTGTGCTGTCACTTCCGCTTCCAAATCCGTGATCAATTTTCCATTTAAACAGAAGATTTGGGACAAGCATTTCAACAGCTCTATATGGTGTTGGGGGTATTTCAATCTGGACTTAAGGAGAATTGTAAAATGCTTTCCTTTTCTTAAAATAATCTGAATTTTGGCAGAAGATCCAGCCCAGCTGTTATTTTGTGAACTGGCACATGCTGTTACCAGCCATCCCCACCTGGATGTCTTTGTGTCCAACCCACATTTGTTAATCATTGACACAAGGTATGGGGGCTAAGAAACAAACAAACCAACAAGCAGCAAGATGGCTCTGCACGTTACCAGATGCCACTGTGGTGATCTCAAGCATAAGCTGTAGATTTTTATCTTTTAAATGGAGAGGTCCCTTGGGCACAGCCACTGCCCCTGTCCACAGCTATCCTTGTCACCCGGCTGTCCTCCGCGCTCGGCGCTGCGAGGCTCACACCATACGGCCGTGTTCACTGTGTGAGGAGTATCGCAGTGGACAAGGGCAGGGAGCGAGGTCTGGGGTCCTGGGGACATTGTGGTTTTAAGGGACTGGCATCTCAGCATGTGTAGTCATCCTTCGGAAGGGCGAGACCACGATCAGAAACAGCCAGGGCTCAAGGCCGCTGTGTGCTTGTATTTGCATTCATTGCTTGCGATTGCAGCCGCTCATCTTGAGGTATTTCCAGAGTTGGGGGAAATAAGACAAGACAATGAAGGAGTCTAAAGCTAACAGAGGGAGGCTGGGATGCTGTGTGGCACTGCAAGACATGAACCATCTCAAGGGCCCTGGTCCTGCTTGCCACTCTGGGGAGCCCCCGGGTGCCAGTGCCCCAGACTTGAGCATTCACGGCACAGCCCTACCAAGGTTTTGACCTGTAAGCGTACTCAGGCAGGTTACACTTCATTTCTCCTAATTTCAAGTACGGTCTTATCCAGTACCATGAACTCCCCAGTTTTTCCAGAGTCCTGATGAGAACAGTCCCCGTCTGGATTTGCCATTGCTCCTCACACAAGCCGTGCATCAAAGCCACCTCTGTACATAATTCCAGTAGTGCAGTGGATGTAAAAAGGGGTGACCCCCTTTTTTGGGGTCTGCTCTCCATCTTGCTTTGGCTTTGCAACGTGGTCTCCTGCACTCTCCCCATGATCTCTCTCTGTTCTTGTGCAAGAAATTCCTCTCTGCAGATGTTTTCCTAGAGCAGATGATTTCTACTCCATTGTCCCTCAATCTGATCAGGACAGAAAAAAATGTGCTCCTTTTTGCCCCTGTTTGTACTTCAATAAATATTTGTTTGGTAGAAAGTGAAGGGTGTCAACTACATGAGTAATCTGCAGTGTTTAAATCTACAGCTGCTTAAATCTGTCTTTAAAACTTTATGGGATGTTGCCTGCAAGAAAAATGGTAATAGCTCTGTTTTGTACTTCAGTCACAAATGGTTTGACTGTGGGGCAAAAAAAATTGCAACTAAAAGAAAAGTATAGATTTATACAAGAACAGATAACGTAAATACAAAGTCACCAAAGTTGTCATAAAAGACTCTCTAAAATATATCTTTCCAAGGATTTCTAGTGTGATTTCAGAGCAGTTTAAGTGGCTGCTGCCAAATTAGACCAGAGTGCATTCATGAAGCAGAGTAATCACGGCTGTAATAAACTACAACCCCAAATGATTAGAATGTGAAACCTTTATCCAGTGATAATCCTAAGGACTGACAAAAACTGGGTATTTGTGGGAGGTGACCTCCCAGCAGAGCTGCAGGTAGGCATGTGCTCAGTACTGCTGGGATGAGAGCTGCATGTTGTAAGGGCAGGTATAAACCTCATGCTTGGGACATGCTTTCACCTGTTGCTCCATTTCACAAATGAATATGCAGCTAGGAAAGTTAATATTGCAAATACTTTAGCAAAACTTTCAAAATATTTAATACTTTTTATTTGGAGTTCTTTGTGTGCATGCGTTGGGTGAGGGTGTGCATCTGTGTGTCTTCCACCATAAGTATTCACATTTCTATTGCAAGGATTTCTTTGTGAAAGGTACTTCTTTTACCTGTTGGAGGGAGTAAGGAGGTGTCAGAGGGTTTCCCCTCCCAGGCGGTCGGTGGTCCCAAGCTGCTGTGCAGATAAAACCTCTTTGTATCCAGGAGCAGCCCTGTTTCTCTGGGGGATAGCGAGTGCAAACACAGGGCAGCTCCCTGCCTGTCAGCGAGCACCTGAGATGCAAAGGGAGAGCAGTGACTCAATAAATCAATTCAACATACAGCAATAAATCAAACATAGCTGGAAATCAGTTTTAACAACTAACGATGATTCTTTTGAAGCTGACAGTAGAGGCCCCAAAAGACAGAAGCACAGGAATAGTGAACTGTTGCTCTCGAGACCATGACTCTAGGGAAATACAATTTCTGTCCAAAATGTGCAAGGATATGTGAAGTGAATTTCATGCAACGTGAAAGGAACTTAATATTTTAAAATTTGTTAAGTGCTTGGCTTTACTGTAGTCCTAACACCGTGGTTTAAATCTGCAGTGTCCTAGAAATCCCAAAGTGTTGGGTGCACGCAGCGGTTCTTGCCCATGCAGGGTCTTGGGGCAGTGGGCTATTCTCCCTGAGGACATACATAGGAGCATCAGGGATGAGCTGTTTGCAACCTCTGGAGGGAGTGAATTGGATGTTTTTGAGAAATTTGAAACCATTAGAGAAGTAAATGTAAGTGAAAATGAAACACGATTGATTTAAACTTCAAATAGTTCAGCTTGAAACACACACTTCAGAGTTTGGATGATACAAGAAGGCTGTACTGTACATGATAAACCTCAGGGCATGGGGCTGGATTAGGTGACCTCTGGAGAGTCATTCCAGCCCAGTGATTCTTTGAGAAGACAAATACTCTGGAAGATGCAAATCTTATCTGAAAAGTGTAACATGAGACCCACTTGTGGGATCCCATAAATAATTTGGGGTTTGTACAGTTGTGGAAGGAGATTCAGTGAATAGCTGCCAATTGTTCTGGTATTTAGAAGATGGCACAGAAAGAAAAGGAATGGCATTAATACCAGATGAGGTGGTTGCATTTCAATATTTCCTACCTGAGCTGTAAGGTGCTTGAAAAAATGGGTATTTTTTCAGTTGCTGCCATCTCAGAGAGAATAAGATAATGCTTGGATGTCTCTCATAAAGAAATCCTTCTGGACGTGGCTGTGCAAAACATTGTAGGAGATTAAAGCATAGCATTCCAGTGACTTGTTTAAACATATCTTATTATATCTCTTTGCAGCAATCCTTAAGCCTCAACCACCAAAGACTATCTCCTCACAGCAGTGACAAATTCCGATCCCAAACAAACCACCTGGGGCATGCTGAATTGCTAAACACAAATGTCAGAGGTCTATATTATTTCCAATATTCTTTGACATTGCTTATGATGTGGCCTCTGGCACATTCCCAACAGAAGAAAGTTCAGTTATATTTCTTTCAATTAAAGAATCTGATTTAGCCACTAATCATGTCAAAGAATGTCTGGGGGAGGGAAGGGAAGAGTGGTGATGTGTTCAGATGGGATGGCTCCTGCTACCTGCAGGGAGGCACAGGCACTATGGGACCTGGCTGGGCAAAGGTTGGCACAAATAGGAAATTGCTACATATGTCAAAAATATTATTGGTTTGATAAAATCATCAAATCCTATTAATGCACAAGGTCAAGCATGCTACCACAGTGAAAATCACACTCCTGAAACTCTGCGTTCAGAAAGAATGATAGGAAAGTCTTTGGGATGGAAGGAATCAGGGTATCAGGGAATGGGAGAAGTTTAGTAAGATTTATCAGAACCTGCTGCAGCATCTCACCCAGGGATGTGCTCCTCTGTCCACCCTAGAGGACCCCAGTGCTGGGCATGGGGGTGCAGCAGGTAGCACTGTGAGATCAGGGTGGGTCTGGATAAACCCACTGTGGGGAAAACTGGAGTTCAGAAAACTAACAACATGCTAGGCCCTCTGTTTTAGTGGCTCAGGGCAACTAGGATTGCCTCACCTATTTGAATGAGTTGCTGATCTTCAGGGAACAGTGGAACATAAAGACCGTTCCCAAACTTCAAAAACAGTCTGAGACTCTTGTTAAGAGGATTTACATCTGGAAAATGTTGCCAGGTTACACAAGCAGATGCAATACTTGGGATATTTCTGCTTAGGTTTTCCAAACCTTCCTTCTCCAACATCCTCGTGGTAAGTAACATTGCTCAAGATGGGAGCAGATGGACCTTTGTACATAATCTTGGGTGAGTCTCAGGGATTTCTGATACTGGGATCTTGCTGGAATCCAGCAAGACAACAGCCAGATTTCCCTGTGCAGAGTAGATGCTGTGAGCAGAGGGCAGCTGTGGCATTTCTTATTTCTTCTCTATAACAGTGTGGTAATATATCTTCAAAGCCACTCATAACACACTTATACAGCCATAACATTGACTGCATAATTTCTTAATGTCATAAAATAATAATTTTAAATGGTATAAAATAATAGCATTTTCCAGTGGGTTTGTTTTTTTTTTTTTTCCGGTTTTGTTGGGGTTTTTTAAAAATAATTTTACACGCAATGACTTTGCACATTAATATTGACACTTTCACAGACATTCAGCCCTGGCCTAGTGGTGTCTCTATTGTCTCTATTTAGCACTGACCAACACTGGGGAGAAGCTGAGCTGGCAATTTCTTGTCAGGGACTCTCCTCAGGGCTGCCCTGGTGCTCTCTGTTGGCTGCACATGGCCAAAGGCATAACCATGCAGCCTGGCTCCTCTTGTGCATGACTCCATAGCCCCATACCTTGAAATATTTTATTTGCAGAAGTATTCTGGCATGTATTACTCATTAAATCAAGCAATGTTAATACGAGGGATCTGCATGACTATACAGAGGTGTGAGATACCAAGATTTTCCAATATTTGCATGGTTTTGGAACATCTGTTTTAAAAGCAAGAGCATTAATTGCATTTTTGTCAGTGCCAGACGTGCTCTCACTGCTGGAGAGAAGTCCTTGGTGTAAGCACTAAGGTTTCTTAGTGCATAGACCTTAAGGTAACATGTTGGTCAGGGATCAGTTCTGTTGGTAACCTTGCACTTGAAAAGCTGACATCTCTAGGGAATGAAATATTGAGGACAGATGTATGAGCTATCGGACCATGTCTGTGTGCTGCAAATCCTGTGTCATGCTGCACATCTTACATACATTAAGGAGCAAATGGGCTCATTCGCGTGGCAGCAAACTTCAAAATCAGAACAAAAATTATTTATCATGACAGGCAGGTGGTACTGCAGACAGAAATGGCTCTTGACCTTGTGGAAACGTGGCTGCAGTGGTCTCACATTGGCTGGTTTTTTTCTTCCCGCTGGCTTGGGAGAAATCTTCTGGTTTCAGTCAGGGAAAAATGTTTTTAAATGGTGATGTGTCTTAGGCATGTGGACTTTATAATATACTTGCTTCTTTGCATCCACCTAAGCTATGAACCTGAGGTGTTGTACGTGCTGTTTAAAAACCATACTTTTCTTTTCTATCGGAAAAACTGCATCTGCCCGTGTTTGCACTAAATCTACACCAGCAGCCATTGAGCTGACACAGCAACGCCAATTTGACTAGAACAAGGTGCCACGATCCTGTTCCCTGAATCGCTGTGAAATTGGAAATAATTCTGTGCAGGGCAGACTTTCAAAGGGCACGTTTAGCATCTCTAAAGATGCGGCTGAGGGGCTGGGGAGCTGCTCGGCAGTGCCCCGGTGCCTGGCGCCTGTCTGCATTCTTCCCAGGGCAATCCCGGGGGAGCTGAGGAGCAGAGGCAGAGCCCTGGGTCCTGGGGTGTGCATGATGGAGAGGTGGGGCTGTCACCTCTTCGGGTCAGTTGTGAGTGCTGGGTACTTGCTGATGTCCTGGATTTGAGGAAGGTTAATTCACACTGGTTCAGGGCTACGAGAGGACACGAGAACCTTTGTTTGCAGGAGGGACCTGAGGAGTTTGGTGTGTTTGCCTTAAAGAGATGGGTTTGATCCCTCTCAGTTTGACTGGGGAAGATAAAAGGGGAGGGAGCATGTTTAAACTAAATCACAAATGTTGGTGCAAGAGATGCTGAGCAGAAACTTGCCAGGACACTTTTGGGCTGGAAATGAAGAGAAGATTTTATATCCGTCAGGGCAGGGAGGTTTACTTCCAAGAGAAGTGATGGGAGCAGGAGCAACACCTACCCCAGGGCACTGTTAGGGTGCCCTGAATGAATTTCAGACATGTGTTAGGACACTGACATAGGAAGGGGCAGACCAGTGGGTCAGGATGTCCTTTGTATCAGGGGACAAAGTCTTAGTAGGAACGTGTATAATGCATTCACTACTGTGCACATGTAATGGCTTTAACAGACAGAGAAAAATATCCCTTTCCAAGGAATACATCCTTCAGGGCTGCAATGCCTCCCAGCCCCCCGAAATGACCACTCTGATCCTACAACAGGCTGATGCAGCTTTAGAGTCCTTGTAGTGACCTGTGGAGAGGCCCTGACCGATGCATTAGAGTAGGACAGATCAGAAACCCCAGTGTCTGCTCTTCTCTCACATCCCTTCTCCACTCCTGCAATTGAAATGGTCTCTAACCCACCTTTTCCAGCATCACCTCACTCCTCAGAGACACTGGTTTCACTGCAATTTCTAAAGAGCGGGTGTTCTGTATAAATACAGAATATCAGGGGGGAGGGGAAAAAAAGCCAAGATGACAATTTAGGTGTATTGATGCACAATTCCAGATTTTTTTGCTTGTGGATGACATATTTGCAAACTAGGGGTGCTGCAGGGGAGGAGGGAGGGGTTTGTAAACTGTCTGTTGTGGAATGAATACACCGCTGAACTAATGAATAGAAACAAGATGTTTTAACCACCACCTAGAGAGGTTGCTGAGTGGCCATAATCAGTGCTCCCTAGGAGGTGGCCAAAATGTCTCCTTGCTATTCATTAGGTCAGAATAGCTTTCGTTTTATAATGTGATCCCTCTTCCTGACCTCCTTTCTGTTCTTAAATGACTTCAGGACTATAAATTCCCTCCTAGAAATAGCATTATTTATTTTACTGTCTTGTATTTGTTATGGTCAGTTGTGATCTTTCTTTAGGAGATGTCATTCTGAATCAAAATGGAATTTAGTGGCGACAGAGTTTGGTACCTCTCAGATTTTATACCGAAGAACACTTTGCATGTGCTAAGATTAGTTTGTTTGCAAAAATGTTCCTGCTCTTTATAACCTGTCTATGAGAAACGTTTACGATGTATTAGAGCTAGTTGTACCAACATTTCAGGGCTAGTTTACTGCTGCTTTAAATATCAAGGCAGGTTTTCAGATGTATCCCTAAGGCCTTGGCTACAAAACTGAGCAATACCCAGCTCCGCGGGCACAGGCGTGCTTAGCGCTCCTGGGACTGCTTCTCCTTGTGAGCACACCAAGGCTGTTCCCAGCGATAGAGCTGGTGATTCGAGTGCAATCCTGCTCCTTGCTGAGATCCCCGGGCTTTGAGGAGCTCAGCCAGCCACTGGGGAGCAAGGGAAAACCTCCACGGTTATTAGCTTCAGCAGCTTCTCCAAGTACTTCAGGCAATTCCTTTTGGGACTTTTAAGAATTTGCATAATAGGTGTCTTTACATCCTTGTGAAAAGCACTAGATGTTTTAAATTATATTTCACTCTTAGAAAGTGCTGGAGACTTCCAGCTCAACAACAGGCAGCTGGGGATGGTTCCCAGGACATGGAGCTCCGTCCATTGTGAACGTGCCTGTCCTTGTACCAAGAGTGAGTGACAAAGTGCTGTTTGGATTGAGAAAGTTTGGGAATTGCAGAGCCATTGCCTTGCAGTTTTATGTTCCACCTTGTATAGACAGAGAAGGAGAAATTATCTGTAGAGAGGTAGAGTGGGTTTCTGTGCAAAAAGAACATGAAGGAATGAATGAAAACTATATACCATAAAAAACAGCATGTCTAGAGGTCAGACTTTAAAAGGTTAATGCTAAGGTGAGGGACAGAGAGTTTAGGAAAAAAGGCACAAAACATTTGGGGGAAGCCTGATCCAAACCCATTGAAATCACAGCAGAGCAATCAACACCAAATATATATATATATGGAAATTCAGGAGTTTTGGCTCTATGTGTTGGTTCTTAGCAGCAACACTGGGAGAGTCAGGACTAAGTATATTCTGGAACCAAAGGGTATTGACAGAGCTGTATGAAACCTCAGGATCTGCAGACCACAGTTGTACTGGCAGAGATAGATTTTAGGAAGAAAAAGTGCAATATCTGCTGCATCTTCAAAGACTTTCTCATAGAAAGGCTTAAAATATTTGCATATGGACAATTGTTCATATATACTTACTAACAGGTGAGCTGAAGTGGGAGCCCTATGCACAGCTTGTCATAGTATGCATGTATCATTTACAAACATGATAGATATTTGCAGTTGTCTAGAAACCATTATGAGAACCTAAAAGTCCATTGTTTCCTCCATAGTACTGAGATCCAAAGAGAATTTGCCTGCATTCTAATCATTTACAGGAACCCTGACAAAGGCAAAGAAAAAAAGAGCTTTTTTTAAAATTACAGGAATACGGCGTAACTAAGAAATCCTGATAATGTCTGCAGTGGTGTGTCCTGGATATTAAGTATTAAAGGCAGGTTCAAAATCAAACCAGTGGTTTGCTTTTCCATATTTCTCAGGAAGTGACTGAACTTAAAATAATTTTTGTTGTTTTAATGAAAGGGTAATGAATAAATAAATAAAAGAACCAGGCCAATCTGCAAACCAACAGAGATTTTATGTTTTATTTTATTCTTTGTTTATGGGGTTCATAAAAGTTCAGTTTATGTTTTACTGGGTCTGAGCCTCACTTCCAGCTTCAGGGCCAGATGTGGAAAGTACCTAAATGCTGTAAAAAAGAAGTTTGAAAGATTGTCTGAGTCAGATGGAGCTTGAAAACCACAGAGATCTCAGAGACACTCTTGGGAAACCTCCAGCTGAGATTCCCAGATAAACCGGGATTAACTTTGAGATGGCGTGACCCAGAAGTCGGACACTTGGATTAGCAAGGTCTCCAACAAAATGTCCAAAGCACTCAGAAGTTCTCCCAAGGTTAAGTGTGGGGGAAGAGGAATTGTGATTGTCAAATAAATTGTATAATACAATGCTTTGTTTGGAGCCTTTGAGTTCAACAAGCATGTCCGCTTTGAAGATCAGTGGTGTTCTGTCAAATCACTGCAGACTTGGTTCAGAGCCCATTTATATTAGTGGAGTGACTCCCTTTGGCTTAGGAAACTTAGATACTTCCTACCAGTTTTGAGACACTTGCCAGCCTTTTTCTCCTGTTGTATTAACTGGGAATCAAATCTAGAAAACACACCACATGAGGGTGGTGAGACACTGGCACAGGTCACGCAGAGAGGTGGTGGAAGCCCCATCCCTGGACATTTTGAAGGCCAGGCTGGATGGGGCTCTGAGTAACCTGATCTAGTGGGAGGTGTCCCTGCCCATGGCAGAGGGGTTGGAACTAGATGGTCTTTAAGGTCCCTTCCAACCCTGACAATTCTATGATTCTATGATTTGGTGTTGGTACCTGGAGATGGGCTTTAAGCTCTACTATGATTGCCAGAGATGTTCTCAGTGCAGTGTAGGGAGAGGTTTAGCTTGCCCAAGACAAACATTTGCACTTAGTCAGCTGAATGACTTGCTAGTCTTTGTTAACTATATAAGGGGATGTATATAAACAAAATTATACTTCCATTTCAGCTACTACTTAGCCATGAAAGCTCCTGGAGTCCTCAGTAGTCTTGCTTTGCTCAGGGTTGCCCAGCTGTCTTGGGTGTCCTTCCAGGGTGTGTGCACAACGTCTGTCTCAGGGCTCAGCAGCTCAGCACCTTTTTCACACCTCAGGTGTGAAACCCACATTCAGGATTCAGAAATGGCTTTCCTCCCTCTGTTCCCAGAAGGACATTCAGGAGCGTTCCCAGAGCACAAAACACACTCTAACTACAGAACACAACCATCCTTTTCTTTTCCAGCACAGCAGAGGAGTCAGTGGTGATGCCACAGCAGGGTGAGGCCAGGCAGATCGATTAAGGACAGATTTTGAAAGGTAAATCGAGTCAGACAGCACATTTTGCAGTAAGTGATATGTATGCCAGATTCTGGCTGATTACAACAAACTAGGTGAAGCTGTCCTTTAATCCCTCTGAACTCAAATTTGGGAGAGAGTTACCCTCACTCTCACTGCGTTGGATTTACATGTGCAAACACCTTTTCAAACCTGACCTTGCATCTTCTGCTCTCCAAATTAGTGCATTTCTTCCATCTTTTTTTTCTAACTTTTATACATTTTAAAACCTGAGAAATGACAGAAAAGGTGGCAATTAAAATTACTTGGTAGAGCAGAAATGTTGATAACCACTTAACTAAAAATGTCCCTGGCAGATAGATTCAGTTTACCCAAGAGTTAATGGAAAGCAGTGTCCAATTCCAAGTGTTGACATGATTTGTCAGTTTTGCCATTCTATATGTTTGAAGTTTCCTTTGAGGGGAACTGACCCAAAACTGTAACACTAAATAAACACCCTCTTCAAATAACCATTGGCAGTTTCCTAAATTGCCAATCAAATTGCCAAATAAATAAAGACACAAACTCTGAGTGTATTTAAGTCATGTTTAGCAGAACAGAACTAAACAAAAACATTCTTGTTAAAATGTATTTTCATTTCAAAGCCATTTTCCCATGAACATTGCAAATGTAAACAGTCTTAAAGATTTCTAAATTATCTTTGCCTTTGCTTCTTGGGTGGGTGGGGGGAAAGAATGAATCCGAAGCTACATTAGAAACACTGAAGTTGGATATGAAAGTCACAGAAACACAATACTGCATATTGTCATAATTATCACTTCTTTCTTAAAGAAAATAAAGAAAATACCAGTTGAGTTGGGTTGTGAAGACTCTAGAGTCTAAGCAGCATTTGAAGTGGTCTTATGTTGCAAAAGAAGAAGAAATGTGTCTTAGCATTTCTTCACAGAAAACACCATGTCATTGGGGGCAGTGTTCATACCCCTCACTTTTAGCATAGACATCCAGGACTGGCATCTACCTTTTCTAAATCCTCTGGGTAAAACCAAGAGAAAGAGAAATTTTGCTCCAAATTGCTCTCTGCAGCCAGGTTTAAGCAGGAAACAAAGAGTGAGAAAGCAAACAGGAAAGGGAACAATTTAAAGTTAAATTTGGCTTCAAGTTCTGCCTTTCAGCCGCGTCAGCCTGGTTGGGCTTCCCACTCCAGGCAACTTTTCTCCTATGTTGTCCTCAACCCCTTTGCTGGTGTGTGAAATGAAGCCTGTCTTTCACTTGCCATGATACTGCACTGTTCCCAATGTCTCTTTGAATTAGGCCACTGGGGAACATGGAGAAATATCTCAAGGAAGCCACCTGTTCCTGAAATCCCTCTTCTCCTCCTGTTGGGTTTGGTATTTTCATGGGATCCCTGGCTTCAGAGCTCTTTTCACAGGGAGGTGATTCAAGGCCCATTGGAGTTAACAGACTTTAAGTACCTTCAGAGAGCTTTGGATTGAGATCTTATCTTTCGCAGACAATTCTTGCTTCAAATAGTCTTTCTTATTCAGATGATGTTCAGATGATTGCTGGAAGATCTTGGAAATCCTCACACTAGCACGTGGTGTCCCTAAAAAAGGGAGTGATTTCTATGCAAAAGGATGCCCGGTAACACATGCAGCTCCATCTCTGAATTAACTTCTGGTTCCATTTTCATTGTAGCCAGTGGGGCACATTTTGGCAGTCGAAATAAAGGGAGGCTAAAGGGCAGCTGAAATCTTCTTGTATTGCAGTAGTCTTACATAGTTTCCAAAGATTATTTCCATCAAGTGCTTCCAGAGTTGCAGTGAGGGAACTGGAGCAGCAGCACTGGTTAAGAGTGTAGGTTTTGCCCATGACTCTCATCATTATTCTTTCTCAATTTTCAATTTTTTTTCAGAGCTAAACCAAACCTGTGTCAGAAGGCTCTGCAGTGAGGGGCAGGAGGGCTGGCAGAAATGCCACCTGCACAGGCTGTCTCCCCTTTTCCTGGTGCACCAAAGGGCTTGGGCAAAGCCTGCCAAAAGCTTTTTTCTGAGTAGCCACGTTCACACCAGCACCTTTGCCACCACAGCAGTGCCTCCCAAAGGCTATGCATTCCTCACCCTGACACCACAGAGCCCACCTAAATTTAGGACAAGACCCACATGCAAATTCAATGGTGGTTTAGGCTCTCTCCAAGATAAGAGTTAAGCACTTTCTCCAAGGGTGTGCAGAGTCCCTCTCCCACTTTCTGGGGATGAGCTCAGGAGGCTCTCTGTCCACCCCCTCCACCCGCTTCTCTTCCTAAGCTTGGATTAGTGTCAGGGTGCTCAGGGAGGTGTCATTCTGGAGTTTACAGAGTTAATTTTCCTTTGCATGAATCAATCGCTATCATCACATGATGCGGAGTCTGAAACCTCAAATCCAGCCCAAGTGCTCCCATGACGCACCCGCCCCTGTTTTGCCCTCAGGTGTAATACACAGTTTAGTGAGAGCAAAGATGCCAGTTTCTGTGCAGGTATTTCGCATTATCACTTAGATTTGCCCCAGGGTGAAAAGGAGGAGGGAATCCTCGGTTTCAAAAGGGTATTTTAGTCTATGGGGCCACTGGGAATGTGTTTTCCTAAGTGCTATCTACAAACAACAAGAAACAAAGGAGTCGAGAAGGACTCAAACCAGTCTTTGTCACACACCAGAAACACCACAAAGAGCGCATTTATTTTTAATCTGGTATTAAACCACAAGAATTAATCCACAGCATTCAAACATTTAAGCATTTAAGTCACATTAAAGCTCACTTTTTTTCAGAGTGTCTCACGCAAAAAAAAATTATGGGTGCTGGTGAAAACAGTAGCTGGGAAAAAGCTGCCTTTTGGTGTTCCTTCAGGAGAAATCAGGGGGCTGGTAACTTCTGCTGCAGCTTGGGTCAGTTATTAAAAAGTCATCACATTTTAAATTCCCTGGAAAGTGTGTTTCTGCCTCTACAGAGAACCACTGAAAAGCTCTGAAGTTAGGATGGGAAGACTGTATGACAAGGAATCAGTAGTTGTGATAAAGTGGGGAAAAAATGTGAGTTTACTTTGAATTTTGTTCTCACCTTGTTTTCATCATGAGCCTTTATTTGAGCTTGTAAAGCATTTAAAACCTTCGTGCCTGGGCACATGAGATACTAAAGAAAGCCAAACTAAGTTAAATAGCCAGGCAGTAGTAGGGGTGGGAGATAAAACCACCACAAAGTGCCCACCTTTTACCATGGGGTAGGAGCCAGCACACAGACACTGCTCCAGAGCAGCTGGTGGGTGCTAAAGGAGCCTCTACTGTTCCAGCAGAAAAATCCCAGTGACTAGTAAAATGGCTTAAAGATTGGGATAAACTAACATTGTCCATGTATCTTCGGGTTTTCACTAAAATAGTCAAGACTTTCAAGGAAAGAGATTTCTCTCAGGGTGATCTTTTTGCTTAGGTCGAAAGGAAAGTTCTGTCAGCTGAGAAGAAAGAGTTGGCAGAAAATTATGTATCACAGTAGTAAATCTTCCAAAATGTATTTTTATAGCACCTTTTATCTGATACATAAACTCTGTGAGGCAGAAGAACGACATCATTCCACAAAAGCACTCAGTGCTGAAATGATTAGCCACAAATCACATTGATTTTAATTTTATATTCAGGATTGTAAATCTGGAGTAAGGTCTTTGAAGTAGTGAAGATATCCTGAATTTACACCAGGTCAGCATCTGGCCTCTAGCCTGAAATGAAACTTGGGCCCTCCTACCCTACTTGGATAAATATTCTCCATTAAAAAAAAAAAGTATCCTTGTGATGGTGTTTCTAAAAGCAGATTCTTGGCTTTGGTACATAATTCCACTTGGGTTTGTAGTACTTAGAAGGAGTTTAGTTCTGGTTGAAAATTTGCATGCTGCAAGCCAAGCTGAGGAGCATGGATATGGGGCTGGGGAGCTGTGTCATCATAGAGATTTTCTCCAATGTGTTGATAAGTTTGACTCCACGTTTTGGTCTGAGATCCCCTCATATTTTAGCCTTGTGCTGAGTAATTTAGCTGTTGTTAAAACGTAGTTTAGCTGGTTGAAGTCCGGGCTCTGACACAGGCATCCCATTTAGGAAAATGCCTGGATTTCTATTTAAAAACCCCCAAACTTTCAGTGGTTTTCTTCTTTCCCTGCAACATAGACTTTGTCCTAAAATCTCTGCGATTTACTCCAGTTCCTGTATACCCAGTATATGTGCTCCTGTGCTTGGAAACTGGCACCAAAATAATTGATGTAGCTTCATGGGGCACTGGGAATTACTTAATTTGTGTTTTGGTTTGGAAGATGCTGCAGACATAGTGTGATTTCCAGGCAGGATCAGGGGGACTGTTTGTCAATATTATCATTTTCTAGATAGTTTCAAAAAAGTGTGTAGTGAATGCTAAGGAGCCAGTGTGAAGCTTGGATGCTGCAGGGATGATAAATCATCATGTGAAACTCAATAGGAATTGTTTCTTTAGCTGTGTGATATGTGAAAACTGTGCTAGAGGCTACGTCTCTCAGAGCTGCCCATTACCTAAATTCCCTTCAGCTCAAATGTAAATCCTTTTAAGAGACTAAAAATGCTTTGAAGTTGAAGAGTAGCTCCCAATGACAAATATATATATTTTTTCTAAATGTTGTTAGTCCTTTACTTCTTTCAACAAATCCCTTCTCTCAGATTCTGTAAGATACAGCTTAGCTATAATAAAAGAAGCCTGGAGTTATTAATATTTTTGAAACTATTGCATCCTGATCTTTCACAAGTTTGATTGCTATTGTTATTCTTACTTTGTTTTTCTTATGTCTTGTTGTCTTTAATGTTGTTGGAGTGTGTGAAAGATGAAATCTGGGGAGAGCACAGAGAGGCTGCTGAGCAGTGGGTGCCAGGACCAGGCGAGGGGCTCAGCTCCTTCCTCTGCCTCTGTCCCCAGAAAGGTCACAGGAGTAGGAGCTGAGGTGGAAATGTTTTATACACAAAGTTTGTGAACTCTGTGGAAAAAACCCTGTTCCAGGTGAAACCAGAAAGCTTTTGGAAAGCACCAAAAATTAAGTGTATGGAAGACACTCCTTGTTGACAGAAATCTGTACTTTGAGCTAACAATGAATTTTTCTAAGAATTTATTTCACAATTTTCCTTCAGGATTTTTTTTTTTTTCCCCATGGGGAAATGTAAAATTCTTTTAAAGGTTTAGCTGCATACTTGGGTGAAAAATGTCGTTATAAAGCAACTTTATGAAGTAGATGATTGGGTTGAAAAAACCCAGAGGAGAAGAGTTTTGAAACTGCCACTGTGTTCCATGGGATTCCTCAAAACACACATAAACACATCCTTGTGTTCCCTGTGTGACAAAATGTGGACAAACAGTTCCCACTTCATTAATAGGAGCTGTATGTCTAAAACTTCTGTGTTGCTGGGCCTGTCTCTTGCCGTATAGGGACAGGCTTCCTAGAAGGAAAATAATACTCAGACTGTGGAGAAACCCACAGAAACTGGCTCAGAGTGTGAAAGCAAAATCACAGGCTTGGTAGAAAGCAGCACGAATGTTGTAGTATTGATCTTTGTAAGTGAAGGACCTTGTTGGAATGAATTCTTGAGCAGGGAACAGTAATGTTATTTTCCCATCTCTTTTTCTTATGTTCACTTTGCTTTCATTCCATGCAGCTCCCATTAGGGTTTCTTTATCTTGGGAACTGAGGGTGAAGCTCTCCAGGAGAGGAGAACAAAGAGCTTGGAGAGCCCCAGTCTCAGGAGCAGGGAGTTCAGGTGCCACTACCTGTGCTGGGCTGTGCAGGGGTAAGGATGAGGTAGATTGCAAACTTCAGATTTGAGCCTACCCAAATTTCTGAGGGGTTTGGATTTTGCTCATTATTCTCTTCTGAAAAGCCAACCTGCTCAGATCCCATTCTGGGCTTTTTCAGTTTCAAGACCCCAGTTCATACAAGCCATGAAAGTTAGTGCTTGGACACCATTTTGCCTTAAAGGGGCATTTAAAAATCTCAGATCGCTTTTCCTTTGTGAGATGAGCTGCTAAAAAGAGAAATACAGAATTTAGGATGGTTTTTCTGTTGTGGGTTTCTTTTTTTTTTTTCCTTCAGAGGGCTGGAGGTCACCATGACTAACCAAAAAGGTATTCCCAGGTCCTGATACTGTTTTGCAAACTGTTCTATATTAAATATCATCCCGCTAGTGAAAGCTGTCAAAACACTTTCATCTAAGCTTCACCGGTAGAAAAATCTTAGTGATGCCACATAACAAACATTATACAAATACCTGTCAGAGTCCATTAAATCTCCTTTGAAAACATTATTTTCTCCTGTGCTTTGAGTATTTTAATTTTTTAAGTGTCGTTTCCAAGCACACTGGTGCTGATCTGTTTCTGGAACTTTTAGATCTCATTTTCATTAATTTCATGGAAGCTTTAAAATGCAGAATACAAGACAATACTTTCCTATCCCTGTTTATATTGTTTTTATGTGATTTCAGTGACAAAAAAAGGACTGGCTATTACTTCAGATGAAGCAGCTGCAGATGCTTGCATGTCCAGTTTAAAAAGCATTGTGTCCAGAAGCAGATGGAAACTGAGTACAGAGGATTTAGGCAGCTGAAATTCTACCACGGCTGCTTCAGTGCCAGCAGACTGTGGCAGCATTTGAGCTCTGGCTCATGAAAGGACATAGATTCCAGATTAATTAAGCTGGATCATTTATTTATTATTACATTTAGAAACTCTACTTTGAGAGTTTGGACAACCAAAAGACTTATCCTATCCCAGAGGCAGGTTCCAGACAGCAGGTGAATAAAGACAGAAAATTCCTAGGAAAAATTGGTCTGTATTGGTCTGCAGCACCACCAGGGAGCAATTTCTTCTTTTCTGTCATATTTTCTGTAAAAGTAGAACTAAATAAATTGAACATCCACACACTTAAGTATTGGAACAATGTAGGGGAAAGCCTTTTGCTCTCAACTCAAGCCTTGTCTAGAGGCTAAGTGTGCTAATGTAGCAAATGAAGGTGTGATTATGGCCTTGCTAAACAGTGCTTCAGGATGGGGGGCGCCTGCAGTGAAGGTTGGGGTAGAGATTTCACCGCTGGTTTGCTGGTACATGCCAGGGCTGCAGGTCATCCCTCTGCATCTTCACAGAGGCATCTACTTGTCATAGTCTTCCCATCATTGCCTGGGTAGTTATTACCTTTCTGTAAGATTTCTATTGTGCTAGTAGAGCTAGGAACAAAGCCAGCAACACTTCAGGTGTAATTAACCCCACAGCCACACGCCCCCAGCACGCCGGGGGGGCTCTCTTCTCCTTACACACAGGTCCAGGTTTTCTTTTCGGTGGTGAGGACCTCGCTGGGCTTTGAATGCAGTGACATTTGCTCTGAGAACAGATTGAAAAAATGACGCAGAAAGTTCCCAGAGATCTAAAAGCAGAAACATGTGTTGGAATATGAGTACAGGCTTTTTCTTCTTAACTAAATTGAGCAGTAGGAGATAGGAGTTTGGGTGACCCCTTCCTCACAGTGGGTGTTACGCAGACTCAGGCTTTAAGCACTTCCTTAAGGACTGTCAGGAGACTGGGATATAATTCAAAGAGGGCAGCACAAGCAACAATGTCAAGGGAAGGATTTTATGTTTCAGTTTAAGTGAATCCATTTGTTTTCTTTTTAATGGGAACAGCACTGTGACTCTGCAAGAGTCAGAAATGAGCTCAGCAACTGGAAACTGAAAAGCAGAAATCCTATTGCTCCTCGGGCTGAGGTTTGTGCGTCGCTGTTGTAATGGTTATTTTGGTGATCCAAGGGATGGCTCCGATTAGCCCTGCCTTGCTGTCACTGTACCTGTACAGATCACTTTAAATTCATCATCCATAGATAACCCACCCCTAAAAAGGGCATGATGCTGTGTGCCTTCACATTTGAGATTTCTTGGAAAAATGGGGCGTATAAAGATCTACACAAATTGTTTGTCAGAATGCAAAGTAGGGATGCTTCCATAGTGTATACTTGCAACAGTGAACTTTGTAGAGGTGGCAAGGTGAAGTAAGCTGAGAGGCCAGTGCCAAGAGGGATGGAGATGTCACATCTTTAGTTGGTGTTCCTGTGGCTGCCTCTGCAGCCAGGCAAAGCTGTGCTGGTTCATAGCTCTTCCACCTCTCCTGGCAGCTGTTTACAGGCTTGGTACCAACAGGAACTTTAATTGTTCCTCGTTTCCACCTAGAAACTTCCCTACTAAACCTCATGGACAAATGGGTCTCCACTGACAAAGGGGTCTCTGAAGCTCCAGGTTTTACCTGGAGTAATTCAGGGAACCCTGTGTTCACGTGGTAGTTTACGTGTTATTAGATTTTTCTTTTCCTCTCTATGAGTTTTTTTAGTTTTGTATTTTAGAGTGATGCTCCTTTTATTCTAAGACATACACAGTTTCATTGTTTTCCTGTTCAGTCTCTGCATCCTGTGGTGGTAAAACTTGGAGAGCCAGCTAACCAAGCTGGGAGAGTTTTCCAGAGTACTGTCGAGTGGATTATTTATGTCCATTACAAAAATAACTGGGTTTCTAAGTATCCATCTTGTGGGGCATTCTTAGCTCACTGTAACATTTTCATCATGAATAACCAATTAAAAACCTCATCTTGCAAAGCTGTGTTAAAATACCCATTTGGGGAAACTGCAGGCACTAGCACTGTAGTTGATCTGCTGGCAAAATACACCCAAAAAATGAACTTTACAGTACATTTCAGAAAGTCATATGTTTTCACACATTCTAAAAGTTATATAATTTATTATCTGGGCCTGTTTCAATGTTTGATTTGACTCCAGATTCCTAGCAGAGGTGCCAGTGCAAATGCTATTTCACATTTGTCCTGGTTGTCTCAAAATAAAGCTGTCTGGAGTTGGGTCTGGGGCCCCAGATGTGTCTGTGCTGCTGCAGCCCTCTGACCACGTGAGGACAGAGCAAATGTGACCTTTCTCAAGTGCTTCGATGTGAATCTGCAGGACAGGAAAGTCCCTCCCTGTGTAAGTGAAGGGATTGGATTCGACACCTGCCCACTGAAGCCAGGCTTTGGAGAGCATTTCCAGTGTGCTTTGAAGAGGCTAATGCACTTCAGCTGTTCAACGCCTAGAACAGGCAGGGCAGGTATTTTGGTGCTGGAATAGATGTAGGTTTTTAAGGTCAAAAACCACCATGGATTTCAGCAAGGAAGATTTTCCTTGAAAACTACACGGCTGTGAATGTACGATTTAATTCAAAACTCAAAGACTGGAAGTGCAAGACTTTGAACCAGTTTCTCCTTTGGCAGATTTTTGTCCTTTACTGATCCTTCTGCCCCCAATATGAAGGGAGGAGGTGAACCAGTAGGAGCTCTGGAAGCATGACACCAACTCGTCCATGAGAGCACGTGGGTTGGGGCTGGTCAGCCCCTTCCCTGGCACCTCACTGGGACTTACGTGCCACTCCACAGTCTGCTGGGCAAAGTCTTGCTTCCAAATAGCCCTGAAAAGCCCAAGTAAATTTGTAATTCTTGTTATTGGGAGGCTCAGAAGTTTAAATAAAACCCAGAATCACACGGAGTCTTCCAGTCAACACATTTTTGGTTTTCCTTTTAAAACATTCTTAAAAACATTCTGCAGTCAGCTGCATGGCAGCCAACAACCGTTGCTTCCTTCCACATCAGAACATGTAGGAGCATCTATTTTAGTTGGGAGAAAACAAAAAATCACACTAACTTGATTTTCCCTTTGATCCCTCATATTTCCTACATGCTTTCCTCTCTGTTTATAGCATCTGACATAATTCCTTTGGTCAGATTTTATGCCTGAAGTCATTTAGGCCAATTTTAGCTGCTTTTTTTTTCAGGGCTTTGACGTCTCAAGCAACTTAATCTAGGTCAGTAAAATACCTGCTGTTGAAAGGAATTTTCTTGAGTAATGTTTTGATGTCAGAAGGGCCTTCCTCGGCATGTGCGGATCGGAGGTCAGCAAGCGTGTACAGTATGGAAAGGGCAAGCCACTGCTTGTTAAATATTGGTCCAAAAGCAGGCTGCAATAATGGATATACATATTTTGAATCCTGTTAAATGGAGAGAGGGCTTTGTGATTTTTAAAGGGCTGAAATGATGTGCTGTAAGAATTCCAGTGATGTTTTCTGTGGGGCACAATGTGCGTATGAAATACTTGGGTTTGGGACCACACCGCAGAAGTAGCAATTACACCAGTTTGCAATAATTCCCAGACCAAATCTAATTGCTGAGTTTACAACTATGTGAGCCCAGTGAGCTCAGTCATGAGAACAGCCCCAGGATTGGGCCCGTTGGTAGCTCATGGCAGGAGCAAACCTGAGGCAGTTAATGCTGGCACTGCTGACTTCTGCAGCAAGTTCAGAGCTTCCAGTTTCTGCTTTTTTACTAGTTTAAGGTGCATTTTTAAGGACCCTTATCTCAACACTGTCGAAAGCTAGACAGTCCCTGCCAGCAAGGGCCTTTCATGGCTGTGTCTCTTGCAAGCACCTAAGGAAGGCATTGGACCTGGGTAATTAGCTTGGTAACCAAGGCAGAAATACCTGCTGCTGTGGTTGGGGGGAAACTGAAGGAAAATAGAAGATGTTGCTTTAGCACCATAATTAACAAAGATATTTTTTTTTCTGAGTTCATATTTCATGATTGATTTAATTTTGTATCTGAAAAGGGGAAGCTCCAGATGAAGCTTTCCCTGTGGTTGGGGTCAGCCATTTGCAGAGACCTCTCTCCTGTACCTACCCAGCTGTTTTCACAAAAACTGGAGGAATTTAAATCACTATTTATCTGACCTTCTGTCAGATTCAATTAAGAAGGGTTCAAACATAACTGAGGTGGGTCACAGTTATAAAGGCAAAAACTCTGCAAAATGTATATTGCTCTTCATTTCCAAATGACAAAAAAAAAAAAGGGGGGAGGGTGCCCAGTCTTTTCCCTAAATTTTTAGAAAAAATACAGTGAAATACATTTATCTGTTTCCTCAGTCATTTCAAAAGAAGAAGCACAAGCCAATATTTCAGCACTGGTTTAGAACATCCCCTGAAAAATCTAATTTGAATGACATTACTGGAAACTAAAGTGATTGTGTATATGCTTATTTAGCTCATCACTGAGTAGTCTATCAGTAGTACACTAACAAGTAGTGATATTTTTGCCCTTTTAAATTGACTTGCCTTAATTTGTTACATTTGGTTAGCTGGTTTGTAGTGGATTAAAGTATGACACAATGGTTCTCAAATTATGCTCTGCAGAGCATTTTTTGGTGGGCTTGATTGAACCCATGGTCATGAGATGCTGTTTTCTCTCATTTCCAGTCGAGGAGTTGTATTATGAGACTCTAAAAATACATTCACATGTTTTTATTAAATTGTTTCTTCATGGTAGCAATTGTTATAGTTGCTGTGTTCATGTCTTTGATCACTATTGGGAGGAGTGGTGGCTTTTGTGATTGGAAAGGGATGAAGAACGGAGCCAATCCAAATATGTGTTTGCATGAGGGATGTATTTTTGTGGAGGAGAGACAGATCTATTTACATTGTGTATTAAGGGGAACACGCCTCACAAATTGGTTTTGCCTTTTCTTCCTTCTGTGAACTTTTGAAGTAGAAAGTTTTGCTCAATTCATGTATTTTTAAACTTATGAAAATGAAAGGTGTGGGATTTATCTCTGGGAAGGTCTTTACATATCTGCATAAAATGTTTTGGTAGGCAAAGAATAGCTTAAATTGTGATCATTGCATTTTAGCAAAGATCTCTCTTATTCAAATATTTCTTCTGGCATCCGAGTTATATAGGATGTTGCCAAGACAAAGCTTTGAAAATCCAGAGTAAAACACCTTTCCTTCTACTTGCTCAGCTTCCCTCTTTTAAGAAGTGAGATTATGAGAGGTCACCATTCAGGGAGTTTCTCAGTTACCATTGTCTTTCAAGCTAAGCAGGATCAAAAAATCTAATAAAGGAAACTAGGGAAAATGTACATTAAATAAATGTATACATATGTAGATACAGAAATGTTTTGTATCACAATTTTAATAAGTGAAAAATAATGAAGTAGGTGACTTTTTCTTTCCCAGTGCCTCTTTCAGAGTTAAATTTTAAGGTATAAATTCAGTCCTGAAGCTCTAAAGAGCTTTTTAACTAGGACTGCACAAAACCTGATTTCTCTACCCCGAAACCTTTCTGAGATATGTTTAAAAAAATCCCACTCCAAATAACCTGAAAAATTCAGGCTCAAACCCCCCCCTCAAATTATGTACCTGAAAACACAAAATAAACCTCTAAAATGGAAGAAAATTGAAATAACTTAATACATAAATGTTTAAACTGAGTAATTTTTAATAGTATAGTTCAATTCAATACCTAAATAAGAAGAATTTAATTTTAAATTTGAAACAGATATTTTCATTTTACACTAAGTACAATAATTCCTACTCATGGCTTCCCAGTGTATTTTTAATGTTAGTTGGTGTTTCCTGGGGATGGTCACCTGAGCTGAAATCTTTGCTAATCAAGGAAGAAGCAGAATTCTCTAGGATTAATTTCTAAGCCTTGTTCTTTTCTGAGGGTTAAAAGTGAACCTTCCTCCTCCTTACAGCTATAAACACTGCAGTCCACATGAAGAGAAATGTATTTGAAAGTGGCTGAATAAAGTCAAGAAGGTAAATTAAAATCATCTGCTTTCCAAAGCCTTTCTTGTCTCCATAAAACAATGCCCTCTCCTGCCTCCCAGCCTGTGACTAATTCCCTAACAGTCCTTTCGTTCCAAATAAAACTCTCATGTAGGCTGACCATATTTTAATGAACAAATGCAGTGGAGATTGACTTTGCAGGAGTTTTTTTCTCCTCTTTATTTCGGTGGCAGTGAGTGCAGAAGGGACGGAAAGTGGAGAATACCAGTCTCAGTGTAGATGTTGAAGGATGGTCAGAGTGTTTTTTTACTGCTGTGTAATTTTAACATAGCTGTGGGTCATGGCATGTGTACAGTTAATTGGAGTTCATAATGAGGAATGTTTAATACCAGTATGGATGTAGGGGACCTCTGTGAGGAAGCATGTGCTGAGAGCTGAGGAATATTCCTTAGAAAACCATCATATCCCTACTTTGTGGAGAAGCAAGATGATGGGACTAGCTCCAGAAGGCTACGAATGGAGGGCTGGGGATCTGTCACAACCCTCCCTTTGGAGAACACAGGACCAGGAGTGTCCCCAGAGGGCTGCAGATCTGCCCTGGGAGGGACACAGGAGAACAATAGGGGTTCAAGCTGCCTGCAGCTGGAAAATCAGATGGATTTCTACCTGGTTGGAATAGCCTGGTCAGAGGAAAGGGTTAAAAGGAGGACAGTGTGGTCAAACCTGCAATGTCACTTAAATCCTTGTCATGAAAAGTTTGATGTCCTTGCATATTTTAACAGTGAGCTCTACTTTGATGTTTGAAAGCGCTAATCTCCCTTTGGAACTGCACATCAGGCACTGTCAGACCTTCTCCCAGACACTTTCTAGAGGGAAAGCAGCTCTGATGACACTCAAACCAGTTGGTGAAAGGGAAGTAATATTTACTTGGGAGAATTAAGGCATGTTGGCCACCTCAAATTCTCACAGATTTGACACCTTTTTAGGCTGATTTAGCCCAAAGTAGCCAAACTGTTCTTCCAGTTTACCTTTCTGAAAACTAAGGAATGTCTTGAATCATCAGTGGCCATGAAGACCATGTCTTCCATATGACCTCCTTTACCACTAAAATGTCACAAGCCAATTTTAAATTGAGCTACAGGAATAAATCCACAATAATTCTTTTCGTTTCAGCTGTTACTTAAAATTGTGTCAGGGTAAGGACCCAAAAAGTCCAGCTCCATATTTTTCTTTATTTTTTATCCTTTTATTTGTTGACAGATCTTGTTACTTTGAGACCCCTTTGGCCAACCCAAGCGCCAAAGCATCATGTAGTGCTCATTATCTTGATTGCAGGGGCATTTTGTGGGGAACTAGAAGGAAAGCCCTATTTTTTTTCCTCTTTAGTACACCAGTGGCTGGTGCAACACTGAGCAGACATAGTAAGAAATCTGCATTTGGCCATGGACTGGTGTCTCTCTTGCTGCAGGGAGAGCTGGCTGGGGATCCACCATCCCAACCACTGCTGCAAGCAACAAACCCTGCAGCCCACAGGTTGTCATGGCAGAGATGGAGCCGGGAGGCTCTCACCACGTGCTGGGGTGACTGGGTGCGTGTGGCACGCTCGGTGTGCTCACAACCTTTCAGCAATGGTGCAGAACAATGGGAACCTGCTGACCTGATGTGTCAGTAGTGTAAAATTCACGTTGCTAAATGCTGCCTAATAGCTGGGGTAATAAAACCTGAATTAGGGATGGCACGGGGAGTTCCCTGCCCACAGGAGCCTCTTGAAGCCTCGGACTGGGCACAGCCAACAGCCAGGCTGGGCAATTGGTTTCCTCTCAGAGCTGGTTCCTTCCTGATGTTGCTTGACCAGCAATCCTCTGACAAATATCTGAAGCCATGTCTATGTGCCTGGAGTCACTGTGGCCAGCCCAGACTTCTTCCTCCCACTCCCGTTAAAAAAATCAATGACTTTTCTTAAAATGGTGGTTCCTGGGCTGCAAAATGGCACATAGTTTCTTAAGGACAAAGAGCTGCATCTGCAGCCACATCTGGTCTCTGAAACCAGGGCTCCTTTGCTTGTAACTCCCTCATTGTTTTCCTGTGGGCTGTTGGGGCAGAGCTGGGTGTGATGGAGCAGCATTTAAGGAAAACATAGATCCTGTTTATGCAGGCAAAAAGCACAATTTTTCTGCCTGAAAAACTTAGGTGGTTGAAGCTGCAACCTGAGATCAAGTGATTTTAAAAGACTATGGAAATTTTATAGGGATTTCAATCAGCTCAGGCTAATTCCTCTGATCTTCAATTGAAAGTGCCTGGTTTAGTTCCTGTGGACAGGATCCAAGATCTCTTGTATGAAGGAAAGGTCTTGGGGGGGATGAAAGGCAGGTAAAATCTGAAATTTTCATATAATGTTATATCCTTAGAAATCCCCATTTGCATGTAAGCAATGATCCCACAAGACTTTTTTCTCATAGTCACTTCTTGATTCTTCTTGGACTGGCTCTGGTTGGTTAGCTCAGGAATGTCAAAGATGAGAGAAGGAACCTGTATATGTCTTCCACACAGTTTTCTTGTTCACTAGCAGCCCTCTCAAGCTTTGTGCCCATTTGTTTTTATTAGCTATTTGCTCTTGTATCTCTTAGTGCCTTGAAACTATGCAGGGTAAAGGTCTAAACATTCAGAATGGTTTAAGCATCCTTGATTTGCTGGTGGTTTTATTGCAGCTTCAGTTGTGAGAGCATTACAGGAGTAAACATGTTGGCAGCCCATCGAGGCAGCACCTTGTAATGTCAGCACTGCTATTGGCTGCACAAACCCAAATGGCTTCTTCAATAACACTTCTGACAAGAAAAATCACTGACATAAATGTAGCTGATATGCTTCAAATTTAACATCTTGTCCCTTGGACACAGTGCCCGAGGCTTACAGCGCAAACAAATCATCCTTTCATAAGGAGATGCTTATGTGCTAAATCCTTCTTTTCCTTGGCTTTGACAAACACCAACAAACGTCTTGGCAATAAAGTGCAAGAGATTACATGTTATATATGGGCGGCAAGCGCCTAACGCAGCGGAGGGAGGGACCATATCTGCTCCTGGTGAAAGCAGAATGCTGAGTATTATACCATTAGTCATGTGAACTGCACCCAGCACCAGCCTGATGGTCAGAACTAATGCTGCTGCTCAGGGGTGTCTTGTCAGGGCTTGGAAAGCACAATCCCCAGTGGGTGCATAAACTGGTGAGCAGATGGCATACCTTCACTGGGCCTTCTTCTAGGAGATGATCTGTTCATTTAAATGCTCCTTTGCTGCCCTCTTCCCTTGCTCCCAGCCGCTCATGACTCAGGCAGATAAAATAATTGGTTGAAAAGGGCAAACACTTAACAGAAATAAATAGTTAATTGAAAATAATGTTGTATTATTGCACTCTGCAATTGTCTCTGCGGGGACATTAATTGGTGTTTATTTTAGTGGCTAATGTATATGTCTAGAGTGATTTTTTTTTTTTTTGTATTCTAAGTAGGACATCACTTACACTTAAGTCGCTTGTCTTACTTTTCAGACCAATAAAACTCCCAAAGATGAAAGCTTGTCTCACGTAAAAGAACTGTTGAAAAAGTGTTTCTATGGACATAAAATCTGACATGATGATAATCTGAAACTGCTCACTCCCCAAGGATGACAAAACTCCAGCAACTTCAAAGCAAGGAAAAATTGCCAGAGGGGAAATTGTAATTAAAATTAGATAACCTGTATGAAAAGCATCCAATTTGTAGTCTATAAAAGCATTTTGGAACCACAGTTCTTCAGCCCCAGGACCATAGCTGTAACAATTATCTCAAGACTTTCACAGTGGAATCAAAACATGTTAATTTGTTAGTGAGTCAGTGTGTAGCAGTAAGGAAAAGACTAACAAGAGAATGCAAACATAAAGACTGCATTTCTATTTTTAAGCAAATGCACTGTTTTGGTGCCTGTGAGAGTTTCCCATCCCTTCCTGAGAAAGTGGTTTTGAATGGGGTGAATTGCTCTCTTCCACCCTTGACCTTGGCCAACAGGCCAAGAAGTGTGTCACTGAGCCTTTCAGATGGGGTGGTTTCATCTCATACCATTTCTGCAGGAATATGGAGCTTGGGTAATACCTGTGCCTGGCTGGGAGCAGTGACCACCCCACACACCTCCCTTGCCAGCTGGGATCCCTTGAGCTGTCCCTGAGCCCCCCCACCACACAACTTTCAGGTGTTAAAGTATGTGAAATAAGCAAAGCAACTTTGGCTGTCCTCCAAGGTGAGTAATGGCCTTGCTTGTCTTAACTACCTGCCTGGAGTGGGGAAGCAGTTGCTGGATTATATTGAAAACTTCTGGCCTCAGAAACTGTGAAATCTCAAAAAGCAAAGAGGACCCTTGAACCTGGCTGAGAAGGTAGATTTATTCTTGTTTCTCCACTTCCCAGCAGAGTTTTTCATCCACTCTGGTTTGCAGCAGCTAATCTATAAATCTGTCACTTCTCCGAAGTGACTGTGCTGCTCGTGGCTGCTCTCCCAGCACGGCAGAGATGGAGGCTTCCCCGTTACTGTGACACCACCAATCAGCAAAAATATTATTTCCAGCTAATTACCGTATGCCTCAGATTAGGAGAGATTTAAGGACTTCTTTGGAGCTTGGGTTGTGGGGTTGGAGGGCAGAAGTGCAATGGGGAGAGATAGGCAGTGGAAAGAAAAGCCTGAAGAGAAATATGAAAAGGAGAAAGAGGACAAGAGGGATGGGAAGATGAAGAGGTGGAAGTGAGGAAAGGAAAAACTGCAGATGAGGAAGAAAAGTAACGTAGTGGAGGAGTCAGAAAACCCATGGTAGTTACATGGATAGGGACTTAATACAAAAGAACTTCAGCTTCAGTTCAAATAGATCTTATTTCTTTCTTCCTCCCTTGCACAATGGCAGTCACTTCTTAAAATAAGAAGAGCTTAAGGCCTAATTATATCAAGACTATCAAGTAGAGCAGAACTCAGGGAAGTTTTAAGGCCAAAATAGCCCTTTCCATCTGGCACACTGCCAAGCGTGCCATCACTAGGTCTGGGAAAGCCCTACTAGAATTTCCATAAGGAGAATGTCTCTTCAGCTGACATGTTACCTACAGCAGTGGTAGCCCCAAGCAAACCCTGTGGTGTGATGGCAGGACACTTAGCTGGAGATTAGTGACTCTGGGAGAACAAACTGCTCTATCAATGCCCAAGAGCATCTGAGCCCCTTTCATTCTATTTGTTGCCAGGTCTTTTCTCTTTTCTATGGTCAGTAAAATTTGGGAACCAAAGGTGCATCCAGAACTGTATCTCACTCATCTTTGCTCTTTCCAGGTCTGTCCTATAGATCAGATCCTGTCTGCTGCTCTGTCCTCATTCAACAGCTTGTAATTTCTGAATGAGCTTCAGAGAACAGTGTCAAGTGTTCACACACAAATGTGTGCATCATTGCAAGTGAAAGCAGTGTAGGTACCCACCATAATCACCTCCTGTCACTAAGGAGCTGACAGACCAGAGAGGTTAAGAGAAGAAGGTCTGGAGGGAAAAGTGAAAATAGCAAGTATATAAGTAGTGATCTTCTAGGTCTGAATCTCATCATTAGCCAGGGCAGACTTCTCTTTGACCTAGGCTTAAAATAATTTTTAAAAAGGACTAATGTACAAGGTTAATTCCCAAGTGAACCATTTCATTACCTTTGGTAACTTCACAATATGATAATAATCAGGAGGACTAGATTCAATTTTTCCAGTTAAGAAAACAGGGAGGAGGTAAATGTTTATTCTGCCTTCCCCCAGGTGACACAGTAATTCACTGTCTTGTACCTGACAGCAGGGAAAGCTGCAATCTTCCAAAACACTCTTACACATGGCCTATGCTTGCAACCATTTATAATGATAAAATATTCATTATATCATTTTTGCTTAAGGCAATAATACCCTGGTGATCTGATTTAAATGTGTGGAGTTATCTTGTGCTGGTCTCTATTTCTGGGAGTGGTGACGCCAGGTACTGCTATTAATAGCACTGTTATGAATGCTTTGTGCTTTGTTGCAACACTTTTCATTTAATCGAACATCCTAAGGCACTTCGTGAAAAAAAGTTGTTCCATATCAGTAGTGCCAGATGTGAGTAAATATTCTTCCAGCCAGGTATTTACCTTTACCTGGGAGAACTGCAGGCTGCTGGCTACTGCATGGACCTAGAATTCAGCAGATCAGGATCCCACTTTTAGCTTTTGTAAAGGCTTTCTGTGTTGGAAGAAAGGTTGTCCAAGGATTAAAATCTTTGGGAGAATAGAGAGATGGTGAAGCAAATGAGTTAACTGCCAGGTTCTTTGCCTTTCTGAATCTTTTTATATAAGGAAGATGCTTCTTGCCTTCCATGAGCTCCCCACCACGTTGTCAGGCTGTGAGTGATTCAGGCCAGAATCAGGGGACTCAGGTGGAGCAGAAGAGCTCTTTGAACTCACTGCTGGAGACACAGCCCCAGCACAGGGACTGTTGGTTATCAGGCAGCCCAAAATGCATCAGGAGAATTGCTGGAGCCCCATGAGTCATGGCCAGGCACAAGTTGGAGAGGTCTTGTTCCCTCTGGTCTAACTGGGACACCATGGCTGGCTGGATCCCAGCTCCACACCAGACCTTGACCTGAACGTCCCTGTATCCTACATTCCAAATAAAGGAAATGCAGTCTAGAAAGGACATGAGGGGGCCCAGGTAATTTTAAATGGAAATGACAGAATCATGTTTGTGTGTCTAGGTGTTATGGATTTACTCACACAGCAGGATGGAGATAGAAATAGGGACTTTTCAAGGATTCTTTATCAAGTTCCCCCTCAATAACTCACACTAGCTGGCATGACTTTGATGCAAGTGGAAAAGGCCTTGCAGCACCACTGTCAGTGCATAAATTGCTGAGGAACTGTGTGACAGGGGCCATCAAGTGAGTCTCCCACACGGGAAATTCCATGGGACTTAATACATATATAGATACATGGGACTTAATATCATCAATTATAGCAGCGTGTGCCAGACACTTAAATATCCTGGTGAAACCTTCCTGTCAGGAAACAGGGACAACAGTGCATACCTGCTTCAAAGAGGGTGATTTTAATTATGCCTAATTAGTGACAAATAGGTCTCCTTTGTTTATTATTTGTCACTCTGCCCTGGCCTGGAAAGAGGTATTCCACTGAGCTGTATTATCAACCTTCCCACTGCTCCACAGAAAATGTGGAGGGTCGTACCAATCCCCTGAATCACTCACTCAGCAGCATTGTTTGGGTTTGGTTCAGGATGTTTCTCAAATTCAAGTTGAGGCTGGTTTGATGTTTCGCTCTTCAAAGTTACTCACCACCCAGCCCTTCTGTGGCTCCATTGAGTTCAGAGTTGGCTCTGGAGCCATGTGCTGTATCTGGGCTTGCACAACAGCAGCCAAACAAATTAATCTTTTCCAAAGATGCAACGTGGAAGACTATTACGCCTTCTATTTTTATGGCAGTGTTTTCGCTTTATTTCACACTCAGATTCCAGGCTTCATTCTGTGCCATTGCCTTGGCTGGAGTACTGAGTAACTCCTTACATGCTGAAGCTGTAATACCCCCTAACTGTAGTTCTAAGAACCAGGGCAATATGCCAGTCTAGGATTTTCTATGAACAAATCTAAACTGACCTGCAGCCTTGCTGGCATCCTTGTTTCATTTGAAGATCAGACTGTAGGTTCTTAAACATTTAATTAAAAGAATAGAAATAGAAACATGGAGCTGTCTCAGACCCCAGATGGTCAGTGCCAGCTGATCTGTGTTTCACAGCATACATGATGGGACTATTGGACTTAGAGAGCAGCAATAAATAGCATTAGTCTCTTTTATGGTGCTGTCCATTTGTGAACACTCATTAAGCACACAAACCTTCCCAGACGAACAAAAAGGTAAATGACATTATACCTTCCTTACACCTAGTTACAGAGCTGAGCTAAATGCAAATCCAAGAAATGCTTCCTCTGGGCTTTCCCCACTGTAATTGTAGCAGACTCTCCCTGTTACATCTAGGCACAAAACACAGCCCCAGAGTTCATTCCTACCTGACAGCAACGTTTCCTCCCTCACAAGCCAGAGTCAGCTCTGGCCCCAAACCACTGCTGCACAAGTATTTACTCAAGTACTTACATTCGTGTTTGCAGTGGGTGGGCAGGAAAACACAAGTGTTGGGTGAATCTTTCTCGTTCCACTAAGCAAGAACAAAAGACTTTTCCCCTTTTCTTAGCCGTGGCAGGTCTCCTAATTTAAAATTAGATGCTAGCTATATTTTGTAACTAACAGATGATGCAGCTCATCTACTGTTGGCTGAAGGCAAGATGCTGCAATGGACTCCACAGCCTTTTGCATTGCCTGTGGGCCACAACGTTACCTCAGGAGGAGCTAAACTAAGAAAGTCACTTCAATAGTAAGTTTCCTCATGGCCTGGATAATGTGGAGCACCCACTTGTGGGAAGTTTGGCTCCCCACTCCACAGCAGGTCATCCCTGCAACAGGGATGTGAAAAAGGAGGAGGCAATGTAATGCCAGAAAAGATCTAGGAGTACCCAGAACTGCCCAGCCAGAGGGCTGCTGGCAGTCCTCACAGCTCTCCAGGTGGGCATGCCCCCAAAACAGCACCAGAGGTCACCTGAACCCTTCAAGTCCAGGTGGTCTCAAAAGGCAACTGGAATGGCTCTTCCTGGTGACTCAAGCAGTACAAACAATGGGGGAGTCTCTCCTCTTGTGAATCACCGAAAATGGAAAATAATCGTCTTAAATTAAAGATATAATCAGTCTGCAACCAGAAAAACTTTGTCAGCACAAGAATAAGACATTCCCCTTAATCCTGTCCTTGCTGAAAGAAGTTTATTCAAGTATTTATCTAACCTTGTATTTAACCAGGAAATCTAGCTGAGCTAATCACTTTCTGCCAAAGAAGTATTTGGGCGCTCGTCTGCCATGACATTTTTGAGTGATTCTCTACACTGTGGCCATTCTTTTAATGGTTTAATCACACGCAGAAAGAACCATGCATTTTTCGATGATGTTTCCTTCAGAAAATCAAAGAGCCTTGTCATCAGAGAAGACATCAGAAAATGTTGTGCGTTATTTGTAGAGGTGACGCCTCAAGATGAAGGGCCAAGAGGTTCTGCCTCACATGCTTTGTATGGACCTTTTCTTCCTCTGTCCAAGTTCACGCTATGTCATTCTGCACTTTACATCTCTAACATCACCTACACTAATGCTCTCTTCTATGGAAATTTCAGACAAGAGGCTCCTTCTTGTGCCATAACACCTATGAGTTTGATGGCTTGGTTACCTCTAGTAATATTCCTCCTCAGAAATACACAGCAACGTGTTCTGCTGCGTTCTTCTCATAAATAACAAGATATTCCCTGCACACAGACATACACGTGCTTCCACACTCAGTTTGTGATGAGTTTATGGGTAGAAAGACTTAAGAGAGAGTGAAGAAGTTCTGCTTTTCAAAGAGAGGAAATTATATGGATAACAGCAACCCTGAGAACACTAGTTTTGTAGTTATTCTGGATAAACACTCACACACAAGAAGTCTCAAGGGCAGTTGCTTAGGAAGCTGCCACTCCCAGGTCTGTAACACCAGAGTGGGCATCACGTGCCTCAGTTTCCCTGCGAGTAAAATGGTGGTGATTGAACTAACCTCATTCAAGGCCTCTGGATGAATAGTGCTACGTACATCTGCTCCTAGTGCTGGTGCACTCTCCTACCACGGCAGTTGCAATGGGAGTAAAACCAATCTCAAATGGCCCTTGGATTTCACCACTTCATCCCACCTCTGTCTGTGCAAGGCTCACATGTTAACAACATCAGAAAAGAAGAAAAGAAAAAGAAAAAGGCAGACACTTGAGACTCATTCCCTTCCTTGTCCCTTGGAAGAGTTATTCAACAATAATAATTGTCAAATAATTAGCTGCCACCACCCCCTCCATTGTCCCCTTCAAATCACTGCTGTGCTGAGTCATGTTGTGGTGAGAGCCTTGCAAGCTCCGGGTGTCCCCAGTGTCCCAAGGCACATCAAGGTGGCCTCAGAGTGGGTCCACGTGGACCTCCCTGACCCACCCATACGTGAGTACACCCATCCTGAGCAGCACACTGGACACCAGTGGGAAGCAAAAGGCTTGGAGCAAACCCCTCTCCCTCTCAGCACCTTCCAGGATCAGGCCTCGAGTTAGAAAGTCATGTGGACATGGCCACAGTCAAATATGAAACAGCTGAATATGCTGCAACTGGGCACATTGTCTTCAGATCAGGCCCTGGAAGAATTAAAACCAAGTGTGTGATCTGAGCATGCTGAAATGAGCTCCAAATGAAATTAGAGTGAGCTCTCTCCTTAGCAGGGAGCACAGGATCAGATTGTTAGGTTTTAATAAAGTGTGGCCAGCGTTTTAATAAAGTGTGGCTAGTATATTATCCAACATGCTTTTACAATTACTGCAGAAACAAGGACAGGAACTTCATTAACACTTTACAGGGGAAAGAAAGCTGTGCTACAGGAGATGATATATTGCTGTTGTGACTGTAGGTGCCCTGCATTTGAGAAAACAAGGAAAAATTCTGGGGAAGGGAGTAATTACACTGTCAGCAAATGTGTTTGTATTAGCAGTGAACTATTCCCTTCCAAGCCCCACAGCCACCGGGAGCCCACATTGCAGCACGGCAAATTTCTAATGCAGAAGGTGACTCCATAAACACAACAAGAGCTGTAATGTGAGAGACAAAACTCCTGAAGGGGGGAAAAAAAACCCCCACATGCAGAATCATTTACAAGCTATGTTTTCCAGGCAGCTGCAACAACCACTGGCAGGATCCCACTTAGTGCTGTTAAAGCAGAGTGAGCTGCTTTGATAGAGCACAGGTGAGGTGCAGCTTGTGAGCTGCATGTCAGGCAGGATTAGCTCCTTGGCAAATTATCAAAGCCAACTGATAGCAAAACAAGTTGGGACTCTCCTACAGTGGCCGTTTAAAACTAGGTGTAACTTCACCTAAAACAAATGAATACAGCAGGGGTGTAAGGGGACTACCTAACTAATTAACCCCTTCATTAACTCCCAGGCAGGTTACAGTATTTTGTAGAAAGGAAGGAGGTCTCAAGAGACTTAAGATGGTGTTGGGTAAATTAGAGTGAAATTTAGTCACTGGGAGAATTCTGTGTAGCTTGAGGATTCAGTCCAGGGTGTTAGGAGGAAGGGAGGAGGAGACCATGGGCTTCATTGGGTCTTCTAGTGCCCATCACTGCTTAGCTCTGCACAGATTGTCACATTGCAGGAGCAAGCTCACAGTACAACACACACAGTGTTCCTCAGACGAGGGAAAGGCTGCTCTGCAGTTTGGAAAGAGTAGTTCTAAGTATCTGCTGAGAAAGTTAAACCGCCCATTGAATCACTGTGCAGAATGTTGAGACATATTTTTACACTGTTTTGAATTAGAACAGCTGAGGCACTACAGGAGAAATCCATATAGGAGGAATTATTAATTCCTCCAAGTAGTCAATGCAGCAGGTGTCTCTAGTGCCTGTGGATAATAGCATAGATAACCACGTGCAGGCTCAGAAATCCTGCCCTGCATGTCTTCTAACAATGTCCAAATTTTTCATTTTTGTCTCCCAGTAGCAGGAAATGCAAACACTTGTACATGCTCACAGCGAGCACAGGTCTTCATCTGGCATCCCAGCTACCCCAGCAAGATCAAGCAGTTTGTGGAAGCTCTGAGAGCAACCAGTTCTGTAGCACTGCAGATGGGAAAACCAGGCATGCAAACCTGGCTGTTGGGCTGAAAATGTGGCTTATTAGGGATAATGAAAGAGACGGGAGGCAATTAAAAAGGAGAAAAGTGACAAGCTGACAACATGCTCAATTAATGTAATCAGATTTCACATTCACTTCATGAGTAGTAAATCAAAGCCTACGTAGGAATGATATTAACTTTTTAATATTAAAAACTATTCCCGTAATATGCAAAGTTGGAGAATAGTTGTGAATTTCTGTCTGTTGACAATCATTAACTGATTTAGGATAGACCTTGTTTAGTAACTACATTTGATAAATGCTTGTCCATACAAGTTGCTATCAGATGTCATTTTATACAGTTTCAAGCCAGATATAATGGGTTAGATGCACATATTAACTTTCTGTAATACTATACTGGTTTTTTATGGGAGAGGGGTGGGAAAATTCAAAACTGATTATTGTGTGGCTTCCTTTCAGACAGTTGTATTTGATCTAATTTGATTTATAGCTGCACATTTTGAATGAGCAGAAATGTCTCGAGGGGAAAAAAGGGGCTTGTTACAGTAAGTGTTCGCATGAATATATTTTCACCTGCTTGCTTGGTGGGCTCCACAGTTGGCTGCATTCATTACTGTTTGGGAGTCTTCTCTATTAAAAAAGGTACTCTTTATCTTTTTGCTCTCTCTTGTAGGGATGTAATGAGCTTCCCACACCCTCTGCAAGAGGTGATTGTGTAACTAATCTATGCTGGCATAACAACATCTTCACCTAAATTACTAATATTGCTAAACATAAATGCAGGACAAAGGGAGATGTCTATTTTTGTGAGTAAAGCACAGCTGTAACTCTTAGGCAATTTTTTTCCAGGTGGTCCTAGAGGTTAAATGGGTTGAACCTCAAAGAGAAGTGAGTACGAGGTTAGAATTTCCACTTCTTCCTAGAGAAGTGTATAAAAGTTTGGGTGCTAATATTACTTGAAGGCACAAAACCACAAACAGTTTTCCTGATTGCTCAAGGGCTTCTGGGTCTCCAGTGTAACTCAGCTTAGCCTTTAATGTACTGCCACTGTTTTTCTTCAGCAGTGAGACATGGGGAGATGCACCAGTGCCTTTTCTATCACACTCTTTCTAAGAAAGGCATGCACACTTAAAAAGGCATAAGAAAATGTTCAGATGCAATGTTCTATGCATCTGAGCTACCCCCTCTGCAGTGTGAGGGTTCAAGGTTCTTCTGCAGTCTAAGCACAGAACTAGAGGATTAGTGTTCTTTGGGCTGACTGTTACTGACTTTCTGCACAATGGCTGGGAAGGGCCACAGCTTTGCAGTGAATCGTTACATAAATCAGTGCTCCAGGAACAGTTTCTTTTAAGAATTTACTATCATCTGCACTTCACAGACTGCCAGACCCTGGAAGCCAGGCCTAGATAGAGCAACACCACAATTTCAGGTGACTTGTCTCTGAGTCTGCACCCATGTTATGTGTCTGCAGGGCCACATATTGTTTCTGGTACCAGCTGGACAGCAGCTTGTGTGTACCAGCTCTCGAGTGATTCACACCACTTACTCTGTTGGATATCAAATGGCTCCTGCTCAGACTCCCTTTTAAACAGCATTGCTGTTGGGCACCAGGGAGTCTGCACTGCCTGGGAAACAGGACAAGCCACCCAACTTCTCCTGAAAGCATGGAGAGGGACAGGACATAAATGTGTGCACCTGAAAACAATAATCAAAGCACTCAGTACAACTCCATCCCTTTCTTAAGTGGGTTCTACATTCAAAATGAGGCTCTTCTGCCTTATCTAACTCAGGTAAGTCTTATTCACCAGCATTGCAAAGGCTTGTTCTGGTTTTGTTTGGCAGCGTCTCATCACAGTGTCGGTGCGTGTGCTGTCTCACTGGTGCCACGTGACTGCAGCCACATGTGTCTGCCTTGCTGAGATCTCAGACACAAACACTTTCTGCTTCATAGTATGGATTTATTTTTGTCTAAAAATGGCTTTGGTTTGTTTAGACTAATCTTCATTGGGTTAGCCCTGCTTTTGTTCTGTAGGTGATGTGTGTTGGGCTCCTTCTTTAAAGCAATGATGCAGCATCTGTGTGCAACACACAACTCCACTGTGTTTGTTGCTGATGGTCTGAAGAAATATGTCCTAAATTAGGTCTCGAGGTGTTAGGTGGTGGTCAGGGAGGTGATTTGTTCTGCTGACGCTGGTTTGGATATTTTAGTTATTTGCTATTCACTATAAAAGCTGAATTTACATAAAGCTAGAGGAATAGGCATTTATTTCAACATAAAAAGAGGGGAGCTGAGAAAAGAAGATAATGTATTGCCATGTGCTCTTGACCTGTTTGGTAAGGTTTCTGTTGAAATTTCCCGTGTTACAGCATAAGTTTATGGTGTATTTCAGTATGATCTGGGTGTATCTCTGGAATGCTCTGAACAAGAACACCTCTAAATCTGTGGGAACTCCAGATTTCAATCTCCACCTAGATGTGAAATGTAATTTTCTCAACTATATTTGCATTCTGAGATATACAGAATACAGAAAACACAAACGTTTGGTATTCAGAGAGGTATGTGCCATTTGCATTCCCATCTCCAGCCACTGCATGTACCACCTCCTGGGGTGCAGGTGACATTGCAGACACAGGCTGGGCTGCCCACATCAGCACTGGGTGACAGCGCTCCCAAATCACATGTCCTGCAGAGAGACTCTGCCTTTTCTCACATGTATACTCGTTAGGGAATTTCTCTTATTATCTGGGCTATAATCCCTCCCTCAGGGGATGCCTTGTGCACAAAATTAATTTCATTTGGCCACAGAAACTCCCTGTGCCTTTGGCATGTAAGTCATTGTACATAGAGGAAAAATCATCTAAGGCAAAGCTACTTCATTTGTTCTACCTGGTAGAAAATGTCTCACGCCAAGCTGGGCTGGAGGTAGTTATTGAACCAAACTCAGTCAATACTTGTTTTAGAAGAAAGCTTTTTTTCCTCTCCCTTTTTTCTCCTTTGAAGAGTCATTTGAGGCTTGCTCTGCCTTTATTGACGGAGCTGACTAATGTGCAGGAGGGACGAGCTGAGTCTGATCAGGTTTGGAGATGGACTAAAGGCAAGTCTACACCTGGTATCTCCTCTGCATCATAGCGTACAGCTCAAGTGGGGGGAACATTTTCCACATTCCCTGTATTTTTTAGTCTTTCCTTCCTTTCTTCTCTCTCTTCCCCTCCTTCCTTTCCTTTCAGAAAGGTAAATATATTTGGCATTTTGAGAGGTAAATGTTTTTTCAGCAACATAAGTAATTTTTCAGAAAGTGCCTGCTTTTTTTTCCCAAAAGCATTGTTTTTCATGGAAAAGGTTAAAATGAAGACAATTCAGTTGAAAATAAAAATAGGATTCAGTCCAAAAGCCTCTGAGCTTTCAGTGTAACTGCAAATGTTTGGATGGTTGAAATTCCTGTAGAGGATGGAGGGGAAAAGACAAATGTGTTCTCACTATCTCTAGTAATTCCAGTATTTCACCTCAAGGGGGGAGTTAAGTTTGTTCAAGTTGGTTTTCCCACAGCAGTTGCTATTTGAGTCCTCTCATTCCGTCTTTCTCTTTTAATTGCTTCTCCCACGGTTTAAACCAAATTCTAATATTTCTTGTCTTCCTCTTCTCTTTCTCCTTCTAAAACATTAAAATCTTGCTGTCATTTTCCTGTTCATGAAAGGAGAGGGAGAAAAAGGAGATATACAGCTGAAAATTACAATTTTTAGCAATGATAACAGAAATTTAAAACATTACATTGATAGAGTTTTTTGGTAGCACTCAAAAAACCCCTTTCCCCTCTCTTCCAAAACTTAATAAGCTCTACTTGAATGTTTCTTAGATGGCGTGTGGATTCAAGGGCTTCACATTTCATCATCATCCTTAATGAGCTTGAGGTGCCTCTAATAAATCTCAGCCCTTTTAATGAATTCTTTATAGCTCTTAACTGCTGCAGATAGAGATTGACGAGTGTAACCGGTAGCACAAAATCTTGGCATGCAATAAGAGAACCAGCCCCATCCTTTCCCTCTGGCATCCCATCTGAATTTCTGCAGCAGGAGATAACCAAGAATCTGTCACTACTATGGAGTTTGTGAAATTTAATTAGGAAACTAATAAAAGAGCTCTCATCTAGTACTACAGTTACACAGGAGATATTATGTATTGTTTAAGAGTTTCTACCAATGGGGCAGGATTGCGTGTGTTAGAGACCTGTAGTTGAGTGAGGGCAGTTTCAGGTTGACTACTTCTCTTTTGTAAGCCATTCTCTAGTAGAGTTAATGCTGTACTAGAAAGACATATTTGTGCTCCTTGAACGAGCCACTTACACCATTGATGAGCAGAGGCTGGGATATTAGATTTAAACACCACTCACTTTGGAGGGAAATGTGAGACTTTTTTTTTTTCTCTTTTTCCTAGTTTCCATTCTTGGACACATTCTCAATCAAAAAGGGCCCATTTTCCAGTTCTAAGTCCAATGCTTTGGAAATCAGCCTAGCAGAATTAGAGCTTTTGTCTTTGAGCTTTTCAGAGGCAGAGACTGGGACAAGTTGTCTCAGCTGTAGTGGAGGAGCCATAAATGACAGTAAGAGTAAAACCAAACTAGATTCACCACAGTGGATCTTTCTGCAAGATCAGCTCCTGAGCAAATGCTGGCTGTGATATGTCAAGACCTTCTCTGTTCAACTCAGTGGATGTTTGGGCACTAATTTCAATCAAGGGAGTTTCATTTTTATGCAGTTACTTTCAATATATCTCATAGACAGTAGATTATATTGTATTCTGGCGGTATACTCTGTAAAACATAGTCTGGTCACTTAATCTGTAAGTATATAAAGTATATAGCTAGTCTTAGAATTCACCAGAGAATAGGTTAATTGTACCTTGAGAGGTTTTAAGATTTCAGATATTTTTCCCATACCACATCAGAAAACCACTCATCTTTGTATGTGTTCAGATTTTTTTTGGTGATAAATCAATTTATATTTGAAAATGAAAAGCTGCTTCAAACAAAGAACTTTTTTTTCAGTTCTCAAAATGTCAAAGAAAGCTTCTTTGACCATTTCAAAACCATTGTTTTTAGAAGAATAATTGAAATGAAAAAAAATCTACTGAAGCCATCCCACCCCTCCTAACTATATCTGTTTGGGCAAAGCGGCATATTCCAGCAATAAAAAGAAACCACATTAAAAAGTATTGACCAAGTCTACTTAGTATTTATTGCTCTTTGATAACTGAAGAGAATAATAAAATCTTCTCAACAAGGCGCCATGAGAAGGACTTTCTTGGAGAGCAGTTACTGAGAGAATCATGGCTCCTTTGTGACTTTCTCAGCTGAAGACCTGGCCTTTTGGCCCCTCAGTAAATGAATATTGAGGACTTTTTTGCACTTCATGGGAGGTCTTGGTAAGGATACTTTATTGTCCAGGGCTGTAGACAGCACACTAAGCTGAAAGGGAGGCAGTTGTTTCCCCAAAATGCCTGGATTGCAGTAGGCTCCTGAGAGGGTGTGTTTGTGTTTGTGCAATAGCATGATCGTTGGAGCATTCCAGTGACAGATGTTGTTAAACTGATTTATTATCAACATAAAGGTTGTTCAATAATAATAAAACACTGATGAATCCTCACTTTCTGCTGAAAGGCAGCAGCTCGTGGCCTGTGGCAGGCAGATGACTGGACTTGTAAGTTGAATTCTACAGATTTCAGCTCAACAAAGTCACAATGTTTGTCCCTTAAAAATAGTAAGAGAGATGTTTAGCATACTGTCAGTCCTCAAGAATAACATACTCCTGAATGAATTGTATTTTCACAACAGCTCATAACATTGCCCTGCTGGCTGATAAGAGGTTTCTCAGCTGTGGTGTGTCTGTGGTGCGGGAAGTATCTTTAGCTGGTTGTGACTCTTGTTAGATCTCTTGTCTTGCAGAAGTGTCAAGCGAGTCATTTTACCTTGATGAACAATAGTGACCTCATTAAGGTGCTGTGAGCAACTGGCTAATGAACATGGCACTGAGCTCCTTCAGCAGGGCAGCAAGTACCTTTGAGTCAAGAAGTTTATGAAATTATATCCATGAGCATTTGGCCTGTCAGTCAGAAAAACCTTGTTCTGAACTGATGACAGTGTTTGACCAACACATCATTAAGACTTTCTCATGGTTAGGAAGGAATTGTGTGGAATTAAATGAGTTTCCTGCAGGCTGAAAGGCTCTTAGGAATGTTATTTGATTATGGAGCTTGCTGCCTCTCAGTTATGGGTTCAAATCCAGCCTTATTAACTCTTACTGAAAAATTACTTCTTTGAGTTTTACCTTGTCCCTCCTGCAGGAGCTCTGCTCCAAACTGAATGTCCATAACAGGACTTGAAGTCATCTTTGTTGTAAGGAATATTTGGTGCTGCCATAAAGAGCCAAGAATGGATATGACTGTGCCACAGGCATCACCTAAGAAGCAGGTTGTCTCAGAGTAAGGATGGAGTTAAGCTTCCATCTCCATGGTATAATTATGGAGTGAAATGGGCTGTTTGTAATTATGATGATATTAAACCTGATAAAATTTTTGGGCCAGATTCTCTCTTCATTTACACTGGTATGAATCAGGAAACTAGACGAGATCTTGGCCAAAGAGCTCTGCAGGTAAACCTCAGGCTAAACAAGATTGAAATCTTCCCCACCCACGATACCCCTCCAAATATCACTTCTGTTCTTCTCTTAAAGGCCAGGTACATTTATAGTGCAAACCATAGGAAGATTATTGCTATTAATTAATTATGTTCTGAAGTTTTTTATCTCATCCTCTTCAGGAGCACTGAAATAATTTATATACCTAAACAATAGCATTGAAAAAGTTCCCATCTGTTTTTGATCTTTTCCAAGAGATTTTTAGACATTGGCCTTTTCCCCAGGAGACCGTGTCCCTCAGGAAGCATATCCTGATCAACATGCCTTCCAAACTACACTAATTAAGGTATTTCTCTGAGTCATAGGGGCTTTCCTCTTCTTTTATAAGATAGGAGTGATGCTTTTTGGGGAAAAAAAAAGAGATAAACCCAATCAGTGTTCCTAATGGACAGGAAGCATGATAGCCTCTAAATTCACCTGATTGTAACTGATACAGACAGAACCATATAAGGGCTACACTGTCAAATGATGTGAATAGCTTAACTCCACTGACTTGCTGATGAGTTGTCCTTATACATTCAAGGTATAAAGCAAATATGACCTCAGTAAATCTGGTATAGCAGCGTGGCTTTGGATGTAAACCATTTCAAGTACTGAACAGATTCAAAAGCCAAATGAAAAGCTTTTTATGAAAAAATTAACAGGGAAAAATCTAAATAAACAAAACCTTATTTATTTGCAATGCATAAATTCAGCAGTTTTATTTATAACAAAACCTCAGTTCTTTTAGAGATAAAAGCTGTTATACAATATGTTATCACAGTAGCTATCTAGCAAGTAAATTTTATTTACTTAAACACTTGTAACTTTTCTTAGCATGTACAAAGTGATGGGAAAATCTTGATTGCTAGGTGTGATTTCTCTAAAGCACTGCTCTCATAACAGTTCTAAAGAAGACATTAAAATAGGCAGCTCTCCTACTGGAGGTCTCTCCACTCCTAAACTTTCCTCTCAACAAAAAAAATACAATAAATTCCCATTTTTGTACATTCTGTACACTTTGTACATGACCAGCAATGTTGCAAAAAGTTAATTAAATCAGTGGCATTTAATTTGTAACAAAGAGACAATGATGAAAAGCTGGACTCTGTCAAACAGAATGAAGTTTCTAAGAGTTGTCTATTGCAAAGAAAGGGGTTGAAGTTGTTTGTAAAGAAGAGTGTATATTCTTTTGTGGAAAAGGCAACAGAAGATGACATTATGGCAAGGGATATCCACACTGTACTGCCTCGAAGTTCTGAGATTATCCATACAGCTGTGATCCCAATTCAGGTCAAAACTGGAAAGGACTGTGTCCAAAGCCAAGCTTTGTGCCTAAGGGCACAGGAATATCACAAGAGTAGCTGATGTTGCAAAATTTTTATTATTTGAGACTACAGAAAAACCCCAAAGCAGCTCCTAGGATTTTGCCATTGCTGCTGCAAGCTCTGCTGGTGGTGTTTTGATGCAGCCTCAGGGTAGAAAGCCCTCAGAGATACAGGCAGCAGCTTTTTAGTCATTAAAATATTTTTTTAGTAAATACTTCACCTGTTCTCCAGCTCCCTGCAGAATTGTCTTATTGCTCCTTATGCCTGGAGCCTGCCATTTTGATTCCTTTTCTCTCCCAGACTCACCTAAGAAGATGTTATTAATCATGTTGTAGAGTCAGCTCAGGTCATGCACCAGGGTAGTTTGGAAGTCATTTCACAAGTCTCATTTGGATCCATGTGCTCATACCAGGCGAGGACCTCATGGGGAAGAGAAACAGGGTTGGGAGTGATGTGTCCAGTGCCGTGAGATGCAGTCACCCTGCCCAGACCAGAGCTGAACATGCTTCTGCTCCAGCCTGGCAGGACCAAGCCCTCCTGAGGCAGCACAGCACAGGTTTGTCCCTGGCAATGTGCAGTTCAGGCTTTTCAGCACTGTCACCACAAACTACTATCAAATTCTTGCCAATTAGGAAGCAATTGCTGCCCAGGAAGCAGCACTAGATGCAGGGATAGCAGAAACAGGAGGGTCTTGCATGCTCTTCAGACAGATTTCAGCCAAAACAGACCTGGGCATGACAAGGCAGGAATTAGTTCTGTCCAGTATAAGAATGCTTTGATTTTTTTTTATTCCAGGGCCATTCAGGTTCTGGTCAGTGCTAGCCCAGGACATGATCTGAAGCATCCCTCTGGGTTAAAGAGGAAAGGCATGAGCAAAGCAGCAGCCAAACCTGCAGCTGAACCCCCTTGTCCTTCCCAATCCCCATCCTGGAGCTGGGGAGCACAGGTTGCGGAGCAGCACCTGCCCCAGAGGGAGCCCAGCACAACCCTAGGCAGCAGGGATGCCCTGGGACATGGGTATTTCTCCTTCCTCCACCTGAGGAGCTACATGACCCAGACATGGATGAGGGCAGCGGTGGGAGGGAGAAGACTTTGTTCCTTGCCTCCCTTTGAACTGGCAATTTGCATCGTCCTCTCTGTTCACACAAAAGGGTCTCTGGTAATTCTGTATTCTATAACAATGACTCTGGTATTTCCGTAGTGATGCATATTGTTATAATCTCTCTCTGCTTTGTTTCCTCGACATATTTTTTTATTAAAAAGTCTTCCCAGCCTTAAATAAGTACAGAATAAGTGTGGTCATTCTGGGAACATGAGAGGCCTGATTATCTGACCATCAAAGCCTATGCTGTAAACAGGATACTAGTAAACAGGAACTGAACCCCATATGGAGAGTTTGTGGTTTTCTTCAGCCTCTGTTTGTTATGTCTTACATCCTGTTAATTATAGAAAAAGAGCTGGAAAGTTGGAAATAATCTTTTCTCCAGATTATTTCCAGCTTCCCTCAGATAGAAGAAAATGCAGTGTAGTACTGTCTTACCTTGCTTCCTTCAGATGTAAAGCATTAAGACAATTCATTCCAAGGGGATCACTTTTCAAGAGGATTATAAGTAGATTTATTTTTTTCTTAATTACAAAAGGAAAATTAAGATCTTAGCATCTTATTCAGGGAATCCTTTCAATTTTTAGCACAGCTTTTTAGTGTATTCTTCAGAGGTTTTTTGAGAACTTTTGGTACCTTTTTAAGACCATTTGTATGAGCAGTGTAATTCACATCTGAGGAGGGGGGTTCTTAGCATGAAGATTTTGTTGCACAAAAACAAATGACAGAATTTGCTTTGAAGTCATAGTTTCCAAGTTATCTATGTTGTTAGGAGGTCTTGCTGAGAGTGTATCTTTCCAAGCCTACTGGCATTGCTTGTTTGGGTACAGCAGGTTGTCCATGCATCCAGAGAGGTTTTTCCAGAGCTGCCCAAAGCAGTGGACAGAGTAGACAACTAAACCTGTATTCCCACTCCTTGTTCTTTACCTTTCGTTTATATGAATGATTGCCCATCTTTCCAGCACTGCTCAGTTCAAGCTTCCAATATTTGCAAATTGATTCAGAAGCAAAATACTGGAAAGTCTTATCTCTGAAGTTTCGCATTTTGAGGTACATCCCCCTTTTTCTTAAGAACCTGCTTTGCAGTTTTGGTGCCTGATGGAGCCACATCAGAGGAATGGTGTAAGGTGGTCATGCTTTGTTTAGACCCACTTTTATCAGATTAGGCTTTGGTTTTGCAAAGCCAAAAGCCCAAATCTGTTTGGTTCAAGGTTCTGTGTTATCTGTGACAAACTGAAAGTACCAACCACTGCTTATGTTTCTTAGACAGCCCTGAACCAGAGACCACAAATAAATCTCCTGTTACATTATTTTTCAACTCTCTACTCTCAACACTGTTTCTTTAAACAGCTCTCTGATGCTAACCATCTGCTCCAAATTGCTGCACCACTCGTGAGCTCTGTAAGGCCAAGTCTCGTGCACTCTACCCCCAGCAGCAAGCTCAGCATCCAGGCTCAGGCCAAGTCCTCCCTTTGCTCTGCAGAGCTCAGATGCTATCAGGTCTCATCCCCACAGGGAGAGAGATGGGAAGAGTTCTTCTGTGCTCGAGGCCTTGTAGCACCTCCAGTCCTGGGTCTGCCAGTGGGAGAAGAAAATAATGTCAGGATTATGGGATCAACAGAAAGAATTAAAGATATGTCAAGAGAATTAGCTGCTTATGAACAACAAGGTTTGGATGCTATAAAAATGCTCAGTTCTGGCATAACTCTACTCCCATTAAACTCAAGGAATAAAATTCCTACCAACTTTACCAGGAGCAGAGTGTGGCTAGTGCTGAGAGCTTTTGAAAATCCCACTCTATAGCTGCACCCACTTTATGTATCCATTTTAATGACATGATTAAAAAAATACCAATGGAGCTCCAAGCAGTTCTGTGTTCGTTTTCCAAAGCAGTTTGACTCATCTCTAATCATAACCAGACTTCCAATTACACTGGATTTTAATTGTTCTCCTTTAAGGATAATTACTAGTACTCTGAAAAAAATTACTATGAGTAGCTGGTGATGAGTAGGAATAGGCATCCCAGCCTCTCTCAGCCTGTTCTGTCATTTGAGTTACGAGGGATGTAATTGGATATGTGACACCCAGACAGCAAGTGGTTTCCAGGATCTGAGAGTGCTCTGTCTCAGTTAATGTGTTAATTTGGGTTCCATCTTCTTATTTGTTCTGCTTTGATCTATCATTTCATAAAGCCAAAGCACCAGATTATTAAGTGCGTGTGCTTGATTTATGTGCAAGACTGCATTTGCATACACATTAATATTTTTAAAGTTTTGGTCCAAATTTCTGCAAGCCATGGTATGGAGTAATCCGAGCTGTAATTTCACACTGCGTGGCAACAACTGGTGGGAATAAAATTGTCCTGTGATTTGGCCATATTCACATACCAGAAGCTATTTTCCATTTGGAAATTTTGAATATTGCCAATTGAAATATATCTGTAAGCAAGCTGTAAAGTGAGGCATGGCATGAGCTGAAGGGCATGGAGCAGCAGGCTGACTCTCATGCTCAACATATCTAGACTTTCAAGAACATGACATTAAAATCTCAGCAAGTGAGACTTATTCTTCCTTCTGCCTGAGAATAATCAACCAGGGACTTTGACTAGGAGAACAGTTAGGACTGAATCTTCTGAAGTGCTGCCTGAGAGGTTAGATTTGCTCTTGTTCACAGTATGGGGCTGGTTTTTGGCATGATTGTATTTATAGTCACCTAGTTAAAATGCCAGTACCAGGATTCTGCTGCTATTTATTCATAAGCACAGATTACACAACTGTAAGGAAAGTGTCATTCTGCAGACTGAGTCTTTAAACTTTTAGGGCTTTGAAAGGTTAAAGATTTTTTTTTCTCTCTGACACATAGCCCAAAGGGGTTAGCAGAGTTGCTAAGATCCAGAAATGATTATACTCCTATAGTACTTTCTTTTTATAGTTTGTGTAGGATCCTTTGAGACATAAAGTAATACAATAATGTAAATATAATAATATAATCCTTTAAGTTTTATTATGGTAATTATTTGTGTTAGACAAGTATTGTTTTAATAATACTGTTTTTCTTCAAAGTACTCCACAAACTCCGTATTATAATTTATTTTTAAAAAGGTTTCCAGTGGGAAATGTTGACCTTTAGAAATATGTAGTTTTGCTTGTAAAATATCTGTTCCAGTGATACTTGCACCCATCATGGTGAAATTTAGGAAAATTTAAAAGGTTGGCATAGCAGCCTACAGCTCTGCCAAGGAGATCTCAGCCAGTACAGCTGAAGGGTGGAGGTTTCAGGTTCAACCTCTGTGTCACAGCCTTCAGCTGAGGAACTGGGACCTGGCACCCTGTTAAAGAAGTTGCCCCCTGAGCTATAAGATAAGCTGGATCTCCCCTTCCCTGGTTGAAAGTGTTTGACTTTGTTCTTTGCTAGAATTAAAGGCTCTGCTTGAGTTAGTTTGATTTCTGGTTGACTGGTTGGCTTCAGAGATGCTGGTTTGTATTTGCTATGAAGTAACTCTGCTCACTGCTGGGGTTTTGCGTGTTATGGGGGAGAGATTTGTGGAGTTCGGAGATTTTCACATTTCCTAGAAATGGTCAATAAGTGGGTTTGCCTTCCAATGTCTAAGATTTGATTCAGTGGCAAGATATATGAACAACATATCCCCTGCCCTCTGAGTCTCCTGCAGAGGGATGTGGTTGTCCTGCTGGTTCCTGGCCTGGCTCACCAGTGAATCTGAAATTGTAAAGGTCCGTGGCTTGCTCAGAGCTACCAAGTTATTATCAGATCTGGATTCAAATCCAGAAGTAGATTGTTTTGAGAGCCACCCTCTCAGTTTGAAGACACTGCTTTCCCTCCATTTCATTTCTGCTTTGTAAGTGTGTAGCAAAATTTTGCCTCCTTTTAGCTTGTCAGAATAATCAAATCCAGACATTTCTGATTTAAATTATAGCCTTTTCCAACTAACAAACTTTCAGAACCGGCTTGCCTTTTAATCCCTTCTTATTTATTTATTTTTACATATGTTGTCTGAACAAATTATGTTGCTTCATGTCATCTTAAACGATGTGGTGTAGAATTAAAAGAAAAGCCACTTTGTAATGTATCAAAATGTTATTTGAAAAAAAAAAAAAACCAAAAATGTTTGTCATTTATTTTGCTCACAAGTAATCCCAAGCGGCAGCACACTGTGAGGTTTTCTGTGAATGCATTTACAATAGGAGCCAACCACACATTTCACTGAATCAACAGGCTTGTCTCGAGATATTTATGACATGAATGTTGAGACTTCTGTTTAGTCAGCCATCCCTAGGGAAGAGAGTGGTTTTGATAGCGCCGTAAGAAATCGGGCACATGTTGTCAGAAGAGTCCTTGAAACACCTGGAAAATCCCTGACAACACGACTTTGATGGCTAAATCTTACGAATACTGTGCTGAGTAACCAATTCCCACTGCAAAGAATGGAAAGGCAGCGCTGCCAGGAGCTGGAGCCAGCAGCAGCACAGCTATCTTCACCAGCACCACCCGAGACAGGGCAGCAACAAGCCCGTTCTGTCGCAGGAACTGAGAAACTGCCATTAGCTCTGGATGTGCCACCTATAAAACCATCGTTGTCTGTCTGCACAGCTGAAGCACGGCTGACTTTCTGCCCCTCCCGGGGAGGATGCTGCCCCCCACCCAGGGAAGGCTGGTTGCCTCTCTGGCGCTCTTCTGGTGGAGGACTATGTGCTAGTTAACAGGTTTCCCATTACTCCCATTACTGTAATGTTTGCAGCCCAAGTTAGCTCCAGAACAAATGGTAGTTTTTCCTGTGTTTGGGGCCCCATCCACAAGATCCCTAAGAAGTGTTAGCAGAAGACCCGGCACCCTGGGGATGAAAGGCAGAGGGATATTCTGCATGGTGTGAGGGCAGAACCCACCCAGGGCAGGGCAGAGGAGACCGATGTGTGAGGCTGATGCCAACCTTGGTCCCAGCTCCCCAGCCACCTCCTCTTACCACAACCCCATTGAGTGTCATCTGAACTATTTTTCCAACTAGAGCCAGACTGCTTCATCATGTCTTCGGTATGAAAGAACTTGCGAAGGGGGCAACCTTTGATCCCTGAAAGCTTTCAGAAGTGTTAATTCCATGTCTGGAGTATTGTCACGAAGTGGCTGAATTCCAGCGTGTGGAAGAGCAGAGGCAGCACCCAGGGGGTGAGTGCAGCCTGCTCAAAGCTGTGCCATGTGGAGAAGGGCACTTCTTGCTAGGCTTTGTGTTCAGGCTTTTATGATGCTTTTAGTATGAGAGACCCTTATCATGGTTCATTTACTTCCATGCTTGTGGTTTTGCCACTTGGGAGCAATTACAGGATTCTCTGATTCATGCTAAGGGAAGAGCTGACGTTTCGATGTTGAGTTATGTGGCTATTTTTTGGTGGACTTTTGCTGGTATTGAGCTAGAAGATGTTAACACACTTTGGCCCAATTAAGCAGGCGATTTTCTTGTGCATGGCCACACTGTATTTTGCTAGCTACACTCCTGGACTGTTTGAAAGGGAAATATTGATAGAAGTTTTTACACAAGCTGTTAATGATTTGCCTTTGCTGTAATAAAAAAAGGCTTTTAATTAAGATCCACTATGGTTTTTTTCCAGCATGTTTTTTACTTATGATTTGCTTTGATTTTCCAGAATGTCTATGCTCTAACCATTTCATTTTGTTTCTTTTTTTTGTCCCACCAGTATTGATGTCACTTGGAGATCCAGTTGTCAACATCATCAAAACAGTGCTAGAAAAAGTGACAAAATATTGTATAAAGTCTGGAAGGACTTAAATTTGAAGGATTTCTTTCAGTTGACATACTTTTTTTTCACTGGTGAGTAAGTGGAGACGTTTTATTTTTCCTGATTACAGTCTAGAAAAACTTAAAGTTGCTGCAACTGGTATTTTGATGTCATTGATCATCTTGCTGAAACAATTTGACAGCAGCAGTGTTTTCCCCAGTGCCCTTGTTGTAAATTATATATGTTTCATACTCCACTGTTAATTAAAAACAGTTTTCTTCCATTTAAACAATGTAATTTCTTGAGGTGGGAAGAGGCTTTCTTTGATTGGTGGTTGTTCATTAAATTGGGAGTAGAAATGGTTTGCATCTTCTGAAGTTGGATGTAAATGTAGCAAAACATTTATTGCAAAGTCTGAAATTGGGCAAAACTCTTTGGAGCCTCAAGGCTCAGATGAAGTGCAGTGGTGGTCACAAGTGTCCTGAAATGAGGCAAAGGCAGGAATTTTGAGGAGGAAAAAACCCATATGTGAATGTTTGTTCTCCTCTCAAGCATTTGAGGGGATTAAAAATTGCACCCAAAGTGGAATGTTAAATTCAACCTCAACTATGGAGACTTTGGGCCAGAATTTGTAATCCCTTTGTGGTATTTCAGCGATGGAAGGAGCACAGAGAAATGCTGCAGCTGCCCTTGTAGGAGATATCAGCTGTTGGGGTAGGTTTGGGTGCAGCTCCACTGCTGCAAAGGGCAGCACGGGAGAGGCAAATCTGGGCAGTTGTCCTGGCTGCGACTAGGTCTGGAGATTAGGGAGTAAGAATTATTTTCCCCATGCTCCCTTCTCTTTCTCACCAATTTTTCCAAATTAAATACTTATCAATAGCTTCAAAACAAGTTTTCTTTGTCAATTATCTTTCTGTGAAAAATAGCCTACAGACAGCCAGTCTTTACTGATTTCAGAAAAGTAGCACTCCTAAAATCACTAATTCAATTAATTGAAAACCGTATTTTCATCTGATATATTCAGATTTCTTAATGGAGCTTTTGGAGTTGTTAACCTTTTGCCACATTAACCTCTTTAAGACTTGAGAGAGTTGGACAGAGAAAAATACAAGGGATTTCTCACAAAGAGGGATATTTGACCTGCTGATCATATGGGTGCAAACTATTACACAGGCAATAGCATCCATCTGTCAAACAGTGATGAGTTTTGGACAGGACAGATTAGCCCAAAATAAATTGTCTGTTTCGAATAGTATACATATCATGACTTTACACAGAGTGTCTCACTTTGATAATATTCTTCCCTAAAATGTCCATGATCCAGGGAGTAAGGAAGAGATACTTCTCTTTTGGTTTTGAGTTTTCCAGAGCTGAAAAGGAGTTTGTTTCTTTTTCAAGAAATTCAACCTTACCTTTACATCTTTGGTTTGAAATGCTGTTCCTTGAAATAGCTCTGAAGTCTTTTAAATAGCAGAGAAATCTCTCTCTCCCTTGGAGTTTTAATTACTAGAAGGGAAGAGTGTTTCCAAAGCTCCCCCTGGATCGAGGTAGGATGGGTTGCTTTGGTTTCCCTGAACTGGGAAGCTGCAGATCACAGGTGTGATTGGCAACCCTGTCTCCTCGAGGTGTAGGCTCCCCAGAGAAGCTCTGTGCCATGTTCTGGGGATGTGAAGCAGGTACAACATACAATGCTCTCAGATGTGTTCTTCTGTTGGACTGTCCTTGCTTCATGGGCTATCTAAACAAACAAGAGATTAGAGGACACAGGAGGTTGATCTGGCTCCAGTTTCTGTTTAAAATAAATAAATAAATAAAAGGATAAACTGACCACAGCAAAGCATGTTACAGAAATCCAAACTTTAAGTAATGAAAACATGGACAACTAGTTCAAGACTGGGGTTTTGAGAAGCGCAGAAGGCAGTGTAGTGATACCCCTTGGATGCTAAAGGCCATCTTAATACTACACACTTTCTAAAGGACAAAGTGGAGTCAGTGTTTGCTGCCTGACATCCTATCACCAAAGCAGAGGTGTTTGATTTCCACCAAAGGAGCCCAGAATTATTAGGAGGATTTTAGTAACTCTTCAAAAGCAAGAAGCTGGACTAATGCCCTGGCATTTTGGGGGCAGCAGCAGGGAGGCTGGGCTCCTGGATGGGACAATGTGAGGTGGACCTTCAGCTCCTCCAGACTCTCCTGCTCTTCACCAGCCTTGCCTTAGTCTTTCCCTGATTTAACTTCATCCAGATATTTATGTCAGGCAAGCATTAAAAGAACAACACAGAAAGTCTGTTATTTCCATTTAATATAGAACTGTTTTACCAGCTATCAGCTTTGTGCTTATCTTAAAACTGTAGAAAACATCCTTTCAGCTACAGAATATATACAAATAACACACACTCATAGAGTCTAGGAGGATGAGATCCAGATGGAAAGTTGTTTTCTCAACAGAAAACATGGGCCAAACCCTAATGTGCTGCAGACTGGCACAGCTGCCCGAGGACAATGCCAGTTTGCTGTAGGAGAGCCCAGACACATTGTCCTACACAGGCTTTGCTCCTGCTGCCTGAGCTGCATCCCCAGCATCCATCTCCTCTACAATTACCTGCCACGGCAGCAGCAAACTCCTAGACTGTGATTTTCATTCACTTGAATGTGATTCTGGGGATGTGAGTTGGGGCAGCAGCATGAACATAACTTGTGTTTATCCCCTGGGCTGTGAGGGAAGCAGCTGCTCCTATTAGGACGATTTGCATATGGCCTTGGCAAGCTCTTAAGTGAATCAACTGTTCTTCATGGGTGGGGACAGAAAATCTGTCTCCTTTGGACTTGCAATCGTTGCTGTTACATTAAACCTTCATTTGGAGTGCAAGGAAAAGATTGATTAAAGAAATAATGATCTTTTAAAATTAGAGTTTTTAAAGTAATTAAAAGCAGAAAATAAGTGGTGTGAGAAGATGAGCAAAGAGTACCTGTGTATATTCATAGTCATCTAAATAGAGACCTCTTTTATTTCTGAATGCCAATCTCTGCCTCTCCCCATCCTTCCACATCCCCTGCCAGCCAGGGCAGTGTAAACCTGGGGAAGCAACACATCTAGCAGTTACCATCAATCCCATTAATCTACATCACACAACCTCAATAGCTTATTGCTTTGCCATGTAGTATCTTATTTCTGTGCAGGTATCTGTTGGTCAAAGCAGGAAGGAGGATCTGGAGCAAGTGCATTGTGGCATCGTGAGTGTTGGATGGCAGATGTTTCTGAGTCAGTTCCACAGAGTTCTCTAGGTTCTTAACTTTGGTTTCAGGGGCAGTTTGGCACCTGTACAGCAGTCAGGTGTTAAACACCACTGTCTGTCTGGCCTTTCTGTTTTGAGAAGAAAGGATGGGAAAGGGATAGATGGCTCTGAAGCCTTTGTGGCATAGGGAAGACGAGCAGGGAATGTGTCTTCTAAGAAGCACAAGGGGCTATCAAAATGAAATTAGCAGATTTAGAGTAAGGAAAAAGCAATTTTTCTTAACATGCTCTATATTTAATCTCTAAAACTCTCTGTTAGGAGACATTGTGAATGCTGAAAATTCAGAGGGGGTCAAAATTCATAGAAGAAAAATCCATGCAGACCTGTTACATGCAGCAGTGGTACCTGTGAGTGCCCTGGCAGCAGCACCGTGAGGGGCTGAGCACCCTCCAGGGAAGCTTGGCCCATGCACCCTCCTCTGCCCACCACCAGGACTGCTTCAGACAGACCTTTGGTCAGCATCACTACAGCCATTCTTCATACTCTTAAGGAGCCTAAACATATTGCACAAGGCAACTTTGAAACATGATTAATGTGGACAAATCACTTTGAAATTTTTGGATGAAAAAAGCTGCTTTGTGCGATGTGAGAGCGATAAGTGAGTTGACAAAACTCATTAAATGCAGCACCTTTATCACATGGTATCATCTGTAAAATGTTGCAACACAAAATCTTGGCAAGTTCCCAGCACATCATCATCATCCTATTTCAGTTACAGTGACCTGGTGATAAGCTCCTACTTGTTCAGCATCAAGTGCTGCTGGGATGATGTGTTGGGAAATTCCCCACCGGGTACCTGATGTTTTATTTGTGCCCCGGTGGCTTTGTGCTGGACTGGAGAGATGAGGAGCTGCCCCAGCAGTGGCTCTGGCTGCTGTTGGCTGGCGGGGCAGAGGCTCCAGCAGTGCTCCAACAAACAGCAATAGACGTGGGCAGCAGTTACAGAAAGCTGCTTTGGAAAACGCTGTACAGATTTCACAATTAGGACACATGTCAGTCTTTTGAGGATTAAGACAAGCCTGGTCCTTCTCATGCAGCTGATCTCCACTTGCAGGACATAAGGGTTGTTTTTCTGTTGTTACAAGCAGAGATAATTAAGGTTTGGATCGTGAACATTATATCGTGGGGGGCAAAGAGATTGAAGAGGCTTTTGGCATGGTGATGGCATTTTGGAAATACTCTGTGAGAATCCAGATTTCTTGCTGCCGTCTGGAATAGAGAAAAACCAGCTAGGTATCAGGGGGGTGGTTTCCCAGATTTTCTTATAGCAAAATAAAATTTAAGTAAAATAAATCCAGTGTTTTAGCAGACTGGTCTGCATAGTCTATTGTTGAGTTCATAGGGAAATGTAACAAACTATTTTCAAGTGGTTTTGTATTCCAGTGAGACTATTTCACAAGCTTGTTTTTAGCACTTATGGAACCCTTTATGTTTCCAGAGCTCCTGAAAACAACAAGCTTGCTAAAAAAAATACAGGCACTATTTTTAGGGCTGTAATGTCTAAAATAATAGCACATTGACAGGAACTTCATGAATTTCAATGGGACGCCACAGTGCTTGGTGGTTTACGGTCCCCGTCCAGTTCCCAACAGGCTGAGCTCAGACAGGCGAGCCCAGCTCGCTGCGATGGAGCCTGGGTGGGCACATTGTCTGGGCTCACCAGCCTCTGCCACCGAGCTGGACAGCCTGAAGTAATCCCTTCACCCACTGCTGCAAAGCAGCCCCCTCAGTGACAAAACCTGGCCTCTTTTGGACACCACCAGAAAGTCTTCAGCTCCGGCTTTCTAGTGTGAAGCCTCAACTTGGAAAAAGTGGGGGTTCAACTGGAGTGCTTCTCCCTTTTTACTGATTTTTGACCCTCCCCTTGATTTCCCAGTGAAATCTCTCAGTTGTTGTTTCTCTCATTCCTGAATTCCTTTCCCAGCATTTAATGGCAGATAGCTGAGGCTCTCTCCAAGCACTGAGCTCCTACGTTGGCACAAGGACATCTGCCCGGGGAGCAGGACTGACATCCCCACCCCGTGGCTCCCTGAGCCAGCCAAACGAGCTGCCTCTGAGCAGCGTTCCCATTCTCACTCCTACCCTGTTGTTTCTCCCAAAATGTAATATGAATCCAGGAGCAGCTTTGTTGAACTATAATCTGGGTCAGCAGTGTCTGGTAGGTTGAAAGGTCACGCTGAAACCCCATCTGTTTTAGCTCTCCATTGGAACCATGAAAGTACTTTAAACTTGAGATGTTCTGTAGCATTCCTAAATTATCAGTAATGTGTAGTGACACCAAGAACTGTGGTCTAGAAATGCCATGTTTCTCTCTGTTTTTTTGATCTGACTGGGTGAAGCATCAGATTTAGGAAGTAAATTCAAATCAGCTGGACATAGGTCAGTGGCTATATGTAGAAAGGGATGGTATGGAAGGTGCCTCTGGCCCATAAAAGCCTGTCCTACTGAGATCTGGCTCCAGGGCTTATTAAATACCAGCCATTTTTGACTAGTAAAAGACCAAACAAAATGTGCTTTTTCTCCTTTGATGATTAAATTCAGCCTTGAAGTGAGTGGTATCGTTTATATAAACACTTGCTTTTATGTATGTGCTGTCCTAAGAGATTAGCACATTTGCATGCTTACTTTTTTAAGGGTTTTTTTTGCTTTCAGGTGATAGGAAATGTAACCAATAGACTGAGGGAAGTGCCAGGGTGTCAGGGAGGGCAGGGCACATCTGCCTTTCTTCTGTTGCTTGGGATCCAGCCAGGTCTCTTCAGAATCTGCCCTAGAAGTGCTCAGCACCACTGGTTCCCACTGCTCCTCGGCCCAGGTCCAGAGCTCTCCTGAATCATTTCCAATGCTGTTAATTTCTGTGTGCACTAGGGGCTCCTTTTTCAGCATAGTTAATTTTGGAATGTAAAGGAACAAATTCGCATGGGAGGAAGGTCAGGAGTACCAACACTTTTATTTCACTCTAAAGGCAAGTGTAGATTAGGTCTAAGTATCTCTGATCAGCTGAATTGGTTTATCCATTTTACATCACAGAATGAAAAGCAATAAGGACCAACTGATGCGGGGCTGTGCTTGGTCACTCTGTGCTGTGAAATGTTAACATGAGTGTGGCTGAGGCTGCAGCTGCAGGAGTTGGTTTTGCTGAAATAACAAGTTTTAACTTCAGCAACATTGCATAGTTTCCTTAATATCTCTGCTGGGCTGTGTAAGGCTCAGCTGAACAGAGGGTGATGGTGAAATGCCCCATGAGGTTGACTCCGGCCATGCTCGAGGGAGAAGAGCGTGTCCCTGTCAGAGAGCACATCCTCCTAAGGATGATTGCCCCAACCATGCCATCCAAATCAGCCAGGTTACCTTGGAAGTAAATCTGTGCAAATGGAGCTGGGCAGGGCAGGAGCGACATGTGGCTGGCAGAGGGCTGAGGCTGTTACCTCCTGATGCAGAAGAGGACGTTGCAATTGCAAGACTGTCAATAAATGGCTGTGATTTTTCACACAGGGCTTTTTTCCTCCATTGGAGACCAAAAGACACTGACTGGCACTGGGACAGCTTAGGGACTGGAAAGCAGGGGCAGCTTCTTCATGCTGGAACATTCTTGAGAAGTCTTCTACCAGCAGACCCTGCACTGGTTGGGCAGGCACAGATCTGCCTTGGTGCAGGGCTCTTTCTGGACACTTATTCCCAGCACCTCAGTGACAGCCCCAGTACAGTGTGGGTTTAAAGCTGTACTATAAACCAAAGACCACACTGTTTTTCTGTGATTTATGGCTAACACAGAGACATCCTTGGCAACCTCCTCATGCCACCTTTAACCTTTCGGCTCTGTCTGCTGCCTCCCCATCCTCAAGTAACACAAAGATGAGAACCAAGCTCCTTGCTCTGGACTCCAGTGTGATAATTGAGCAGAGTCACGCTAGCTACACAGAGACAAATCTGCAACTGATTATGAGGTTTTCTTCTCAATTAATTGTCAGAAGCAAAGGGATGTTTGATGTTTAATGTCTTTTTCTTCTTGTTAAATGCATTCTCTTTGCCACCCGTCCTCAGACACTGGGAATGGACAGAATTGTACAATGCAAAGGCTGCGGAGTTGTCAGTGTATTCATACATAATCCATCTCAAGTGTTTGATGTTATGCACAGGTCTTTAGGGGACCTTGGGTTTAGATCTGTTGACAGTGACACTGACATCTTACTTGGAGGCACTGAATGAATCCTAAACCCGAGTTCAGGGTGTGAGATTTAGATGCTGTCCATGTTCTTTGGGCCAAGAGAGGGAGGATGTGTCTCTTCTGCCCTCCGTGGGCACAGTGTGTGATCGTGAATGTTCAAGTATGTCTGCACTGTCCTCACAGATCTGTCTTTGGACAGAGGGAGACAATTCCTCTGTCTTTGAAAATTTTCTTTGGAGCTGATGTTTCTTCATGTGATCCGAGCCAAGGAAAAGCCCTTTGGCTGTCAGGAGAATTTTCAGGGAAAAAAAGTAGGGAAATGGCAATCAGAAGGAGGTTACTGAGAGTTTTAAAAGAGAGAGAAACCAAGATATGCCCTGAGTGACTGAACAGCAGAGACTTCATTTAAAATGAAAATCTGGGACCAAAAAAACCCAATTAGTGTGTGAAACCTGCTTTTGTGCTTAATAAATTTTCATTTTAAAAAGTGATGAAGACATCAACAGTTTGTAGACATTTTGTTTCTTAGGAAATGACAAACTCCTCCAGTATTTTATGAATTCAGAGGCTTTACAAAGATGCAAGGGACTAGCAGGTCATTGCTGAGACAGGAAGGCAAAGCTCAGCATCCCAGGATGTGTCAGAGCTGCTGAAGTCATCACAGGAGCTGGCAGAGAGCATCCTCCCTGTCCACAAAGCAGAACACCTCCAGACTAGACCTGTGGCTGAAATCCTGATCCCAGTCAGGTCAGTAGGAAATCCATGCTTGTTCCTGTGGAGCTCAGGTTCAGCCCTAGTGTTTCCCATAAGGCTGCTCAATATTTCTGGACTCGAAGCACAACTTGAAAGATTTGAACTAGTTGTAATCCAGCAAATTACTGGCAGAGCTGATGAAGACTTCAAGAATTCCTGGCTCCCATTCCTCTGCTGTGACCACAGGCAGGAATGAACTGACTGCAGAAAATCTTTGGGAGGCTCATTTTCTTAGACCTAATATTTTGAACATTCAGGAAGATGTAATGTAGATGAGAAAGTAATGAATAGCTCTATAAAAAGGTGAAATAGAGACCGGGCTCTTGTTTTGTCGGGGAGTTTCCAAGTTACAAGTAAATTATTCTGCACTAGACTGAATTTTAAGTTACCAGTTGTACCAATTACTTAAGATAAATCTCTTAATTTGTTCTGTTTTAGTAACAACAGGGATGCCATATTTCACTCAAAAATACCTAATAAAAACCATATTTGAGGTACTATATATCCTTTCTCAGATTTTTATAGTGAATCTTTTATATTAATGATGGTTTACATTCTGCTTAACCACTTTATTACAGCTGGAGGGGAGGTTTATATATGTACGTTCATACCTACATATGTATATAAAATGAATAATTGGGAAAGTTTGGCAATTTTTGGTGTGCTGAATGGGATGGGGAGCAGGACAGATTCAGAGGGAAACTCAGCCCTGCAGATGAATCTGCCTCACTGATTTTTCTAGTGCAGTTGATGATTTCCCTTGAACGCTGCAGAAGCCGAGTCGATAATAATTTGTTCAGCCTAGATGCACAAGGCAGTTGTGCAGCACGTCCAGTCCAGCTGGCATTGCTCCTGACTGCTCTGTGCTTTTCAGGCATAGAAGGGTGGAGATCCCTGACTATTAGAGGTGAAGGTTTAGCTATCATACAGCTAAACTTCAGCTTTGCCTCCTTTGGGCAGAGGTTTGATTCTTCTTCATGTCTAGGGAAAAGATTACAATAATGTGGACTTTTGTTTTGCTTCTTTTTTCTCTTATAAATTAACTAAATGTTTAAATGTGCTGTCAGATTTTATTTCAGTTGCAATGAAAGTTCAAGTCACTTCTTGTCTTATCCAAAATGGTGCATTCTGTCTTCACCTTACACACACAGAGCCTCTTGCAGATGTGTCAGCTTTGAGTGACATTGGAAAAAACTGGGCAGCATGAACACCCCGTTCCTGATTCAGGTAATCTCCCTCTGCTTTGCTGAAGTCTCTCCCTATATTTGAAGCAAGGAAGATGCCAGGCAGCAGTAGCAAAAAGCAGAGAAGCATTTTGCTTTAAAAAAGCACCACTTCAAAAAGTTTGTGGACCATTTCCCCCCAGAATGTTGGATTAAATTATCTGTTCTTCCTTCAGGTTTATCAAACAGACAGTGGCTTTTCTGGATCCCAAGGGGGTATAAGGACAAGTTCAACTTGCATCATCCTTCCCAATTTCCTTAGCAGATGTGCAACAGTTGGATGCATCATGTAAGTAGGATACTTGCAAGAGGCTTCGAACAAATTCCTTCCTATGAGTTCCTGTGGGCATTATAAAATACATGGTAATATTGCCTCGTGTTTGTGTGGCAGCCCTGGCTGCAGCAGGAGCCCTGCCTTCCTACAACAGGGATCTCATTTCTCAATACACTACAAAAATTGGTGCATTTCAGGCAAAGGTCACTGCAGATGAGGACAGAGGCAGCACATTGGATGAAGCACACAGAGAAAGGTTGCTTTGGGATACAGCAGCTGGGCTTTGTAACTCATTTTATTCAGGTTGCAAGCAACAATGAAAAACTCTGGGGAAAGGAGGGAGAAAGAAGGGCTTTTAAGATAAAACCAGAGGGAATACATTTATTTTCTCACTGGAACCAGAAAGTTAATGTTTCTATTCTTGCTGAAATTTGTCAGCTGTTTGAAACAAGATTTTTCAGGCAGAATCTTCTACAAGAAAAGAAATAACAAAAATAAAGGCTCAGCATCGGGAACCACTAATTCTCAGGTGAAGGTGCCAGTGTGCTCTTGTCTGCTCCTTAGTTCAAGGTAAGAGAGATGAAGGAAAGCTGCGTTCAGTTCCCATCTTGGCTGCTCTGTTTTGAAAACAAATGAACAAACAAAATCCCTGGACCTCTCTCATAAGACTATTTGTGCCTTTTCCTGGAGTCCCAACAGCTCTTGTTGGAACTGTACCACTAAATCACGTTCTTAAATGGTTACTGAATCTGGGGGAGATGATAAAAAACAGGTTTCAAAATCCTCTCCAGAACTGGCCATTCTTAGGCTGGATCTCCCCCATGCCATGTACCTCCTCCATGTCCTGGGGATCCATCTCTCTGGATGTGGGACACTCACCTTGGAAAGGTTTCTTTTGTTTGAAATCACAGAAATGGCTTTAGTAGTGAATAAAAAGCTGTTGCTTGGATCTAGTTCTTAGTATATCAAGTCAACTGCCAGGTTTGGTGTCAGGTTGAAGTGAGTCCTGCCCATGGCTCTCACATTGCAGACAGACTTCCACATTGTCAAGTCTTCTACCACCACCAATAACTGATGATGAAGATGGGACATGTTTTGCCCAACTTCTCTGCTCGGGCAGTTCAGATGAACTGCCAGGCTGTCATTCTGGGTTGGGTTTTTTGCCTCTGCCCTTTGTGCTGGTGCAGTGCTGGCTGGGGAAGTACATGGTCAGTCTCTACTCACACACACGTCGTCATTTTGACTCATGTGGGTGTAAGGGAGGCTGACATGTGGCTTGTTGGGATCTCTGGGGCTGTGCAGGGGGGCCTGTAGGCTAGATGCTGAGGGTCTTCCAAAACTAAGCCTTAAATCAAACACAGTAAATTAAGCTACAGCATATGCAACACATCATTTCAGTATTTATGTTCACAGCCTCCAGCTCCAGTATCAAAAAGCCTCGGAGATGAGTGCAATAAATAGCCAGTTCATGGAGGAGTTGGCAAGATTTATTATGTTTATGATTCTGCACAAACAGTGTTGACAGATTTCTTTTGATACAGAGATAGTTTCTGCATTCAAATCACCGAAGAGAGTTGGATGTGGGAGGATTTGTCCCCAGCTGAAGTCTGTATCGTTAGGTGCCTATAATTCCTTGCATGCTGTTTTAAAAGCTGCCATATAAAGGGGCTTTATACAGGCATTGATTTTGTGCTGCCCTTCTGAGATGCTAATCCTAGCATTATCTCTTTGGCTGGTGTTATATCATTGCAATTAAGTGATAATCATTATTGGCTATTCAGCAGAGTCCTAAATGTGTGTGATGTGCTGCAGTAATTGAAACATGCAGAAAGCATCCCATTAAATTTACAGTCTGAGGCTTTGGTACAAGTGCCATGGAATCAATGGGAAGTTTTTCCCTGATTTCAGTAGGAGCTGGATCTTGCCCAAGTCGCGCAGAGCAGCCTCCCACGCTCCAGAACAAATACAGAGGCATATGGTTACTGTCAGGGGAACAGGTGGATACTCATATGGTTTGTAAAGGAGCTGGAGACAGCTTGTTGCATTTTGATAAGAAGGTTATTCCAGGCAACTGGAATAGTGCGAAAATGGGGAGAAGTGCAGCATGAGAGGCAGAGGCAGCAGAAGCAGGCATGGGTGAGACTGGGATGTGAGGGCAGGGGAAGCTTGACACAAAGGCATGCAGAACTTTGGAAATGAGGAGGAAAAACTCAACTAAATATGTGAAAGAAGTGGAGGAGAAACTCTGCATGTTTGAGAGCAAAGGGCTTTGTAGTGGGTTTTGCCCAGGCTGGAGGTATTTGGGGAGGCCGGAGTGAACAGGATGGTTCATGGGTGGATGCAGTGGGGACAAGGAAGTGTCTTTCTCAGTGCAGAAGGCTGCACCATGGCTGTGCTGAGATTTGCCCCATTTCTCTCTCCTGCCAGGCATGTGGTTACAGGGAAAAGCAGCCAGGATGGCCCCTTTGCCCAGGGCAGGGTGCTGAGTGGTGGCAGGGGTAGCTGGGGTTGTCACACCCAACAGCAGCAGCCTAGTGCTGCCTTGGCTTCATGTGGCTCCCACCTCTGGAGAGCACTAAATTAGTGGACCAGAGGAATGCCTTGCTCATGCTGGGTTTGAAAACAAGATCCCCTTTCAGACCCTGCAGGAAAACAAAAGCTTCTGATAGTGGAGATGAGATGTGGCTGTAGTGGGGCAGAACACGGCGCAGGAACTCGTTCTTGTGCACTTGTCCTCGCTGTGAAGCTGGTGGTGTGGTCCTGCAGTCACAGAGCATGGTCAGTACGGCTCACACTGAGCTTATTCAGCTCTTTCCTCTGCCCCAGGCTTGGAATAATCTTTGTGTGTGCTAGGACTGGGTGGAGTGGTTTTGGATAAACTCAGGCTGGGAAACTGGGGTAATCTCGAGAAATGAGCAAGTGAAGACATTTTAGTGCAGCAAACCTGAATAGGTGTTAGCCCGTTGTGTTGTGAGACACTGGATGCAAAGACAGAGCAAAGATTTATCAAGTGTTGTCGTGAAGCAGATCAGAGATCTGCTAGAGATCTCATAAAGACTATCACAAACTGTTCCACATAGTAAACTACAGTGCACAGCTTTATAATGGGAGCCATTGTATTTTTGCCATTTGCAAAATGAAGGCAATAAAATGTAATTAAAAAAATGAAGAAGAATCCTGTGCGTATGAGAGAATTTTGTAACTGTAACTCCTTGTTTATACTTGCTTAGTAATTAAGCTTCTCTGATGCTAAAATAGGAATGTTAATAATTTGGAAATGCTAAATCAGCACCATAGCAGTTATTCTTCTAAAGGATGTGCTTGGAAAGAGAGAGATAACTGATCCTTGTTGCTATTATTTTATTAACTCAGGAGTGGTTTGTAAGAGTCCTCTGGAGTATTTATCTGATATATCTGCCAACCCCAAGGGACTATCTCTGTGTGAACAAGGCCATGTTTCTCCCAGAGAAAGAACAAACCAGCCGCCCTTGTTAAAATATGAAATAAAGAAAACCCAGCAAAGAATCCTTTCGTAAGGATGCCGAGGTGGTGTGGAGGAATGTTAGTGTGAAGATACACCTCTGTGCTCAAGGAAAGCTTTGAGTTGCTTGCCTTTGAAACGGAATTTGCATTTTATTCGTAGGGTTCCCACTCGTAGGAAATCCTTTCGTATCTGTGTGAGAGACACTGGTAGCAAACTGTGCTGGCAAGTGCTGCACCAAGAGCCCGTGTGGCTCTGCCAGCACATCCCCACTGCTCCCTGTCACCGGGCACTGCCCGGCACCAGTTCCTGTGGGCACACGGGAAGGGGCCTCGGGCTCAGCTCTTCCCAAAATAATAGTAATTAACAATACGGGGCTTGAGGTGGTCTGGCACGTACCTGCGTTAGGCTGATCTGTGTTTGCTTGTCACTTAGGCTATTGTAGTGTCTGCAGTGGCCGGGCAGAGCTGCACGGTCGATGGCTTTACTCTTATTGCAAAACCGCCGAGCAGCGAGTGCCGGCTGGAGGGAGAGGAGTCAGCAACGCAGCGTGAGCTCCCCCTGCAGCCACCGCCAACTTCTGCCTCTCCTCAGCACTCAGAGGTGATGTCCAGTGGGTCAGCACTGTCCTTGTGAAGTGCTGGGGGCCGTGGCTTTGTTCCATCCTCAGCCCACCCTGATCTCCGGATTCTGCAGCCCCGGGGTACAGCGGTGAAATCCCACTGCAGATCCTCCTTGCCCTCCTGCTCTTTCCCTTACCAGCAGCAATGCAATCGGAAAGTAAAATGGGCTTCTAGAGCATCTTGCACAATAAACATAGCAAAATATTTGCATAGGTGCTGCCTTTCAATGCAGTGAAAGGTTTGTGAGCTCCCCTTTGAAGGTGAATGATGCCAGAGAGGCCAAAGCCACAGATCAGGAGTGGGTCAGTGATCCTGTCAGCTGGGAGGAGAGGAGAGGGCTGGCAGCATATTCTCAACAGAAAAAGCATATAGATATATAAATGAAAGCATAAGGTAGCTGGAGTGACAGGCAGCCCAAGGGAGAGGACCTGTGGACAAGGTTGGTGCCCTGAGTGGTGTGATACTGTGTGAGTTGGATGGTAAATGAAAAGGCATATAAAATGTAATTAGTTAAATATGTATTTTAAATTAAAGCAAGACCTTTGATGGTGTGGCTAGCTGAGTTATTGGTTCTGGCTATCCTCTGTTAATGCAGGAGACCTGCTATATGCCAAGCTCAATGTAGCATTTCTATGTGATATAATTGGCATGTGCAGCTCCCATCCAGTTTAGAAGCACAGTAATAGTTTCCACCCTGGTGTTGTGTGTGGTATAGAAGTGTCACAGAGGTCACCTCGAGCTGCCAAAGTGGAGCAGTTGGAAAATGTTCTTATAAAGAATGTAACAAACACTTTGCTAAAAACTGCCAGTCTGGCAGCGCTTAAACAGGTTCCTCCCCAGTAGTCTGGGTGCATTATGAGACTTGTGCATCAAACCAGAGCGCAGCTATCCCAGGCTCTGGTGCAGGGAGTGAGCAAAGGCAAATCAGTGTCTGCACCTTGTGTGTTCATGGAGTTTTGCTTTCCAAGAGCAGGGCTGGCCCTGGACAGCTTGTTTACACTGAGACCAGCACCTGCCTGTCCCTCCTCTCCTTGCTCCACACCAGAGTGCATGGTTTGAGGCAGCTATATATTTGTAGGCTAACCTGCTAGTGCAGACAGACCCAGCCCTGATGCCAGCTAGGGAGCTTAGTGAGCACTTTTTAAAAGAATCCAGACTGTGTTTGTTATTCAAGAAGTATTTCTGAGAGCAGCATGTGCCGGCTGAGTCAGAGGGGTGAGAGGATGGAGGAGGAAGGCAGTGAAGCAGGAGGGTTGGGGTGGCAGGGGAAAGGAGAGGTGCCTTGATTTGTCCGTATTTCTAAGCTCTGCCACTCTTCTCACCCCTCCTGCCAAGCCCCTTCTTGCTACCTTTCTTGTTTTCTCTGTCTCCCCAGGAGCTCTTCACTTCCCGCCTGCTCCTGAAGAGCAAGAGCATGGAGCCTGAGCAATCCCCTCTCGGTCCTGGTCTCTTTCTGAGGTATCTGCTGGGTTTGCCCAGTGATGCTGTGGTGCAGCTCCCGTGTCCCGGCCAGGCCGGTCTCTGCCGGCAGAGGTCAGCAGGCTCATCCCCAACGCGGGGCCGGGGATGGGGCTGGGACCCGCCGGTGTTCAAAGCAAATCCGAGGAGGAAGATTGGTAAATAAATCGGTGTGTTTGGAGCATTGCTGAGGATGGGGTTTTGAGGGCAAAGCTCCCCAGGTTTTCTGCTCTTCTCAGGGTTTCTCAGGGGAGGAGGAGGATGTTGCGGGTTTTCATTCAGGGGCTGGGAACACTCCCGGCTCTGGCAGAGGAGTTAATTCACTGGCTGTCTTCTCCAGGTGCCTGGAGATCTCGGTGACAAGTGACAAATGCTGGCCAGAGGGACTGTGTGTGGGGGGGCACAGGGACAGGCAGACAGCATCCCCCAGGACGAGTCTCACTGAGTTCAAAGAGCCTTAAGGGACCATTCTAGTCCAGCTACGCTTTTGGTGGCAGCAGGTAAAATAACCCAAGCTCTTGCAACCTCACCTCGTGAATGGTGTGAAATTATTCCATTTCAGTGATGTCTCCAGGACATTACTGCTTGGATCAATTCAATTTGTTAAGACAGTTAGTAGAGAAATACTTTAGCCTAATGAGCAAAATGATTTTGGCTAAATAGAACAATATCCATTGATATTATTGACAGAGAGGTGGTACCTGTGACCTGTAGAAATGGCAGCTTTTTAGTGCTTTCATCCATGATGATTCCTTAGTGAATAGTGAAATGTTCATTCTGATGCCCCAAATCGATATTTTTAATAATAATAATAATTATTATTATTATTAATTATCTAATATTTAGGTCTAGAGCTGGTAATCAGAAGAAGCAATTTTGGGTTTGAAAAGTTCAAGGGAGCTAAAGACTTGCACCATGAGGAAGATATTTAGATCACAACAGAAAATCTAAACATTTATTCCTGTTTGACTTTCTGAAGGAGAAGGAAGAACAGGAGTGGGAGCAGTGTGAGGCAGTGTGATCCTCCCCTCCTTACTCAGCCCTCTGGGACACTGCTTACCAGTTATTCTGTTGGTAACAACAAATAACAGCATCACTTGATGCTCCTCCAAGAATTTTGAAGCGATTGCAGTGGGATTACACGTTGTCCCTGGGTTACAAACATCCCCACAGAAAAACAGGATTATGTGGTCCTTTCAGTTTAAACCATTGGTAAGGACTAGCCTATAAGATGAAAGAGATTTTTATTCCTGGAAATCAGGATTTCCTGAGGCCAGGGCTTAGCAGAGCTCTTCCAGTGGCGCTGGTGTAAGCTGTCCCTACCCTGCAGTCCTGGCACAGGGGCTCTGCTGGGCCACCACCACATGCATGGGGCCAGGAGGGCACCCCACAGCAGTTCTCCCCATCCTCAGCCATAGTGGATGTCCACATCAGTCCTTTCCTAATATGCAGCACCAAGGCTTTGCTTCAGGTGAATAAAGCTGCAGAAGAATCAGGACTAGGCAACACATTTTTCTTCTTTTGCCTCTGGTGTTGCTGGGGCCTCCAGCCAGGACTTTGCAGGGTTTGTGGCACTGCTGTGGGCATTTCTGCAGCACTTTCCCAGTTGCCCCCAGCATCTCCATGCTCTGGTGTAGTGCAGACAGGGGTTGGGAGAGGAGGGGCTGCTCTTCCCACAGGACACACACTCAGTCTGGGCACCTGCATGTACCAGGTCTCCGGCTCCTTTCCTGCTTCACTTCTAAACACCACACAAACCTTCCTCAGCACAATTTTTCCACCAGAGACACTTCTCCCATGAAAAGACATCTGATACCAACTACTAATTTGGAAGAAATTCTCCAGAGGTAGCCACAATTATCACTAAGCCCTCTCTGATTTGGTTCCCATGTACATGGGCCACCAACAGCCAGAGAGGACCCTAATTCTCATCAAGGTGCTTCAGCATTTGCTACTTGAGACTCTCCCATTCATCAGCCTCCTTCCCCACTTCCCTGCTCCTGCAGTAACCCACAGCAGCTGCAGTCTCTACAGATGAGGTTGGATCTTTATTAGGGTTTAATTAGCTGTGATCTGGTCCTCATCAGAGACAGGCTGTGCTGTGAGCTGCTCAGAGCCATGAAAAGCCATCTTCATGGAGTTAGAAATCATTTCTGGTCCCCACAGATCCTACCTGGGCAAGGACGTGTAGGAGCTGCATAAAACTGTGTATGTTGGCACTTGTATGGAGGTAAGGTTGATCCTTTCAGAGAAGTTAAAGACACATTTAAAGATTAACAGTTTTTCTCTTCTCAAGTCACTGCATCTCTGCCCTGGGGCAGCCAGCAGTGCTGCCCATCTCCAGGCAAAGTCACCCTGAGGAAACAGAGTGTGATGGATAAATGACAAAAGCAGCATTTAGCGTCTTTTCCTGTTTCCTCTATGCCATATAACATTGACCAAGTGTTTTAATCAATGCAGATTCTCAGGGGATATAAATGAGCAGAGCTCAGTTGACTCCTGGGAAAAGTATTTGTTTCCTGGGAATCTGGTCCTGTGTCTTAACTCGTCTTCAGCACAGGGATGCTAATCTTTTCTTAAATGGAAGGATGTTGAACTGTGCTATTGCTATTATTGATTTAATATTAGACAATTTGCATATCCTGCCTCAGAGGTTTTAATCTTGGGTTTGCCTATTACTTTGATATAATTAGATAAATACTGTAACAAAGTGCTCATTTACTTTCTCGTCACTAGGTCAATTGGAAGTGTTTTGTATACTGACTGTAGAGACCTCTATGTTGTGTAGTAACCTTTTCAGTTCTTCTGTGATAATGGAGTTGATAATAACTAAAAGCAAGGGATATATTTTTCGTTTGTAATTTGGATTCTTTTCACTGCAAGGTACCAGTAAGGCACAGCAGACCAAAAATAGCACGGACAAAAACAGTTTGGCTACTTAAAAAATGCCATGAGAGATTAGCACAGTCTACATAAACACAAACCATATGCAGACAAGAAAGAAACAGGACAAATCAAAACAGTTTTAGCAGGTAAGCACCCACACAAGAGCATGTGTCATATATCAAAGAGGCACAGACTGTAAAACAGTGTCCTGCAGTTTGCAGCGAGTAGAAAGGCTCCCAATAAAAGCTTGATCGTCCCTCTTCTTTGGTTTCACAAGCTGTATTGGATAGTGGTTGCAAAATTGAGTTGTAAGCATCAAAAGGAGACTGGAGTCATCCTAAACCATGTCTCTGGAATCCAGGAGACTGAGAGTATTGAGTGCTTGGCAAATGTGGGATTCCTGCTCTGGTGGAAAGTCTGTCTTTGCTTCACATATAGAGCTCATATACACACTGTGGGGTAAAACCAGATAGCACAAGGGCAATTCTCCTTTCCTCTCAGCATCTGTGATATGGGTGACATTTCTAATTTCCACTAGAAAATACTAAATAATACTAAAACACAAGCCAAATGCTAACTGATTAAAATCTGAGGGGAAAAATGATAAACCTCATTTTGTGAATGTACACACACTGTACTAATAGGAGAGAAAAGTACTATTTTTGTATTTATCTAGCTTCCAACTGTTTCGACTTGGTTTTGAAGTCTTTCACACTTTGATTGCCTGGAGGAGGTGGGCAGCAATTCTGGGAGGCAATTCCATATGGCCAGTTTTTTACGGAGATATTCCTTATTTGATGGGTTTCCCCAAAATGAAACAAAGGTCACTGACTTCATGTGTGTGCAATGGTCTCTGTTTAGGGAGCACGTGGCTTTTGTTGCTATGTGAAATGCAGAGGTGGTCACAGAATTCTTTTTTAAGGTTAAAAAAGGCCTTCTGACTCCCAATACCTGTTGGAAATACACTGGTGCCTGAGGGCAAAATTTCTCTGTTTAGCAAAGGCATACAGGGAAACCAGCAGGGGTTTTTCAAGATATCCCAATACCCAGTGTCACTGAGCTGACCCTGGTGGGAAGACCAGGGTCAGAGGGTGGAAAGACCTGATGTACCTTAGGGCACATCAGTCTGAAAAAGGGTTGGATCAGAGCCTGTATAAATTAAGGTCAACGCAGCTGGAAATGCTGCAGAATGCTGAGCAGCTTGGGCTTGTGTTGCTCCAGCTCCAAGACAGGGCTTGGCAGGAGCAGGTCCCAGATGCACAGGGAGATGTGGGGCAGTCGGCACTGCTCAGCTTGCCAAGGCATATCCAAACCTAGCACCTCCCTGGGTACAACAAGAACTCTTTAAACGCAATTAGGACTTGGGTTACAGGCTGGGTTTGCTGTGTAATTATTAGCATTACTGCAGCGTTATCAAACCTGGATTTCACTGCTGATCTGGTGGATAATCCTTACATGTGTGAAACAAAAGCCTTCTGCTCCACCCTGACCTCAGCCAGCCACCCGCACACCTGCGCCCGCAGCAGGGAAAGCACAGGACTTTCCACCCCAGCTTGGCTTTGCAGGAGCTATTCTTTGCTGAATTATCTGCTGTGGTGACTACATGGTGCGAGAATGGGCCAGGGCAAAGGAGGAGCCTTTTAGTTCAGCCCTTAGCCAGGGTTGAAGAATACGAGCAAAAATTAGCCAAAAATATTTGTGTTTCTTGCCAATCCCTCTGAGTGATTTCTTTCTTTTTCCTTCTTTTTTTCCCTCCAAGTTTCACACAAAGCTCCGTCTTTAGGATTAGCTGTCTACAGGCAGCTCTTTGTATTCAGCTGAATTTAAGATTATGGCTGAGCCATAAAAGGGGAGAAAGGTGACACTGGAGAGTTTCTGCAGCAGTAAATCCTGAAATATTCAGGCCCGTGACATTTTTGTAGCTGGCAAACGCTGAGAGAGGCATATCTGCTTGACACTGAGGCCCAAACTTGCTTAGATTCCACAGAAGAACCTGCTGTGAATCCCGGGTTTGGTGGCATCATATATGTTTAAAGAGATCTTTTGGTCAGATGCTGAAATGTTATTTTATCTGTTTGATGAAAATGCTCCTGTTGTTAGACCTCGCGGGCTGGAGAGCAGCCAGGCAGCTGAGGGAATGCGGGAGGGAGCCAACAGGGGCCAGAGCAACAGACATTGAGCTGTGGCATCAGGACCTGCTCGTTGCACATTTGTAGGCTTTCTGAATTCACTCTGAAGGAGTGAGAAGAGGATGTTCCCACCTGTTCTCTGCTCCGGGCTGGAGGCAGGTACAGCACAGCCCTCTCTTACCCCTGCTGAGGATGTTTGCCTAAGTCATCTGGTGCTCTGCAGTGGATCCATGGCTCAGTGCAAGGAATTTGCACAGTGCTGGAATAAATCAATGCATTTTCTGCTCTGGTCTGCTCCATACACTCCTCTCTGAGGAGGGCAGAGGTATAAATGCAGCTTCTCTCTGATGCAAAACCCAGTTTCCAGCGTCTGGATGTAACTATTGGCATATATGTACAAAGACATGTTTAATTCATGTTAACTACCCTCTCTTTTATGATGCAGTGACCGCTATTTCTCCCAAGTTACTAATGATAGGACGAGAGGAAACGGCCTCAAGTTGCATCAGGGGAGGTTTAGATTGGATATTAGGAAGAAATTCTTTACTGAGAGAGTGGTCAGACACTGGCACAGGCTGCCCAGGGAGGTGGTGGAGCCACCATCCCTGGAGGCATTTAAAAAACGAGTAGATGTAGCACTTGAGGCTATGGCCTAGTGGTTAAGGAGAGGTTGGGGTGAAGGTTGGACTTCCAACCGTAATGATTCTATGATTCTACTACTATTTAGAGAGGGAATGGAAGTGTTAAGCTACATAGTGAGCAGCGTGTAGTGGTTATTGAGGGGAACAGGCTATGGTTATGTGGAGCTCATGGTTTTCCCCAGGCTGTACGCTGAAGTTGGTACAGATAAAGGTCCTTTGAGGGGAGAAGGTCTGTTGCCAAGAAGACAGAGCTAGAAAGATGCTTCTTCCTGCAGGTTTCTGAGCCTTTACTTCTAGGCCTTCAATGTCAAGGCACTTTCTGTGGAGGCACCTGCACAAGAGAACTGCTTGGAGGGGTAAATAACTTGTAGGAGAACAAACCACTAAGAGGTTTTATGCTAGTCTCCAAACAGTCCTGAGCTGATGGTAGCTCTGGAGCACTGGGATGTGCTGTGACTGAGGTGTAAGTACTGGAGGTGTATGTATATCAGTCAACTCTGTCTGAAAAGGTTAATGGCTTGAGGCTGTACAGAAACAAGCAGCCTTATTCAAGTTCCACTTCATCACTGGAAGGGTATTAAATCAACTACTAGTTACAAACACATGTCTAAGTCACCAAGTTTGGATTCACAGTCCTTGAGACAAATGGGATCTTGGGGATTATTAACCTAACCTGCTTACCACAGGCTTCTCCACTGGAATTCTTGTGCTAGAAATCATATTTATGCAAGTGAGGTTCATATAAGCCGTGAATTTTAACTCCAAAATTCATGTCTTTATTGTTCAGAGACAGGAAGGCAGCTTGAGATGTGGTTTCTCCCCATATCTAATGAGCATTATTATGAGGAAATCTTCTGCTTGATCAGATGCATCCAATGATTCTTTACACGGGTTTGGATGTATTAAGAGGGTACCAAACCTCACCACAAATTGGAAGAGGAAAAAATTTATGAAGTCTGAGGCTTTGTCACCATGGTTACATCTGAGTTTGTTGCATTAGTTTGAGCTCACAAATTCATCTTTTCCTGTGACTAAAGTCATGCCTCTTAGCCTCTCAGTTACCTCCTCCCTCTCTTCCTACTCCACGATGACTGCATTTTAAAACTAAATTTCTTTTCAGAGAACAAATACACTGGATAAATTATCTCCATCCGCTATTGCCTCCAGAAAGCTGCCACTGGTGCTGTCTGTACATAAGGTTTGCTCAGATATGAATGCAAAGAGAAGAAAATAGTCTCTCTTCTTCTGTGCCAAACAATGTAACAGCAATGATCAGATATGTCCAAATGCGAGAGGTCTTTATCCATCCTTTAATAATCACAGAGCTGACCACATTCACCCCTCCAGTGACTCCACTGGATTAGCTGGAGTTCTCAGCAGAGATGAATTTGACCTGGTAAGTACATCAGTGGTCTTTTGGGTTTGCTTTACAGAGCACGCAAAGAAGCTCTTCAAAGATTTGTGGTACAACATAACCTTGACTTCAACTCTAGTTTTAATGGCTACTTGGAAGATGACAACGACCACACTCTTTGGGAGCTGCCGTAGGGTGAGAAGCCTCAAAACCACATGGCCAAATCTAAGCATGAGTGAAGTCTACACAGCCCACACAACTGCAGGGGCAGCTGTCACAAGTATGCCAGAGGAAGCCATGCTCCTGGCTGACAACTGGAGGGCAGGGAGTCTGAAACACAACTTAAAGCAAAGATGTTCCTTTGATGGATATCCAAAATTGGTGAGTGCTTCCTTTCAGGATGAGCATGCTGTGCCCAGGGAGATGCTGAGCATCTCTTGAAGCAACACTGTGATCACCAGGGATTGATGGTATGACAGGAACCGTGATCCATAAGCAGTGGCACTTAGAGCACTTGGTTTTGATGAATTTGGGTGTTTGTTTAACTTGTCAGAGGGAGAAGCCAAGCTGTGGTTGATGGGTAAAGCTAGAACCAGATTTATCTGTTTGCTAATAGCTTTCTGGCCACTGAGAAGCTTGCTCTTAAACAGCAGAAATTCTGTCCTAGCACCTGATTTTAGAAGGAATTTTCTCCCTGCACTGACGAGCATCACACATCATCCCTCCCTGCCTCAGTCTGTGCCCACAAACGAGTTTGCTCTCAGTAGCACATATTTTATTAAATTTGGCTGTGAGAATGTCACCAATTATGATGGGAAAAGCAAGAGTGGAGGTTAGGGGGGAAAGGTGAAGGTTAAATTCAGACACTCATGAGTTTATGGGGCAGTTTGTCCTCAAATCAAAGCCAGGCATTCATGTCGAGCTCCGTAAACAGGAATAAATACTTATGTGAAACTCGCTTAAGAAGCAAAAACCCATAAGAATGTTTGCCACAAAATATGTGCTTTCTTCTCCCTGCTCCTCCTCTCAGCACCAGGAAAGGAGGTTGATCAGAGCATGTTGCTACTCTGGACAATGTGATACCTCTAAAGATAAAGACAAAAAACCTCTTGCCAATAGATGCACATTCATGCTCAGGAGGCTGGTGTGAGCGCAGCCTGTGAACTGGCTGCTGTAGGATCCCAGTTGTGTGCCCAGTCCTGGGTTAGGAGGACACATCCCAGTCCTTCTTGAGGTGTCCAGTGATGTTTTTCCTCAGTATCGCACTCTGTAAAAGGTTTAACTCAAGGTAAAGTTTAAGGAAAGAATAAGAAAACCGGTGATAACATTTTTTTAAAAACCAAATTAACCTCAGATCCTCAGCCACCTTTTATTTACCAAACAGAAGAAGTTTCCCTGTGTGATACATTTCTTAAATTATAGGTTTCCCATTTCCTGGCATCCTAATAAAGTCTAGATGAATGATGAGAGAGTCTGCTGGGAGAATGAGTAAACATCTCCTACTGTCTGGAATGTAAGACGACTACTGTCTTATCCTTTGTTACAGGTTGTTAAGATAAAATTACCCTGTATATCAACAGCACTGTCAATGAAATTAGAAAGGGCATTCTACCTCCAGGCTGCCTGGAGGGTTTGAGGAGGGCAGGCAGTTGCTTCTCTGTTTATTTTGGTTTTCTGTTTGCTATGAAAGAAAGAAAAGGGTTTTGTTTTGGGGTTTTTGGCTTTGTTTTGTTTTTTAATGCAAATGAAAAAGAAGAGAAAAGCCAAGGAGGATGTGCAAGGCAGATTCTGGATATTTCCCCAGCTGTGCAAGCAGGAGAGGAAAGAAATTGTGGCTTGGTGAAAATCCTGGGAGTTTCATGGCTGAATTGCAGTGGCAGCAAAGTTTAGGTGCAAAGAAACCCTGCAGCTGTAGATGTGCCCTCCATGAAGGGCAGAGGTTGTGAATCCCTGAGCTAAGGGCGCTTTCTTCTGGGCTTTTGTCCCCAGCAAGTCTGAGCTCTGAGGACCCCTGATCCCCCTCCCACAAGGGATCCTGCTGGCCAGCAAGCAAGGGGCACCCCGGGGTGTTTCACCAACAGCACCTCTCATTCAGCACTTGAAAATCCCTGCTTTCAAAACGTGCTTAAACATAACCAGGGAGTTGCAAAGTTTCGAGGTCTTAGGAAGACAGAGGACTTGTGCATGACATACCCCCCAGAGCCTCATTCACATCGGAAGCAGAGCTGACAAGGAACACTTTCCAGACAAGTGTCTTCTTTTCAATTATTTTCAATTCTCTTTAAATAGCAAAGGCTCCTGGGGTAGCGTGTGCAGGCTCTGCTCCCTCTAATGAACATTAGCTTGTGCAGTAGGTCCTGCTGGTGGTGAGCCAAGGGTGTGCAGCTCTGTCCTTCCTGCTGTCTCTGTGTGACTGCTCGGGAAGGAAAGACAAATCCTGGCAGCCATCCCTACTCCAGCAGTGACCACCCTGCTCCCAGGGAGACTGGCAACAGAGAGGGAAGGGTCAGCACCAAGCTGATACGATGGGAGGTGAGGGTTGGCATCCTGAGAAAATAATTTGCACTTTTGAGAAGATCCAATCTAATCTGATTCTAGTTCAGCTCTGGGAAGTGCCGACACGTTTGGTGTTTTCTCTAGATTTCCTCAGGACACCTCTCGACCTCAAGTTTTCTCCTGTGGTTTGCCTCATTTCTCTTTCCACCACTCTATCTGGTGCTGCAAATTTATCAGCTACAGTTTCAGGAGCACCCTTGTGCACATCCCTGTAATCCAGTAACATGTCTCTGGTGTCTTTTTTTATCAGATCTTGATGCTGTTGCAGTTTTACTGGTCTTTGGAGAGAAACCACTGGAGAAGATCTACTTCTCCTGGAAAGTATTTTCTTGAAATGTGAGTCTCTTGAGCACGCACTTCATTGCCAGAACACTAGAAAACAGTCTATATTATCTGCTTGTACTTCGGAGAAATCCAGTGTTCACCTTTTTTGCTTGTAATCAGGCTGCATTGCCAAAGTGATTACCTGCTTTAGGTTTGTTGTATTAATCGTGTCTTCAGCTGTCATTACTCTTGAATCCTATAGCCATGAAAGTGGGATCCAGAACTTGACTCCCATTGCCTCTGTTCCTCACAAAATTAACTCTCTGCTCCAGACACCTCCCTCAGATGATCCCTATGTTCCAGGAGGTGATGGGCTGTCATGGAGCTCCAGGGTTTCTTGTGGAGGGACAGGGCTCTCATGCAGGTCAAAAATGGCCTCATCTCTCTTGTATCCATGTCAGCCTCTGTTACAATCTCACTCCTTTATCTTTTCTTTCTCTGTTTTTGCCAAGCTCTTTTCTTTGCTTCTTTTTTATTCTTTTTCAGAACTGTTTTTCCATTTTTGAAACTGAGACATTTCACACTTAGGATATTTTTGTTTTGAAATCAGAAAAAAAATGTAACTGTAAACAATACAAGAGAAAAACTGGAAGTAAAAAGCTGAACTAGGGTGAGAAATGCTCTTGAATTTGCAATGCATTTCTGTTTCTACCATCTCATCTTGTAGAGTGTCAGAAGCTTTACATGTCACTCTCATGCAGTTATATGTGTGTGTACATACATATACATATGAGAATTTTCTCTGACAAGCTGTAGGGCTTTGCTACAGATTTTCCATCCTGAACCACATCAGGAAGAAAATATCTTAATGCTCTATTCACAAAATACTTTTGGCCTGTTTCCATTTGAATGTTATGCTTGTTTGCATAGGCAATTCATAGGGGAGCTCACAAACCCATTTTTTGCTTGGATTTGTGAATGCCTGCCCACTGCACGAGCATAAAATGAAATTACATTGGAAAAGGGGCTGGCTTGGGATGCATACATTTTACACGTATCCTTTAAATAACTCAGATCTGTTTTCAGAGGAGGATGTTTTTCCTGTGGACTGAAGGACACATTTGCACCACCTACTAATTTCTTTAGCTCCAAAGCAGCACTAAGTAACTGAGGTTTTCGCCAACTCAGTGTTTCCAGCACTTGTATCTTCCCCTTAGAGAGATCCCTCATTAGAGGACAAGCTCTCACTTTAATTCTCCCTGCTTAGTTCCATCAGGAAACGCTTCTTCTGCCTCCATCCCCAGCCTAACACTGTGATAATGGGGACAAAACTGCTTTTCTGCCCAGCCCTGCCCCGTGGTGCCAGCAGCGGGCAGCACGCAGCGGATGTTTGTCTTTATTAATCATACACACACAATCTGCAACTTGAGCTGTGTACAGAAAGAGATGGAAAAAGTGCAACCTGACCGCAAAAGTATTATTTTATAAATAAGGTCCTTTAGTAGTAGTTAATTGGATACACATTTCGCTAGATTCATGGAACATTAAAAACTATCATATCCAAATTGGCTGACTGAGTTCATGTTACATCTCCAAATTGCCAATGACCATTTTGCCTTGCAACATCAGACCTTGGGTTCAGAAATCTAGCTCGAGGGCCTTTTTTAAGTACATGGCGCTTTTTTTTTTTTTCTAATAGAGATTGATTTAGTGTATGTTTAATGGCCCCATAAATCACTCAACATGTCCAACTCACATACAAATTCTGCCAAAAAAAAAGGTTTCAAGGAAGCAGATGCCTTGTTCTTGGAACCAATTTGCCTTGCTCTCTGCGTGTGCATGAACCCACCGTTTCAAGATCCTCCTTATAAAAATGTTCTGCTCTCCCAGGTCTGAACACTGGTCATTTTCTCTGGGGCTGCTTTCTTACCATGCCAAGTTAAACTCGGGCAATTCCCCTGCTGTGCCCGTTCTGTTCTAGTGCCTTTTAGATCAGCAATAAATAAATTCATTGTGCATTTCAACAAGAAGCAAAAGCAAAAGCCAGAGTGGCATTGTGCTTGCCCTTGTGAAGATCTATTGTGTGCAAAGTAGTGTGCTATCAAATGGCGTAGGTCATTTTTCATTACCCCACTGAGGATGCAGCTCAAAGCAGAGGATTATAGAAACTCATTTCCTTTGGTTAAGGGAAAAAAAAAAGAGTTAACATTCAATAAACTGAAGGGCTATGACGCAATGTGGCCCTCAGAACCTTCCGAGCGGAGCTGTTAATAGCTTCCTTTCCCAGGACGCGGGTTTGCCCCATTCACTTATCGACTTTGATGCATTAGCAAAAGAAAATATCAACCCCTCATAACTCTCAGAAATGATACAATACATCACTTGAAAGTAAGCTAGGATCAACACGTTGTTAACTGTTTGATCTCTCGAGTCAAAATTAATGATAGGTGTTTTGCACACAAAAAAATGAATGTTAAAAGCCTATTTAAGCTAACTAAAGACATCCATACAACATCAGGGTTGAATTGGAGGTGATTTCCTGCAATGCAGCTGTTGTAAGTTTATCAGTCTGCGGGTGGCAGTAACCAGTAATCATAACCAGATTGCAGAAGGGTGGGATGGAACTTATCTTTAAATAGAAGATCTAACTAACTAACTAACTAAAGCAAGCTGGTTGAGAACTAAGTTCGCAGTATTATTCACTAGAACACCCAAGGGTCTGGGAGAAGCCAGTTTTCTGTATATTCTGAAGAAATGAAACGATTCTGAAGGTTTAACTGCTAGGCAGGGAGAAACCAAGGTTCATAATGATTAACAGCAGACCTCCTGCACTCTGGTACTCACAACATTTGCACAATAATGATAGCTAATAAGAAATGGCATTAAGAAATGACTTCAACTTTCTCCGCTGAGATGTTGCCATAGGCTGTTGATGAACTTTCAGCTCATTCTCTTGTGACATGGAAAGGAAAGATCTGAAATGTAGCATATATTTCAAGCAGAAGAGCGATTGAAAAAATTCCAAGAAATCTCTCTGAAGAGCCAAAGAGAAGTGTTGCTCTGCGAGACAATGCCTCTGGACAATTACAGCCTGTTAGTTTTAATGCATCTCGAATTGCTTCCGTCTGCAGCTGATCTGACCACTGGAAACAGTCACTTTTGCAATGCCCTTTAATTTTTCTGATTTGCGTGTGGGCGGTATCTGTTGGTATTAATATGAATGTTTTCCGGATTGAATTAGAGAAAACAAGACAAGCTTTCAAAGTAGCATCAACTTTCTTTGAGAAATGAGAAGCCAGGAGCCTGTACGAGGCAGTGGCAAACGGTGAGGATGATATAGGTCTGTCCCAGATTGCTGTTGTGCAGACATGAAAAGGAAGGACAGAGAAGTCCTCCTGGATCCTCACATCTCCCCAGCACCACTCGCCTTCCTCACCCACTTTGTTCTTAATTTTGCCAAACACTCAGCCCTTTTTGGGCACAGTTTCAGACACTCCAGCTCCATCCGTTAGAGCTGCACCCATCAGGGATACCCCCATTTACTAGCTCACTGACCCATGCAGACCCGCTATTTTCTAGGAATGAGTGAATCCCTTAAACAGTCAAGGAGTGAGCCAAAATCTTCTTCCATCCCCAAATACACGCTTTGTTTTCAAACTGACACAAGTTTAAAGTAGCTGCTCTGTAGCTTTTGCCATCAAGAGATCCCCCTCCATCCACCTCTCAGTGCTCCCTCTGCAAACATCCACCAGCCTCCAGGACCTGGCTTATGCCTGCTCTTAAACCTGGCTTATGGAAGCTGTGGGTCTAGAGAAGTTCAAATTTGGTTTCTTATGGAGAACAGACTGAAAAATGGCAACTACATTTTAACATAAAATTCTGATTAAAATTAATATGTTTATAAAAATTCTTCACACAGCTTTCCCTCAAATTTTGATGGAAGTTTAAACCTAAAATAATTCTTGCCCATGTCTGACATCTGTACTTTATTTATACATGTCCTTTTTCATAGATTTTTAAAAATTTCAGTGGAGAAATGAAAATTATTGATAAAACTGAAAATTTGAAATATACTCCAATTAAGATACTCAGCCATTTCCAGTTTTTTGTTTTCTGAATCTTACCCAACAAAACCTCTTCATTATTTCTCCATAGCCATGGGATCTTCTCACTCCCTTCTTCTCCCTAATGGGACTATAAAATCCTCAGCTGGCAGATCCACCCATGTGCCAGGCCCTGAGATGTGACACGTCACCAGTATCTGGAGAGGGTGAATTTTCCATTCAACAAAGCAGCTGAGAGAAAAAGATTTCACTGTGTGGTTGAGGACAGGTGGACAGTGGCCAAACACTCCCAATTTTTGACTTGCTATGTGTTTTCCCAGTTGTTATTGTTTTGGAAGTGACCCATCTCAGGCAGTCAGTTACTGGTCTGGGACAACTGGACTGGGTAGGACCTGTGGCCACTCAGTGCTTGCGCTCATGCCCCTCTGCTCCCTGGGTGTGACTCTTTGCCAGGCTTCTTGGCATGAACTGGTCCCTCCTGCATTCAGTGCCGGGGCTTTGCATGCCCTACAGCCCATCTCATCATAACGGTTCCTTTAAAAATTCTACCACATCTGCAAAATAAAAATTTTACAGGCGGGGAAACTGAGGCCGTGATGGGTGATGCCTCCTGCCCTAAATTATGCAGAGGATGATGAGAAATGGACATCAAGACTCCAGATCTGACTTCTTCCATATCATACCGAGTTATGTCTTGTTTAAAGAACAGAGGTGAGCGTAGCAATTATCAGAGTTTGATATAGCAACTTCTTCTGTATTAGGCTCTGGAATATTCTGCTGTATTAATAATTTAGGATATAGTAAGGACTGTGTTGAGACAGTGTGTAGTTTAACATGATCTTTAGACTCAAAAATTCACTGCTAAGACACAGCCCTGTGAGAGGGTGGGGGGCACTGCCTATCAGTTTAAACTGGAGGGAAATCTATATGCAGAAAACGGGGGGACTGGTAAACAACCGGTTAAGCGGTTCAGGCCAATGTCACCCTATCCCCACATCCAAAAGTGCTGAATTCCAAAATGTGGAACCCAGATGCAAAAATAACACAGACCACATTAAAGTGATGCTAATCACACAAGCTGTGGCTCTGGAGGAAGATGCGGAAGTGCTTGGGAGGCTGATGCAGGAGTGCAGGAAGGGGAGCACAGCCTGCAACTGCTTTTTCAAATAATGTGAGGGAGAAAAGGTTTCTGTGCCTCTACCAAACCTCCTTATGTGCAGCCGTGGGCATCCGACACTGTGCACACATGCCCACACATGTGGGCAAGGCTCCCAACCCTTCTGCAGATATGGGGTCCCCAGCCTTCTAGAGAAGCTTGGGAGAGGACTATCTTGGGAGCAATCCTTATTACAGACCAGCCACGGGATGTGAAAAATCTAACTTTTACACACTAGGCTTTTCAGGGAACCAGGGATTTCACTAGAAACACCCCAGCTGCCCAGGTGAAAGAGCCCAAGGTCCTGCTCAGAGGCATGCCTGGTTCTCTATCCTCTCCTTGCTGGTGACAGGACAGGCCTGGCTGCAACAGCCCCCAGGGAGAGGAAGGCAGGACAGAGGCAGGTTCCTCCCAGTCCCCACAGTGACATAGGGCAGAAGGTCCCTCCACAGTGGGGCCAGGCACACAGGTAGCATCTTGTGGCTGGCAAAGAAGTCTGTGAAAGATTGTGTAATGACACAATACAATGAGGTGAAGGTGAGCACAAGCATGCACCTAGTAAAGGGATGATTGCTTCCCTAGTGAGCTCTTTGGGGTTGAAGCCTCTGAGAAGAGCAGGTGTAGGCTCCTCTGTACTTAAGCTATAGCACCTGGGGAGGGGAAATGATGCCTTGTGATTGAGAAAACCTGATGGGTGAATTATCACCAAATGAGCTGAAAAGCTGAAGCTCCCAGAAGGGACTGAGTTCTAGGACTTTGAACCAGTCACTGAGAAGCTGAGCTGAGAGCTCAGTGCTGGAGGCCTGGCTAGAGAGGTAGGGTTTGTCTGTAGGAGGTGAAAAGTCCTATGGCCTCCAGTGCTTTGGTAACTTCACTGAGGTGTGAGCTCTCCTTTCCAGGGAAGGACAAAGTGCTGGTGCTACCTGGATTTTGCAGCCTGCTTCTCTTGAGAAGACTATGCATGTGGGAAATGGAAAAGTTGGCACCTGCTACTGGAGAGGTAAGCTTTGTCTTTTGTAGTCCTTAATAGAATGATATTAGTAGTGATTGAGAAATGTGGCAGTGTGGTTGTTGTGCAGGTACAGCTGGAGTGGCCAGAAGTAGAGTCTGGAGGAGCCTGGTTCTGGGCAGAGCTGCTACCATGTGTGGGACAGCAAATAAACAGCCTCTTCCACCTTTATCTGTTGTTCTTCAGCCAGCCTGGTTATGAGCCTGGAAGCAGAGGTGTTGGGAAGTTGTGACTGATCACTGAACAGACTGCAGCTTGAAATACTATGTGAACCCTGTGAGGGGAGGTTTTGTGCAGTGTTTTTAGACTAATGCTATTGTAATCATTATTTAGGTGCTTGATTTGCTCTGGCTTCACCTTCTTGGTCACGACCAGGACTAGGGCTGGTTGTATGTAGTGGTGGGTTAGGCAGTTGCCTCCCTTGCTGTGGCTGGCAAAATCTGTGTGATGGCTGCGTGGTTTGTGCCTTGTTCTGCTGCTACTCTCTCTGCTCTACCCAACCCCAGGGCTGAGTACAACACAGAGTAGGAGGAAGATTCCTGCAAGCTCTTCCCACCCCATAAACAAATAATTCTGAACTTTTGAATTTTGCTGCTGTGGCATGAGCTTGTCCTCTAAGGAAAAGCGGGTGTTGCTTTATCCATGTGGTGGACCAAAAACATTGTTTGGAACAGAGGGTGCAGAAACAAGGGGAAGAAGTGATGTTCTGCCTTTGAAAGCTGCTTTGCTCTTGTCCTCAGGGCAGCAGAGCTCTGGCTGGAGTGATGCTGCTGGTGTGTGCCCCAGCCCTGGGCGGGAAGTGGTGAGCTTTATCCCAGAGCAAGTTGATTCCAGCTTTCTGAGTAATGCTGGCTTATTGGAATAAGCTTTCCTTTGATCTTGTAGACAGAAGCCCACAACAGCTGCTCTGCAGTAGATAAGAACAGCCACTCTCCAGGCTGATCGCCCTGGGAGATTAGTCCGCAGGATGTTGCACAATGCAGGAGCACAGCCCATAAAGGCGAGATGGTCCTTTTGGTGTGCACACCTGCAGCAGGAGCAGTGGTGCTGGGGAAGGAGCCTGAGTGCTGGTGTCAGGGCTGTAGCACGCTAGGTGTGATGTCAATGGATGAACTCCTGCCTTGTCTCTCTCTGCTCTATGCCCACAACTGGCTCCTCTGATGGAGACTGGGGAGAAAGGCTATTCTTGCCTGTTAAACCTGGGGCACATTTGGTCAATCTGGAAGTTGCTGTGAAGAGGTGGTTTTAAAAATGTGTTTATTTTTTTAATTCCCTTTTAAATGGAATGACTAGATTACAAACTCTTCTCTTAAAGTTTTCAGTAAGAAGTTCTTAAAATTTGTTGTTCAAAATAGGGTCACTAAAATGCCTCTTTTGTGCATAACCTAAATGTTTCTTTGGTCTTCCAAGAGAGGACAGCAGCATTCACTCAAGATGGGTGTTCTCGGCAATGTTGATTTTGGTTTTCTTGAAGGGAGCACAAAACCCTGTAGGATGTGTGTATTTTCAGTTGAAAAATAGCTCTATATTCTTCCCAAAGCTTTTGGAGATTATGAAAAATATTCTGTATGGGTGATGTGTTGAGTGTGGGTCACCATGAGTTCAAGCATTGGTCCAATCTCTGGGCAAGCTATCCATCAGAGTGAAGGACACCTACTCAAAGTCTGGAGCAGGGCTGATGTGGCTTTTGTTGCCCCTTGGCCTCTGCTTGTCGCACCTTCCTTGGCACTGGGGGATGTTGTGAGCTGAGGTTCCCCTCACAGCAATGCCCTCTCTCCCTGCGAGAGCAGGACTTGGGGCTGGAGGCTGCCAGAAGTGTGGGTGAGACTGTGGAAATAACCTTTGCCTGTAGTCAAAGGTAGTTGGGAGCAGCGGTGGCCATGACTTCACCATGCCCACTGCTCAGCATGAGTAACCAGTTCCATCCATTTCCATGCCAACCATTAATTTCCAGATGCAATGACTAGCATGGTATTTTCCATTTCCAGATCTTGTTTGTACTGGCATGATTTAAAATACTTTGTAATTACAGTCGTTTCTATAGTCAAACTGCTGGAGTGATGCATGGTGCTTAGAAGTTTCTCCTTTAGCCAGCAATTTTGGTAATGACAGTAATTCAGATAATCTATCTTTGTGGCCTTGTGGTTTTCAGAGAAGTATAGGGTTTTTTCATCATTTTCAGAGATGTAGCCCCATCTCCAGATATAGCTCATTTGGTATCTAGTATTCTAGATGTGTTAAAATAAACTTGACTGAGCAATTCCAGTCCTAGAGCCACAAACTTTCTGATGTTGCTCTTCATATTAATGCAATCAAGTAAATGGGGGGAGGAAAATGGGGAGGGCAGAGGGGTGAGCTGGGCTGGCTGCTGTGGGCACAGTCTGGTTGTATTGCCAAGATTTGTGGGTTTGGGTGCACCCCAGCAGTGTCTTCTCCTTGAATTGTTGTGTGAATGTGAATGTGCCGGACCCTGCCCCTGAGCTGAGCAGACTGGATAGAGGTGAAAGAGGCCAGTGAGAAACCCAGGGTGTTGGCACTGGGTGTATGGGGTGGGCTGTGCCCAGAAGGATGTGCTGGTGATGCCTGACCAAGCTCTGCATTGCTCGTGTCTGGTCCCCATGGGTTAACAGTTGAGATGGGATATGGTAGTTTCCTCCCAAAGATGAGGTGGCCTCAATGAGCACAACTTCAGGCAGAAGTTGAACTTCATTTTGGCCCATAACTCACAGCACAATAAACAATTTTGGCAGCCAAACATGACAACATCCTATTGAACAGGGAAAATCCTTCAGTTTGGGGAAGATGGCTGGATCCCAAAGCTGCTCTCATTTGCTGGTTAATTCTACCACCAACAGAGACTCCCCTAAATTACTTCTGGGAGAAACTGCTCAGACAGATCAGAGGCAGACATCTCCCTCAGTGTGCAATTATATGTGCTGTTTGCTTTGAGAAGAGGCCAAAGCAAACGGGAAGCAGCAATTAAGGTAGGCACCAGCAATGAAGACCTAAAGTACAGGGCACGGTGTTTATCAGTCGTCACTGTACAGAAAAGGTCCCTCCTTGATTTGACTGAAGGGGGAAGAGCTGTAGCTCACTAATTTTTTATTTATTTATTTATTAATTGATCAAGTCATTGTTATTTTTCCCAGAAGATCCTCATGTGTAGAGGAGGGTGGGAGGGGCAGATGTTCCTTAAATGCAAACTCTTCTGCAAATCTGTGTGTGACCTCTGGCAGGTTGATCATTCCTACCCTCCCTTCAGAGGCAGGGAAGAGCAGTGGAAAGGTTTGCCATGCCCCTGTCCAGTTAACCTGTGTATTTTCAACCAGAGGCTGACAAAACTGGGGGATCCTAAGCCTAGAACAAGCCATTTAGATCACTCTGACAATAAATCTACCAAAATCACTTTTTCTGAGTTTTAAGCAGTAGGAGCAGTAAGCACAGTCTTTCTGATGTTCTATGACCACGTAGCATGTTGGAGATCCCAGGAAGGAGCTGTTGAACACACAGCACATCCCATCCAGGGTGTGTTTGTGTCCATAGTGTGAATGAAAAGTGATTCCTGTAAAGCAATAAAACCTTACTGAAATCTAGCTGAATTCAGAACCTGTATGTAAATAGGAATTTGGGTATCAACACTTTTCTTTGTGTTAACCTAGGTATAGGCTTTTTTTCTGCCACCTTCCTGAGATCTGCAAGCTAAAGCTGAGTCAAATAAATGTCACCTGGCTCTAGAACTAGGAGCCTGAATAGATGCATCAAAGCCCAGGTGGCAGCAGGACCAGTGAGGGCTGAATTGTTTGTGGTACCTGTATGTGTATGCAAGGACATGCTGTGGAAGGTGTTTTGGAGACATAACAAGAGAGATGTTTGGTTGGTTCCACCTTTCTCCATAACTGAGTGATTTGAAGTTAACCCCATCAGCAGAAATACTCAATTTAATCTACAGAAATCTGTTGTCTGGCAAAAAGACAGTCTGTGTATTCCTCTTCTTTTTTTTTTTTTTTTTTTTTTCTTCTCTATATTCTCTCTCTGCTACTTTCTAGGCTTTGGTTGAAGCTACTGTAGATTTTTGAAGCCCTTTTCCAAGCCTAGATGGGGGTTCAACTCCCCAGTTCTTAGGGCAGTAGTAGTTACCTGGCTTTTCTTACATATGTGTGTATACACAAACTATTAGACACATGTAAACACATATACACAAGTGGCTGCAAAGTATCCAAAGCACAGCAGTGGTGAGGACTTGCCAAAGCAGGCTAAGTGCTGGAAAAAATCAGGCAGTTCAGGAAGATGGCTTGAAATTAGTGTTGGAATACAAACATCAGAAGGGTTGGAGCTAGCTCATTTGCAAGTGATAGAAGAACCATCTGTGCCTTCCCAGTCCTTGGTCCTCCTCTCTGCAACCATCCAGTACAACCAGCAGCCCCCCATCAACCTCTCTTGGATGTCTCCTTTCTTGCTCGTGTCCAGTGGACCTCCATGCCATCTGAGATCTCTTCTAAACAACATTGCAAGATTCAATCTCTAATGGCATGATGCAGGAAATGACCTAGATGGTGGCAATCCTCACGATCGAGTTCAGATCTCCATTTGCTGAGCACCTTTTAAGAGGAGGCAGGTGAATCATGGACCTGATATTCCCCTGGTCTTCTACCCCTTTTCACAAAGGGAAGGAGGACATATCTGAGGAGACATCAGAGTACATCTGGCACATGGTCTCCAGTATCCTGCAGTGTTGGCAGAGATGCTTTTCTTTTAATTTTCTGAGAGGTGCTGCAGCAGAAAACCAGATCTGCTTCCTCAAAGACTGTCACTGCCATCTGGAGAACATAATATTTGACTTGTGGGCTTAATTTGCTGTCAGTCTCCCACATCTCCCAGGAAGGAGTCTCCATCCCTTTTAACTTGAGGCTGTTACCTCTTGACCAGGTTTTTCCAAGGCTTGTTCTTGAGCTAGATGAGAAACATGAAATAAATGAATGCAAAACATAATTTTCTTCCTTCTTAACTGATACCAATAAAAACACTTTGAAGAGAGTGTGCTTTGCAAGTGCTAATAGGATTGCCTTTGTGACTCCACGTTGCCCCTGCAAAGCCAGGCTGTGAAGTGCAGTGTCACTGAAGACACACATTTCTCTCTGATATTTCTTTTTTCAGTCAAGCATCTTGTTCTCAGCTGCTACTAGAAGCAGGAAATCTTTCAAAGCTGGAAAGAGCTGGTAGAGTTTGTGTCTCTAATTGGTTATGCTTTTCCACCTACTTCTGTGAAGCTGGAGCTGCTGGGCAGAAGTCCCTCCAGCAGCTCTTGGAGGGAGTTGGCCACCATTCCTGTCTGGAGACTGAAATGGCTGCAAGATCATGACTGAGCAACTGAGGTGGTGGAGGTTTGGGTGGGGAATACCTCAACCTAGAGCCTGTATTTCATCCACAAGCACACCAATCTCATGAAAGTCCTTTGCTACCTTGTCTCGTTCTTTTCTGTGGCCCCAGTGGAAGAAATTGGAGGACTTTGGGACCTCATTGTACTGTCTCTATCAAGTGTGGTCTAAGCACAGTACAGACTATGAGGAGCTTTGTTTTTTCCTGCAAACCCAAAATACCAACTTAAAAAAAAAAATCTGGAAATAAACAGTTACATGATCCACTGAAATTCATAACAAAGGACAAATTGAATCCTTCATGCTGTGTAACAGCCATAAATAAAGACTTTATGGCTGAGAAGTTGTAGGCAATGTTCCAGCAAAATCGGTTTTATCCCCTCCCCACCCCCTGCAATATGAATCTCTGGAAATGGGGGTTCCAAGGGCTGTTCTGACACAACGTTAACTGCAGCTTCTTAAACCAGACTCCCTGCCAGTATTTATGGTTCACATTCTGTGCATGGTATGTGTGTATATAACTACACCAGCTTTTACAGTTGGTTTCTCAGTAGTCATGTGAAACCTAAACAACTGATGGGCTGAACTTGGAATCACTTGTGCATTTCTCTAATTTAAAAAAGGGGGGAAAAAGTCTGCCTTGCTGTTAGGAAAAAGATCTCTTGATTTGTTGCTTCAAGATGCTTCAAGTCGGTGGTGGCCCAGCCTCTGAGTGTCATATTCCTCCTCAAAACCACTGGCTGGGTTTCCAGGAGAACCTTGCAAGATGGATTTCAACACCTGGTTGTAGATGGAGTAGCTGCATGCTTGCTTCTCCCAAATGCCTGGCCCTACCTCTACTTGCTGTCTACTCCAAAATTTAGCCCTGAGGTTTCATTAAATAAGTCCTTGGATTAATTAAGCAAGTCCTAAAACTGCAGTCCAGGCAGGTCATTCCCTGGTAGGGAAGAACAACTCAATTCAGTGGATTTAAGAGCTGGATTTTCTAGCTTCAGGAGCCAGATGTAGATCAGTAGTGGCTGTGGATCACTATGAAAAATAAACACATCAGAAGCAAAACTCTTCATATGCCAGGTTTGGCTTAGCTGGGTACATTGGTTTGTGCTCTGTTCTTGTATGTTTAGTACACAGTCAGAAATAGAATTTGCTCTCACTGAGCAATTGCCCAAATCTCTTCATCTAAAGAGGTTAAATAGTGCTTCTGCCTAGGATAGACGTGTAGAGCCATCAACCTTCCTGCTCTTGTCTACAGCTTGTTACAAATGCTGAACAAAATGGCTTAAATTGTTGGGACCTGAGAAATGATATCTTTGAGCTCTGACCCTTCATAACTGAATCCAGACACTGAATGTCTCTGCTTCCACATACTTTATATGAAGCACCTGACACGGCAGCAACAAATAACACAGGAATAAATCCAGGAGCCTGCAACTGTTTGCCTTCATTAGCCAAGCCAAAGGTCACCTTGCTGGTGTCACCATTAGTGTCTGGCCCCTACCAGGGCTCTAGACCTTAGCAGAGAGATCATGCAGTGGAGGGGAAGGTGGGGAACAGGCTGAAAGGCTCCCAATGCATCTGAGGGGCATTTTTGTACCCCACAACCACAGTGACATCCCAAACCTATGTGTACTGCTTTGAAAATCTGGCATAAACCTGAAGTCCTGCACTTGAGCTACAGGTGCTGACATGCTAAAGAACAACAGATCTACTGAGGTCCTGGCATCTCTCCCTCTTTTTTAAGAGCTGCTTAAAATAAGACCATTAGCCCCAAGTTATCAGCAGTGCAGAGCTGCTCACTCAGGAGTTGCTTCAGCCTCCCCTTCAGCAAGGGTCAGTGCATGGCTTTAATTACGGGCAAGCCCATGGACATTGCAGTGAATGGAGCCACTCGCCCCCTCCCAGCTCCAGACAAATGCTCCATTCCCCAAATTACTGCTGACTGGCCAGGGATTGGGTTTTATTGCAGACAAGCAAGCCAGTTCTTTGAGGGTGAGGTTAATTCAAGCAGCCCCATGTAAAGCCCCGTCCTGTAAATGGTTAAGTGCTTAACCATGCCTGCAGAAAGTAGTCAAGTGCAAAGCTGCCTTCCTAAGGGTTTGTGGGACTGAGGCTCTAGTTCTCCTCTAGTTTCCCTCATGGACAAAAAAAATGTGAAGTTGATGAATCTGACTCTGCCTTGTCCCATTTCCCATTTAAATATAAAACCAAACTCAAGCTGTTTAAAGATTGTCCCATCTTCATTTATGGAATTAATTCAAACATCAGGATTCTATTAATTGGAGAAAACAGCAGATTTGTCCCAAACCACACACGTCAAAGTAACTCTCAAAACATTAAAATTAAAAACTCTGCTCCTACCTGGTCAGCAAATAGACCCTAGGAAAACCAGCATGCACACGAGGAAAGAAATCAGTGCATTAAATGTGTGTTGTTCAAAACTTCTCATCTTTCTTAGCTGCTGGTTTAGGAATACAAATTCTACTGCATTAAGCAGAAAAAGGGAACAGATATTTTTATTTAAAACAGAGTAACTCGAAGTGGCCATAATAACCCATTTGTGTTGCTTTTGTATTTGGGTAATGAATGACTGTAGTATAAAGTGCTCCTAGTTTTTGCCTCAAGGTCTTGTCAATCATTACCTGATAAATAAAAACTTCAAACGGGCTCCTTTTAGCTTAATTGGGCAGAATTTCTCTCCAAAGGAACAGCTGAATACAGAGAAGAATGTGTTTGTGGCAGCAATGGAAGTCAGCAAGCAGAGCATTTGGATGGAAACACACAGAGGATGCAAATTCTGAACTCAAAAGATGAGTCTTTTTGGTTTTACTTATCCAGAAAGTGTCTGTTCCCATCGCAGGCAGAGCTGAAAGGACTGAATAGAGCAGCAGAGGAAATCCTGTGGTCCTTGGCAATGCTGCTGAGCTGGGCTTGTGCAAGCTCTGCTTTCCCTTGCTGGTTTTAGGCTTTACAGCTGACACGTCCATAAAAATCAGAAATCTTAAAATGATACTCAAGCTTACTTAAATCATTATCTTTTATTATATGAACGTTGGCAGCAGCGGAGGCAGTTTCCTGCATAGGGACAAAAGGATCCTATTGTCAGTGCTGGAACTCAAAGAGCTCAATTAAGCAAACATAACATCCTCAGAGTCTGGCCTGAAAGGAAGCTAAAATAACTGATCTATAAAATGTTTTAAATGTGCTTTAAAATGTCATTACTCAGATAAATCTAGCCATTTTGAAGCTGGTTCTCTGGAGTTTTATGGCCCTGCCAGTTTATGGCAGCATACGTATTCCTGTCAAGAATTCCTCTTCCAGAACAGTAGATGAGGAGACAAAGCCCCAGTAGCTCTGTGGACCAAGGAGAGGCTGAAACCAGCTCGGGAATGGGTTTTGGCTTCCAGGCTGGGAAAGCTGCTCCAAAGCACATCCAGCAAGTTGTGTGTGTTTGTGGCAGAGCTGGAAACCAACTGATATTTCACGATGTAAGGCTGGACGTGTTGATGTCAGTGGTAAAGCTGTTGGCTGCAAGACTGGCACTGTAAAGCAGGATGATTTTTACATTTATTTATTTATTTATTTATTTAGATTTTTGCTCCTATTTCTGGAACCACCCCTGACTTACACAGGGTCTAGATGCAGTGAATTAGGACCATACTGACAAATAACAGAGGATCCTCCTTCTAAAATTTAGTCTAGGCATACAAAAGTCGACAGTTAGGTCAATAAAGGTCTTTCCACTGATGCTTTGCTGGACTTCAGATCAGTGCATGAAGCAAATTTACTTATAAATTTGTAATTGCTTGTGAAATATGGTAGTTTAACTCCAAAATGCTAATGGTATAAGCCTCTGGATCAGCAAATACATCTACATGAACTGGCACAGCTCTGCTCGCAGTTCAAAGTAAACAAGAACCCCAAAATTGCTGTTATGCCCTGAAGATATAAAATTTAGCTAATACAGGGATTTAGACCATTATTTTTTTCAGCTGCCTCCATAGCAATGCGGTGTGGTATCCACAGTAGGAAACCTCATGCCAGCAGCATCTCTGAAATATGCTAAAACAATCTAAATTAGAAAATGTCAGCTTCTTGGCTGATCTTCCTATGGAGTTTCTTTCTTCCTTTCTTGTGCCTCTATAATTTTATTGGGATGACTAAATCTCTGAACTATGTTAGCAGTAAACAGAACTAATTTACCCCCTGCTTCTTTGAAACAGCTGCTGACAGCTGCACTATAATTCAATCATGGATCTTTGCAGCGCAGGCTGCAAAACATATTCATATTTTTTTGTATTCTTCCCTCTCTGTTATATTTGGACTGAAGTTGCACCAAACAGCGACATGTGCTGGCTCTGCCCCTTCGTAGGGACTGACCTACGTGAAAACAGAGGCTCAAGATGAAATATTGTCCAGTCAAAAAGGTCCTTTGAATATAGGGAGAATAACCACACAGATACACGATGTTGTTGGGATATCTTTTGTAAAGTTGCAATGATTTATTTTACTAGTTTGTACAAAAGGCTTCTGACAACTGCTCTATGAAAAGATCCAGAAATGTGTATGCATTTTTGCCAACTGTTAATAAATATCTTCTTAAATAAGGAAACAAATGTGTTTAGGAACCGAGAATAATTTTTCCTGGATGTGATTGAAAAGGAATTCAGAGATGGAAATAAATAATTCTTCTGCTTGTGACAACTATTTACATAAAAATGTACAAACAGTGAAGCTGATGTTGAGCCTAGCAACAGAAATCCTGTTATGTTTAAAAAAAAAAAAAAAAAAAGGCAACCAACAAAACCCAAACAAACCGAACAATAAAAACAAACCAGAAACAATCCCCACATAATATTTAATATATGAATCCTATACAGCAAGATACCGTGGTCCAAGTTAAAAATGCAATACACCAATGCAGTGACCACCAACACTGAGACACCCGCAAGAAAAACTAATCCTTGACTACTAAATAGTGGAAGTTCAGGCACGATTAGCTTTTAACCTTCTAGGCAGCACCTTAACTTCCCTTAGGAGGTTTACAGAAGCACTGGTGTATATAGGTATACAATGTCAAAAACCACTTCCAACCTGTGTGAGCTCAATGCCTCTAAATAAGAGATGGTCTGGAGGCAGTTTTGGCTGTTTATTGTAGATGGTCTTCTCTGGAGGCTCCAGGGAGAGATGGTCCTTTGGCTTCAGTGGTTGTCCTGCCACTTGGCTGGCTGTGACTATTTGGTCCAAGTCTCACCTTGGGGCAGTTTGGAAGTTTGCTGGACACCTGCTGAGGCTGGTCCTGCAGATGTCTGAGTTGGAAGCTGGGCACATCTGGCAATGTGGCAACTGCTCCCCAAGGCCCCAGTCCAAAACCTACTGATGCTGTGGAGAGAATTCCACTTTCCTATAAGCCTAATCCTGCTACTGAGAAAACTGCTGGGAAAACACCAATTGACTTAAATGAGATTAGAATTAGACCATCAGAAACAAGTTTCCAATTTATTTCATAGTACTTTTTTTTTCTTCCTTTGCTTATTCTTTTCAAAGTGAGGCATCTGGTCTGGATTTCATCTATGATTTAAAGGAAGAAGAGCAGTGAGTGATTTCCAGAATGGGGCAGTTGTGTTCATTTATCTTCTTCCTCTGACTCTCCTGTAAGGCAAGATACGGAGCCAAGTTCCCCCTGCGGCTGCATTGTCCTGGCCACTCACTGAGCAGAGAACCACCTCCAGGGATTTATGATGTTCTGGACCCAGCTGTTGGAGGTTTAGGGTTTTGAAGTTTGGAGATTTAGAGCTGGCTGTGCTGTGGACCTGGTGTTTTATTGGACAGAATTTTCCTTTTTATCTCCCCGGTGAAATTTCTGCCAATCCCACTTTTGTACTGGCAAGGTGTGCCAAAATGTTGAATGAGTTTGTGATTGGTTGCTGCTACTTTTGTATTCTTCACAACAACTGTAATTGAGTTTTAATTACGTAAGTGTGATGTTTGTGTAACCTGTGACTTTAAAAGAAGGAAAAAGAAAAGCCTTGAGGGGACATTTTCTTGCTCCTGGTTCCAGCTTGGTGGTGACGCTCTTGAAAGGGATTTTTTTAAATTATTTTTTGAAGGTGAAATCAATAATAGAGCAGGGGTTTTATTGTAACACTGACCTTGGGAAGTAAGGTTTCCTAGCCTGCTTCTAGCTGAGCCTGTGTGGTGCTGGGTGTATGCCCCAGCTCACAGCACCTTCTGCACTTGAGCCTCCACATTTTCAAAGAAGTGTTGGAACTTGTTCTGTCAGTGAAGTCAATGGACATTTTCCAAACAGGAGCAGGATCTTTAGCTGGCTTTCACAACTCCATGGCTGCTTAAGACACCCCAGCTAAACCTTAGGTTTATTCCCTGTCTCTTAACATTTTGCTGTGTTCCTGTTTCAAGTTCACAGCAAATTCAAACTTTCTTGTTGCTAGAGGAAATTTCCTTCTCTGTTGACTGAAAAAAGTACACCAAAAAGTCTTGCCCTTTGGAATTATTTTCTTTAGTTCTTCTGCCTGCCAATTATAATTTTTTTTTTTTTTTCTTAGACTGATCTGTCCTTTGAATTTGTGCCAATCCAGATAGAGCTTTTGCTACTATAGTTGATAACTGGACATTGCATGGAATTAATCTTTGTTTTTGCTCATGAAATTGAAGCAAACAGAAGGATGGAAGTAATAATTCTCTAACAAAATACCTGTTCACTCCAGGTATATTTTGTTCACTTATTTTATTGCAAACTGTGTTACAGGAACTACACATGCTTATTAATCACAGCACATTCTCACCTTGGATAGAATATTATTTTTTAACTCATAATCATCACTGGTGAGTTTGCAATCTTCAGAAAGACTCATTTGCAAAAGTATGTATTGTCGGAGCCAATTTTGTAGGCAGATTTGGTTTTAAATGGTTTCTCTGGCTTGTTTCAGTTTACAAGCTCATTGTCTGTAATAAACTAAAACAAAATGTGTTCAAATGCCACTTAGATCCAGAAACTGTTCCATTGTCTGAACTTTCAGAAGCCCAATCCTAAAAACTGTTTGGGATTTTTTAAACCCATTGCTGGAGTGCTAACCTTTTCCCCTCCCCCACATAGCCATACAAAACCACTCTTCACAAGTAACTTCTTTTTTTCCTTTCCTACAATCTAATGACAGCCACATGCTCGTACCACCATGTTCCTGTATTTTTTTAAGATAACATTGGAGCTGTCATCAAAATAGAGCACTGAGATGGCATTGAGTTGTGTAGGAGCACAGCAGGGTTTCGGCACAGTCTCTGGGTTTATAAAGTGAACCTGGGGAATGAAAGGAGAGACATGGTAAGATTTACTTTTCCCCTTTCCTCCTGCATATTTTGCTTTCCCAGGGAACCTTCTGTCTGCCCCATATGCTCACTCAGACATGTTTTGAACACCTGGCTTTGTGTACAAACATCTTGAGATGTCCCCTGCATGTTCTGAGCTGATGCATGTACCCAAGGCAGCTCCAGTTGGAAATGTTTCAGTGAGGCAGGTTTTTATTAGAAAATTCCCATTTGTCAGAGCAGTCAGTGTTCTGCAGAAGTGCACCAGTTACCATAAACTCTGTGGGACATATGGGCAATATTCTGTGAGGAATCTCATAAGCTCTGAGCGGGGGCCCCTGTCCCTGCAGCTGGCAACACTGAGACCCAGCTGGGGACAAGGGCTCTGGGTCCTCTGTGCTCCCTGCTGTGAGACCTCCAAGGAGAGGAGAGGTGGGGAGCAAATAAAAAGCAATCTACCAAGAGAAAAACATGCAGATGTTTATTCCCTTGGAAATGTGGACACTTCTAGTCTCCCTAATACTCTTTGTAATGTTGTCCTCAGATGCGTGCAGGACACAGGATGTAGATGAGAAGGTGGAGAGAGCCTCCTTGTGCTCTGCAGATGTGAGCAGGGGGCCTGGGCTGCTCAGCTGGACCCAAACTGGGAGAGGGAGGGTATCCAGGCAGGGCAGCTGGGGGTGCTGCACAGCTGGGGTACTGGGGACCCACGTGTCTTCTGGCTCATGCCAAGAGCTGTGGTGCATTGGCCTTGGTGACAGAATGGTCCCCTGAGCACAGGTGCTGTGTCATGAGGACAGGCCAGCTCGGGGCTCCCATCTGGACATCTTTGCACAATTTTATAAAAGAAATACACCCACAGAGCAGCTGGGCTGCATGATTTTGGATTCAACGACCCCCTCCCTCACTCTGCCCCCAAATCCACTTTTGGCAGCAGCATACAGTGGATCCTTAGAGTTTTTCCAAGAGATGCTGAGAGTGGGTCTCACACCCTGCTCTTTCCTCCCTGTGCAATGGGACTATACCACCATTAAGCTGCCTATCATAGGGCCCTTTTAAACTAGAGAGAGCATGTTAATGCTTGCAGCAAAGACAGGGTAATTCCTAGCCAACTATTAATTCAGGCCACTTGGCCAGACATGTTGAGCCAGATGCTGCAGGCATCTTAATGAGCTAATTCAGACCTTCCTCCTCTTGCTAACCTAGAGATTTCTTTTGTGTATAAACTTATTTCTGAGTAGCACCCATCAGACATAACTCTGTCCTTGGGGGCACAGTGCACCTACCAGTGTCTGTACAATGGCATGATTCGTAGCATTCATGTAGGAATTCAAGGGGAAAGCACATTCTCCTTCACAGTAATAGGCTGCGTAGCCCTCCGGAGCGATGATCCAGTCCTTGGTTAAATTGAAGATGTTAGATTGTGGAGAAAGAAATATTGTGCAGTGAAACAAAGTAAAAGAGCACAGAAATCTATCAGTTCATACATCCACATACAATTGCAGTGGCCTGCAAAATAAGTATCTGGTACACTGGCATTTCCAGTGCTATCTTATACACCTCTAAAGCTGCTTTTCCTGGAGGGTCACGTCCCACTCTGCAAACATGCCCATAGAGGAGCTGAATTTCAGGGTTTAGTTGTTTATCCATTCAGCATCATCCTCCTACCTGTTCACAAGAATCACTGAAATGCAGGTACAAACTTTCAGAAATGAAAATGTCTTTAACCAGGTATAAAGAACTGACAGATGACAATGGAGAGCTGTGTGTGCATCCAGCACTTCCAGAGGAAATTCAGGGCTATAGCCTCTCAAAAGGACCCAAGCGTGTTGAGTTTCTAACCAGTCTTCACACTAAAGTTTTGTATAGACTGACTTTGAGGAGTGCCTGAGGGAACTGGGATTGTTTAGCTTGACGAAGAGGAGGCTGAGAAGAGACCTCATTGCTCTCTACAGCTACCTAAAAGAAGGAGGTAGTGAGGCTGGTGTTGGTCTCTTCTCCCAAGTAACTAATGACAGGATAAGAGGCAATGGCCTCAAGTTGTGCCAGGGGAGGTTTAGATTGGATATTAGGGAGAAATTCTTTACTGAGAGAGTGGTCAGACACTGGAACAGGCTGCCCAGGGAAGTGGTGGAGTCACCATCCCTGGAGGTGTTCAAAAAATGAGTAGATATGTGGCGTTTTGAGACATGGTCTAGGGATCAGGGAGATGTCAGGATGAAGGTTAGACTTGAAGATCCTAGAGGTTTTTTCCAACCTAAATGATTCTATGATTTGCAAATCCAGTTACTGTCTTGATCTTGCTATTTCAGCTCAGTAAGTGCTGTGCAAAGGCACCCAGCTCACACCCTGGTCACACACAGCCCTTACCTGCCACCCCAGGTCCCTGAAGCTGACGTAGAGCTCGTGCTTCTTGCAGGCTTGTCGCTGGTCACTGCTGCTGTTCTCTGCAAGGGGAGAATGGGTGGGTTCAATAGATATGAAATACCCCTCTGGCTTTCTGTGCAAAGCCAAATAAGGCCTGGGAAAATAGTCTAGTGGGGGATTTTTTTAGCTTTTTTTTTTTTTCCTGGTCTTCCTCTGACCTCGTAGTGACAAAAAGCAAATCTCTGCTTATTACCTACTATATAAAAGGAGAACCTGTGAAAGGAGTGATAGAGGAAAGCACCCTTTACCTAGTTTCTAAATTCCTGTCTTTGAATCACCTACATTACTGGTGATAGTTGCACCTTCAGGCCTACAAAAGCAACACATGACATTAAGATAATGTGGAATCTGTTCTTCTGTCCAGTGTAGCTGGAGCCAGATTTCAGACTTCTTGCAAGGGGTGATGATGCTGAAGCCAAAGAATAAAGCATGGGTCTGAATCCTGGATCTGAACAACCATGACTATCAGTGCAGTTGTAAAGTTGTGTCCAACCTGGATATAGAGCCTGAGCTGGAGACACAAGAAGTACTGGATATTTTTTCACCTCTTGTTGTTAGAAGCTAACTAGCATGGGGTGCCCACACTAGCTGGAAGCAGGACACTGGTTACAGGAACTTCTCTAACCTACTCACAGAAGTATGAAATTCTTTTGTCTGCTACCCATCCTTTAAAACTAGCTGATAAGAATGCACACTTAAACTGCAGGTCATCTGTGCTTGGGGAACCCTAGAATCCAGAGCTCAGGAACAAAAGCCATAGAAAACCATTTTAAGAGACTCTTGGATTTCAGGTGAGAGCTTCAGAAGTACATACACATGGGCAGGTCAGAGAAGCCACACCTATCACCAGGACTGCAGAAAAACATCATTAGCTCTAGGACAGGAATGACCAGATTAAATATATGGAAGCTGCAACAAGACTGATGGGAGAGAGTTCTCCCATAGGCTTGCAGGTAACCCCAAGCAACCCAAGGCAAAGATGAGTCACATTATATTGTGCCCTATGTTGTCCTTTTCCTCCCACCTCTTGCAAGCTCTCAGAAATAGAGCTGGAATTTGCCACTGCCCTCAGCAGAGCTAGCCCTGCACTGTGGCTCCTGGGAAGGTCACCAAGGGCTCCTTATTCTGAGGTATCTCATAATTAAGCCACGTTTCTATTTCAAATGCCTGACAGTTTTCTTCCATATTAGGAAGCAGAGCTCCCTCCAAAATAGCTGTGGTTATCCTGAGCAACGGGCAGGCTTTCCTCTTCCGTGCAAAGCTTTTGGGACTACTTAACTTTTTTGGGGCTAAGCTTAAAATCACAAACTCTGGAAATCTACAGCATTTTGATCTGGATCCACTGAAATGCGTTATTGTTTTGATCACTTATTCATTGCTTTAAGGTAACTCTCTTACATTTCAAAATGAGAATTGGTTTTATTTCATGTGGGAGAAAAGGAGATTTTCTGGTTAGGTGTTTTTTTCATTTTTTAATTTTAAATTGGATTAAGAAAGCCCTCAGTTTAAAATTTGCTTCAAAGAAACATTATTTCTCTAACTTTTTTTCGATAATCCCTAATCCCAAGTAGTTTCACACCAGCAACTGAACACTAGTGGCAGACCAAAGAGACAAGAAACAGACTGAATGTGGGAGAAATCAATTCCCACCTTACCCCACACCCAAAACCACGGACCCAGCGACCCCCAGTGTACCTGCCATGTTGGACACCCGGAAAGCTTCCTGGTTCTTTGGCGTTTTGGATCGATTCTGGCTCCTCTGCTTCCCTCCCGTGGAGCGGATGCTGCGGAGATGGACCTCGGTGGCTTTGAAGAAGGCTACTGTGAACGGCTGCTTGTTCTGGGGGCCGTGCCTTCCAATCAGCCCCGCCAGCTTGGGATTGATGCTTTGCCCTGAGTAAGAGAATGGACTGATGAGAAGATCTGCAGTAACTCTTCATTTTGAGCAGCCACAGGCAGGCTAACAAGGAGGAGAGCTGCTGTGAGGGTGCTTCCTAGGCATGGCTGTATACACAGATCCACCAAGGGCCTGAACTTAATCGGCAAAGCTGCTCCTGCCATGAGCAGCTCAGCACAGCTAACTTCATTTTATATCTGTGCATAAAAGTTACATAAAATAGTCCTACGTATAATTATTCTACCCTAAATCCACTTAGCATTAACTTTCCCTGCATTCTTTAGAGAGGTTTCTTTAAGTTCACCAACCTATAATTTGAAGTGATCCTATAAAAGGAACCATAAAACTCAGCCCATAGGAACACTAAATTCCCACTGGAAGGTTATTAACTTAAAATAAAAATGCCTTGTATGAAATGTTGACAGAGTTCCAGATATGCTGTAGCTGACAGAAACAAACAGTTCATATGTTAGGAGACATTTTGCTTATTGCTTTATCTCAGCACTACTGTACCTGATAACTTCATTGCAAAACTGTTCATTAACGTTCATGCTTCTGGGCTTTTAAAAATAATTTGATTTTTGGTAAAAGACGATTAGGTGGTTCCTCTGTAGGATTAAATCAATTTCTTAGGAAAAAATGCAAGGAGGGCAGTGGGAAATTCAGTATTTCTCCATGTTGCCTCCAAAGGATGTGTGGGTGCTGTTGTGAAATACAGGGTGGTTTCCAGAATTATTCTGTTCCAAGCTACTGAGTACTGCTGTTAAGTCAAGGTTATGTTAATGGCTTTTGTGATCCTTCTGCTAAGGACAGAGCTGGGCCTTGTCAGCCACAAATCCATGTGCCAAAGGCCAGCTGGCACTTGCCTAGAGAAGCCCTGAAAGGGAACCTGGGTGGGGAGAGCAGGCGAGGGGCTCTACAGTCCACTGACAAAAATGTCCTTTTCTTACTAGTTTCTGACTACTGTGTGGGGAAAAAAGCTGGTAACCTGAAATATTTCTAGGTAATATTCTATAACTGCTGTTTTTAAGATGAGTAAAGTAAATGCCAAGGCTTATAAATTATTGTCTTTATGGAATTGTTTCCATCTTCACTCTTGCACTTGGCCAAAAGATTGGTAAATGTGACAGACCTGGGAAAAAAGGGGGCTGTGGTCAAAGTCTGAGGCCAAGAAATGGACCAGCCCCAGCTGGAGTCCGTGTTTTTCCTGTAAGTGTGCAGCCCAGTGAGGAAGTCCCAAGCTGCAATAGATGGGATTTGTGGAGAGGACGGGCTCAAGAGGGGTTTCAATGGGAGCTTGGCAGCAGGACAACTGCCCTGTGTGGCTGGGCCCTGCAAACTAGATAAAGCAAAACTAACCTTGAGACAGGACACCAGGAAAGCTTGGGAGGAAATTGCAAATACAAAAACTCATGTACGTAGATTTGTATGTGGACACATCAACATCTTCTTCACCTCCTGCTTAAGCTACTTTCCAGAAACTTGTCCAAACAGTTTTCATTTTAAACATTTGAGGTTGAGCCCACAAAGTGCTGGAGCAAGTATCTAATGATAAATGTGTAAGTAGTTCCACTTGTGCTCAGGCCATGCCTGATGGAACATTTCCTAGAAACAAGCTCAGCTGCAGGAGTCAGAGCTCACTGAATACTGCTCCCATGGCTCTTCCTGCCCCTTCCTAGAAGCCTTTCTGCTCCCCAGAGCTGTTTAAACTAGCAAGGGTGTCTATGGCTGTGGTATCTCTGGAGGCAGGTCAGCAGTGTGCAGGGAGGGGACCCAGCTTCACACTGATAGTTTAATGGATTTGCATTAGTGCAGCAATAAGCAGCATCTGACCAATGAGTTCCTCATGTAACACCAACTCATCATGTTCAAGCCCAGTATAGTGGCAGTGTTTCCTTAGGTGGGGAATAAAGCATGTAATGTTTGTATCCAAAGTAGCACATTTTTTTTTTAATAGAAAGTGGATTTTCCCCATCTCTAATTTTCCTATACATTCCAAAAGCAAGATTAAGCACAGGGACATGTGTAGTCACCATCAGACAATGATAAACTTCCCCGAAAGAACTAAAGCTGTGCTCTTGAACCAGAGGGCACAGCTTTATCTGCTTTTATGAAGCTGCTTTTTTAATACCATCAAAAATGGGCTCATAAGTAATTAAGTAAACCTAAGTGGGCAGCTGCTGTTCCCCTGTGCTGCTGCTGAGCAAGGCACACTGGGTGCTGGGCTGAGAACTCAATGAAGCTACTGAGTCACTCAAACAGTTCTCTTCCTTGCTGCTTGAGTTGATCCCCATTTTCTAAGAGTAAGCAAATACCCTTTGATTCCACCCCAGTTATACATGTTGATAGACTTACTTGGCAAGACTATTAAAAAAAAATAAAGACCAGTTTAAGTAACTTCTTTTGCATAATTTCATCTGGACAGTGTTCATGATGTCAGAATTTTTTTAAAATAGTGTGTATCAGCTTCCTGATTACAGATCTTTATATGTAATGACAGATACAAAGAAAAGTTGGTTTAGTTTCTAATTCACTTAAAGCTTTGGGGATTGCCCAAGCATATAGTGTTGCATCAAAATCCTGCTGTGTTTGCAGCATAAGATTTCCATATGAAGTCCAGGTGTAAAAGCAGCTTTCTGGTTAGCACGCAGTTGGTCTAAATCCAAACTGAAACTTGGGGAGCAAGGAAGGACATGTCCTTGCCATTCAAAATAGTAAGAAAAATTCACGTGTATGGTGGAGAAATGCAAGTGCAAAGGTGTGTTGCCAGGGCACTTGGTTACAGAAGACAAGCAGACAATTGGGCCCTATATCTCTGTATTTACTTTTTTTAAACACTGCAGTTAGGTTTTCTAACTTTAATGACAGGCTGATTAAGGTATTTTGTTAATCTGTTTGGAGAAAGCAGCAAGTTACTTAGCAAACAGCTGAAGTAATATACAAACTCAGCTAGATTTCTCAGGAGCACAAAAGAAATCAGATTCCTAATTTTCATTGAGTCAAATAACAGATGAGAATGTACTTATCATTGAACCTGGCAATTTCTGTCTTTGAAAGCTCACTCTCTGATAGATCTGCCTGTATGCTTTTAAGGGTACACTTGTAACTGCTCCAGCAGAGCAGAGTTACTTAAGTGTGTGCAAAGTTGCTGCATTTCCTTGGATGCAGGATCCTGAAAAGTCAACTGAAATCTGCAACATACTCATAAATCAGCTGCCTTTCTCCTTAATGCTGAAAAACAGGATTGACTTTTACTGTAAAATCCCTAGGTGAGGATGAGGGAGGACAGAGCAGTAAGACTTTATCAGTAGAAGACTGTGATACTGTGGTATCTATAGTGTTCAGAGATATTAAGCCTACTTCCAGCTATCACCTTTCTGTGACTCTGGTCTGAGTGTTGATGATCTTCCTGTACATGAACCACAACTGAATATGCCATGATCATGGACATGAGTTCTGTACTTCCAAATAGTCCATTTAGGAGGTAAACTGGAAACTAAAAACAAGGACAAGTGTTTGAGAACGGGTTAAGCTTGTCTTGGCTGCTAATTTGCCTTAGTGTTTTAACTTTAAGGGTTAATCTTAACTTGTAAATCAGATTGCATTTGAATCTTTATACAAAGATGGCTGGAAGCATCTGTCATTGGGGTGGGGACTAGTAACTTCCATGGTGAAGTTCCTGCTTTATATCTGTGTTTGGGTTTCTGTATTCACTGATGGCTCGGGGCAGGTTAAAACAAACCCTGTGCACCTCTCTGTGTGCAGGTCTCACATGGGTAAAATCAGCCTTTCATGTAAAGGACTCTGCAGATTGCCTGTTTCAAAACTGCTTTGCACAGGCTTTATGTAAAATACTCCTGACTGGAAATGTTCAGAGTGTTGCATAAAAACCAATAGCAAGTGAGTCCATAGATGTGTATCTGCAGTTATTTAAGGATATACTTTCATTCTCCAGAGTATTTATAATAGTTTTGAGATGGGTTTTGCTTAACCTCTCCTATAGGGCAGCCAGGCAGTTTAAGTCCCAGGTCCTGGGAACCCCCCCAGAAGATCCAAGATACTTTGGTTTCCTTGCACAAGTCTCCAGGTGAACATCAGGAATCTTAACTTTAAGATAAAGCAGCATGACTTTTTAGTTAGGTCCTGGTTAGGAAAATCCCCCACCTGATTTTAAACATCCTCAACCTGAAATAAATCTACAGATTTATTATTATTTCCATCTTAGGCAAATTGAGGAAAAACATGCTTCAGAAATCCTACTCAAATGCAGGAGTACTGAGTGCCTAAGGCTTCCCCCAGCTGGAGCTCTGTACCTGAAATAGAGATTCACTGACTGGTGTGGGTCTGACACTCACCATCGATGCCCTCCACAGAGAGCTGCAGGCCAAGGTTGTGTTGGGGATTCACCACCCAGTGGTTGCTGGTCGCAGTGATGTCAAACACCAGCCACCCTTCTTCTGCAGCCCAGATTGTTCGAGAGTCAAGCAGGAACAAATCTGAATCCCTGAAAAAAAGCAGAGTAATTCCCAGTTAGCCAGGCTTCCCACTGGAGTCTCTGCAGGCACCCCCGTACGTGCTTTACGCCACACACTCGGTCGACCTTTCAGCAACAGGCAGATTCTGTGGGAGCTGGGCTGGTGTGTTCTCCTCTCTAATCACCCTCAGATTAAACACTTCTCCTCAAAAAAGGGAGGATGGTTTGAAGCAGAGTTGAGGTGGTTTTGGGTTACTTTGCTGTTACATGTAACCTTAGAGCTGCTGAGACAACTTCAGAAAAAGCACTTGCCAGGCACAAATTTGCAAAATTATTGTTTGCATATGCAAACTCGGTAATTGGGCAGACAGTGCTGCTCATTATCCTTTCCACACGTAATTTCCTGACTTTTATGCATAATTGTAGCATTGGTGCAAGCCAGCTGGAACACTGCTGTGCCTATATTAACACATGTAATGGTTTTTAAAATTTGTTCGTCTTGAGATTACAGATAACTGAGGGAGGTAATAATCCTCTGCACAGTCACAGGTCTGCATTACTTTGGGTGGCAATTTTCTTTCAACTTGTTGCTTAATTTTTTCAAAGGCCACTGCTGAGTTATTCTAGTTGAAGAACTAATACCAGAAAATAGAGGATTTTGTGCATTTTAAAAGGGTGAAGTTATTCTGGGTTTACAAAACATTTCCTGGAAAATTTCTGTAAAATGAAAATTTGAGAAAACACAGGTTTTGTAAAGGAAGGAATCTTCTTTTACCACAAATTAAGAAAGAGATAGAACTTGGATGAAAAAATTGGATAGTGGTGCAGTTGCTTTATAAAAAATGACTTTACAAGAAGAACAAAGAAACAGGGTGGAAATGTTGAGACAAGTCCCGCAAGAGCTGCTTTTGTACTTACAGTGCGCAAACATGATACCTTGTTTAAGTGTAATTATATCCTTTTGAATGAAGAAATATCCTTGGAATACCCTTTAATCATGTCCTCAAAGCTTAAAGGCGGCCTTATTAATTTTGTCAGTATTGATTTGTCAGTGTAAATATATATATTTAACTTAGTTGACACAGAGCCTCTTGTTTGCGCCAAATATCAAGTGATCAAAAATGAACCTGAGAAGCGCTGCTGGCAGAGAGGCTTTTGTCTTGTAGCTTTTAGTGATTCTTTTCCTTGTGAGATACCAAGAAATTAGAGGCTTTTGTCCCACACAGCTGACTCAAAACAGAAATGGAGTTTCATTGCAGTGTTTTTACCATCTAGCCTTCCTTTCAACCTCTGTGGGTCAGAGTGTACAAGAGGTGGTGGCTTTTCTCTGGGAGCTGATAGATGTCACTGCCTCTGGCCCTGTGCTGCATTACATGAAAATTTAACTTCTGAAATTAATTCCTGCAGAGCACGTGAGCACATGCATGCTTAAGGGGAGGATTCTGTCGTTTCCTCACCAATGCACACACCTTTGAATACCCACAGCTGAATATGCAGATAGAGACAGTGCTGCCCTGGGTGCCAATGGCTGCACAGGACAGCCCAAGGAACATGTGGTTGGCTGTGCCAGCCCAGCTCAGAAAGAGGAGGCAAGGCTGGATGCTTGCAAAAGGTTTTGCAGGTGTGGGATTATAAGGATTTTAATTCCTCCCTTCACCCAGCATGCCCCTGCCATGGAGGATGGCAGGGGAGAGGGAGTTTGGCTTTCTTTTAAGCAAAGTTTTGGTTTGTGGAACGAGCCCTAAGTCGGAGTTGAAGTTGCCACGCTTTCCTGCTAGTGCGTGGGGGATGCTCTGGGGAGTATTTCAGTGGATGTTTGTGCAGTGCAAGTGGGTAGCTCAGGAAGGGACCTGGTGCAACGACGGAGAGGCTCAACCCAGGTGTTAGGAGCTGCTCTCTGGAGCCCAGTCAGCTTTGCTGGGTGCACATAAGAATGCTGAAGTTAAACAGCATGGATAACCCTCTCCCTCACATACATATTAGTTACAGGAATGTAAGATGCCTGAACTCTAACTAGGGGAACAATTTTCCTGGGGTTTCATCCCCACCCAGAAGCAGTGGCCCTGTTCCCACAGTGCATGACACAGCCGCGGGGACACCTCCCGCCCTTCCCTGTTTACAGCACACTGAAAAAAACACATCCCAAAGGAGCCAGGGATGAGGGAGTAGTACGGATTGGCCCGTTCCAATGGCTGAGTCCAAGTTTCCAGAAGTAAAGGGTTTTTATATTCACATACTGCATCATTTAAGCATGGCCCCTGACTGGAACTCATGATTCACACAAGGTTTAGTTAATAGGGACTTGGCTTGCTTGGTTTTTCTCCCTTGTAGTTTGCAGGTTGAAGATAATAGCAATGATGACAACTTTTTTTGGTTTTAGCTACTGCTCAACTGCAGTATTATTACTCAGAAAAAACAGCCTTTAAGCTTCCCATGCTGACATGATGCAATCAGGGTAACCAGACAACATGAGGCATCAAGTACCAGGGTGAGTCAGTCTGGGAAATTGTATAATGCGTTTGTTTTCCTGTAGTTACAGCAATGTGCAAACAATAGGCCTGGAGGGGAAGCCCAAAGTGAGAGAGATCAAAGGGACCCACTAAAGGGAAATGTCCTTCCCACACACATTTGGAACATTTGGATCCAAAAGGCCCTGTCTCAGATGCTATATGGAGAAGTTCAAACACTCCTGGATGAGCACTTTCTGCTCTGGCCCACCAGCAGCAGCCTGGGGTGGGATGCAAAACCTGACTGGTGTTGCAAGCAGAGGCTGCTGAGATTGTGGGGCCTGTTCTGATGGGGAAAAAACCCCTCTTGTTCTTTTAAAAAGAACAACTTTCCTCTATGTGAAGTGCCCTGCTCTCCAAAGACTTCTGGCAAACAGCATTAGAACACTAGCTAATAGACAGCGAGCCCTTCAAGACACCGTTGTTGGACAAGACATACTAAACATGGCAAAGAAATGTTACTCTGCTTAAACAAAATCTGCTTGGAGGGCTCCCATCTGCTGACTTGTCCTACAAGATAGTGCTAGTTAAGTCTAACTAATGCAGCTGGTTTGGGGTTTAGCTTTGAGATAATGATTCACAAAGAGAAAAGGTTTCTGGTGCACAGCTCACTCTCTGGTACCTTCCCTACCCACTGTACACACGTTTAGAGCACTCCTGGAGCAATGTGAGTAATGGCTCTGCTACCAGGAGTCAGAAAATCACTTTGGTTCCTTGGCCCTGCATTCAATCCCTTCATTTGAGAACTTGAGAGCATATGAGGAAACTATAGGGAACCTCTTACCAGACCAAGAGCTAGGAAAAGGCACATGATCCTCATTTTACAGAAAATTAATCCGGGACATGGAAATGTTAATGTCTAGATTAGAGTTACATAAATTACGAAGTCTGGATCCAGACCACAAGTATGTTTTGGTGAGCCCACATCAAAATGGCTCAGTGCTCAAAGTGCTGACATCAGCAGGAGTGTCAAAGCCTTTAGCAATGATAAAACTTGGGGCTTTCAACTTAGTTTTCTCAAGTGTCAGGCTGTCAATGGAGCCTAAGATGAGCCCAGGAGGTTGGCACTTGTCTACTAATCACTTTGGTAGTGTCTGGCACTGGATGCCAGAAAGGAGAGTCATCTCCCATTAGAAAGCACTCCCAAAAATTTGTCTACAGGTCATATAACTACTGTGTGGTCTACGAAATTTCCTTAGTGAGCTTGTTTTCTGGACTCAAGGGTGAGTAACTAGTATTGCAAAGTGAGGGTGACTGAGGAGGATGCATGTGAGATCGTGTCTGGAAAGCAGCTGGATTTATGGAGGTGGAAGGGCTGAAGCTGCCAAAGGGGTGTGGAGGGCTGGTGCCGTGGCTGGGGTAAGAAAAGGAATTGCAGGTGATTAATGGAAGGAAAAGGACTGCAAGGAGTGAGGCTTTTGGGGATGAGTGGAGAAATAAGGGCAGAAAAAATACAGAAAAGGCACGTAAGAGTATCCTGAAAAAAAAAGTGAGGAAGAGAGTTTCCTTGTTGCAATATGGTAATTCTAAGATAAGATAAATAAACAACCATGAAGCTTCATGAAAATAGTATGTATAGGCTATTTACCTTTTGCTTGAGTATCTTTTCAGCCCCTAGAATACGCTTTGGTTTGAAGCCATAAACACTAGAAACGTACCCAAGAATCAGAAGTGTGGCATCTCCCCTAATCACCTGCCTTGGGGAGTTGGGACACGGGAAGAACATGGGCTAATGGGAGAGGCTCAGAGAAAATGTAAGATTTGGCAATTCTGTAATAGCAAGAGAGAACAGGAGATGAAACTCTGCATTTGTAAACGATAATGCTACAAGGACTAAGCTACAGGGTAGCCCTCGGACCAAACAGTCCCTGCTTTTGCATCTGCTTTCTTCACTCTCCCCATCCCCCTTGTCTGCTCTGCTATTTCAAGCTGCTGGTTGACAAGAGGCAGTAAACACTAAGGAGCACTTCCAAGAGGGATAAAAATAAATGTGAAGAAGGACAGGCAGCAGCAGTGAAGGTGACTCTTGGCAACTTTCATTGCATTGCAAGACAAGCTGATCTCTGTGACGTGCTGGGGTGGGAGCAGACTTGGAAGCCCTGGCTCACCTGGCTGTGCCCAGGGCCAGTCCAGCAGGTCCTGCAGTCCCCTGCCTTCATTCAGGTGATCTGCCAGCCCCCAGAGCACACCAAGGGTGCCTGGCAGCTGCAGTGCTCCAATCCTTACCTGCTAGTGTGAATTACAGATCTAAGAGTGTTTTAAACAATCACCATACTATGACACCTTGCATCAAATGGCTTTGCAAATATGGGTCAAACCTCTCACTTCCATTTTAAAGTGGGAAACACAAGGTACAGATATCTTAAATGTCTTCTTGACTCGGCATGTAAACCACAGCTACTAAGCCAGGAGCATAATCCTATCCTCTTGACTGGTATTGTAACTCCAGGGTTTTGTGTTTGGGTCACAAACATGGTGCAAGATAGCAAGTTTACTAACAGGCAGCCCAAGGATGGAGCTGGCATGGGGAGATAGGGATGATTCATGTCCAGGTTTGAGCAGGTGAAAGGAGATGGCAGAAAAGGCATCCTGGCAGGGTGAGAGGAGATCTGGTGTTAGAAGACATCTGTTTGGATTAAAAACCTGCAGTATCCAGATTCCAGTTTGCTTGGTGTTATTGCCTAAAGTCGGATGCAGCTGTCCAAAGACAAGCTTAGGAAAATATTTTTCAGACTTTCCTACTTTAAGAGGGCCCCAGGATCTCCCTGGGCCTCTCCCTGGCACATCTGCAACACCCTCTGCACACAGACCTGATGCAGTCCTCCTCCCACACCTTCCCTTCTACGTGCCTGGGATCCCCTGCTCATCCTGCCCTCTCCCTCCCCACTGACAAAAACCCTCCCCAGGCTCCCAGGAGGAGCCACCAGCAAACACAACCTGGGGTCTTCTCCATGTGAGGGGATGGCCACAGCAGGATTACAGCTTGCTGGAGGTGGTTTCCAAGGGCTGGTCTGCAGAGTGGCTGTACTGGTAGTGAAACAGATCTGTGTAGGCTTTGTTGAATCCTGGGAGAAATTAACTTCAAAATTTCAGCGGATTCTGAATTCTGTTTTGTGTGTTTCTAGTAGACATGTTCCCTTTCCTGTGTAGTGTTGGAGAAGGCTAAGATCTAGGCTGATTAAAAGTGGCAATGAGAGTTTGTTACAAAGAGATGCAACATGTTTCCCAAATATGAAGCCTCTTGTAAAAGCATTGCTGAGAGAAACAAGGTTATATACATATCTGTGATGCTTTATATACAGCTGTTTCTATTTAGCATTGAATTGCTGTTCATTAGTGTATCACTTAGCTGAGCAAGAGCCCACTGGGGTATGCAAAATGCCTCCTGCAGCTACTCAAGTGCCTGTGAAGAGTTGTGCCTTGCCAAGTGAGTTCAAGATTTGTCAGAGGTTTTGCAGGCTGCAGTGGCTTTAGGAACAGTCTGAAAGAGACGAGATGCAGCTCTGTTCCTGGAGAGCTACAGGGTTTCCAAGGTAAAGTTTCCTTTCTACCTGCTAAGAGATGAGTACAGTTATCAACTGACTTGCAGATAAGTCATAAAAAAAACCCCAAATAAAAAAAATCAAAGCTATTGTCAGTACCTTTCTAGATGCTGTTAGCACTTGCAGATACCATCATGGTGCTGGGGCACGACATTAAACTATACCCTTCTTTGCTGCACCATCCCTCAAATGATCACACTAGTACTTAAAAAAGCTCCACATCTGTTTCACGGGATGGGTGGGCCTAAGCCTTTCTTAGTTACTAGAATTACATGTCTCAACCCACAACATGGAAACAGACTCCAATGAACAGGAGGAAAGGGATCTGGAGAGGGGCTCTGGTTTGATCTGGGTGCAGAAGTGGTGTAGTTTGAAGCACAAACTAAAATGTTCCAGCTGCAAGTCAGACCCAGGAATGCATCATGCAAGATCTTATTTTTCTGTAGGGCTGGTAACATGAGCATTCAAATCATTCACTGCCTTTGAAGCCTGTGAAATCTATAATGGCCACAAAGTGAACATGTAGCAACTACATTTCAATTACCAAAGGCTGGTCAAGTACCTGGCTCTATTCTCTCCAGTAACAAAACTCCCATCGACTTCAAAGGGGTTGGGATTTACTCCACAGTGCATGTGCTGGGTCCCATGAAATTGGAGATGTAACTCTGGGACGAGGTATTTTAGTTTCTGAAGGTGCAGACAGATGGGCAGGATCGAGCTCTAATGTTGAGGGAGCTCCATAGTCTGTGTTTTTTTCTGCAGCTTCAGGTTAATAAAGTGAGGATGATGCCCCAGCTGATAATCTGTCCCAGAACTGCATGGCTGCTTTTAGAAAATACACGAGTTCCTATCAATTGCAATAGGAGTCAGGTATCTAACCTGCTTAGCTGTTGTTAGAAATCCCACCACATACCTGCCTATCTCTTCAGCACTTAATTCCTTAATTCCCTTTGAAATTCTTGCTTTGCCCATTGCTTACAACAACAGTGGAGAGTCTGAGCATAATGAATATTTCTTTTGCAAAGTAGTTCACAAACTATTTCATGATTCCACTGTAAAAATAGAAAAGCTCATTTTTCTCAGGCTCATATCCAAAAGCTTTATTTTGACATGTTCCCTGTGTAGGTGCCTGAGATAAATGACCTTCAACACCTTGCAGCAAGCCCTGTGTTGTGCACTCCCTAGCACTGGAATGTGATTTGCTTTCCTGCAGCACCCAGGAGGGAGGAGATGGAGGCTTGGGCAGCACCCTGATGGCTCCCTGATGGCAACCTTCAGTTCCCACTAGCAGGGTTTGTGACCACAAATAGGGACTTGATGTCCTGCTGCTCAAAAATCTTTTTGAGCCAGTTTCTGGCTTTATAAAACTCTTTCCCAGGCTTTTGGGTGAGTGAACCATGAAGACCAAACAGAAGTTGGACATGAGTCACTGGACTTTAAGTTATGCACACAACAGCTTTAAGACATGTTATATTAGTCAAAACATCAACTGTTTTCACAGTGTTTATGATATTAGGAACATTTTTGTTCATGAATGTACTTGTTTGCTTAAAGTGAATAACTGATGCTTTGTCCCTAAAGAATGCTGTACATGCCTTTTTATAAAGGAGATGTTGCTAGTTTCAAAAGCTTGCCTTGCAATGAATTCATAGATTTGGAAAGGCCAGAAAGAATATGCCATCATTTAGCCTGATTGCCTATAAACACCTTTAATACTATCTTCAGTCTGACAGAAACATCATTTCTGTCAGTCAAAGTCCAGAGTGACATCCCATCTGCTACAAAGGATGGGGCTGGGCTCTTGTTTTTACTGCCAGGGTTGTTTGGTGTCTCTCTGCCCACAACTGAGCAGGCAGGTGGAGGAGACCTTCCACCCTGTGTTCAAACGTCAGTACTATTGAGGGACAGGATTCCAGAAATAGTCTGCTGTGGGTGCAGCTGTTTGTCTGAAAGACCTATGCCTGTATTTTTCACTGACAATAAATAGCAGACAAGAGATGTTGCTGGTTAGATACCTACCAACCTGTCTGAACTCGTAAAGCAAGTCGTTAATTGTTGAACTGCCTGTACTTATGGTTTATTTGAACTGAGGACACACCATCACACCCTCCAAACTGGAGCCTCATCTGAGGTTTAACTGAAAATCAAGCCTTTGGCGTATGCAATGGTCTCTTCACCCTCAAAGGATAAAATCTCCAGTTGGGCTTTCCAGCTGTATCTCATGCTTGTCTTGTGGCCTTAGTAGCTGTCCTGATCTCTGCTGTGTGTTGCTGTGTTAAAAAGAGAGATGATGCTGCAGCTGCCCCTGGGGAGCCTGGCACTGAGCTGCTGTGCCCTGGGGCACTTAGGAGGTGCTCGTAGTGATGGGGGCACAAGCCAGGAGAATACCCAGTGCTTCAGATCCCCAAAGCAATTCCAGCAATCCCCTGGGAGGTCCCACTGCTCTCGTATCATCGTAAGAGCGCAGGGAGAGGGAAAACCATTTGGGTTTCTGTGGGCCACTATACCTGCCATGATCTAGGGAGAGGAATCTACAAAGTCAAATGTGAGCAAAGGTTTTCTTGCCTGCGTGGGGGGGGAGGGTTTGGCTTTGTTTTGCTCTTGTTGCTAACAACGTCAGATGGGTCTGACTTTCCAGCCTGCTCAGGATGAGACAAACAGCCAAGGAAGCATCAAAGTGAATGGGTGTTTTTTGATCAACAGTGGAGAGAGTTTGTTTTCTTTCTCCACTTGCCCAATGACACACTGACTTGGATGACTGGTCTGTGACAGAGCCGGTTGGAAAATGTCAGTGGAAAAATGCAGAAAAAGAGCAAATATTTTTACAAATGTTAGTGACAATATTTTTACCTTTAGTCAATCCAAACCAACAGGAATATTTTTTTTCAGGACAAACTGTTCAAAAACTCACCGTTGCCTGTGCCAAAATGTATGCAAAGGGTGAATATGCACGAACACTCATTAAAAATAGTGTTCCTGTGGTGAATATGATGCAGTAAAATTGCATCTAATCTTGTAGCTGGAACATCTGTATAATTAGCAAGATTCCTCACCTCTTCCAGCTAGTGGTTCATGTATATGCCTGCCCTTTGCATACATCTTTTCCTTTAGGAATAAGAATTTGTGAAGGAGACAGTTTGCAAAAAGACTTGCTGCTCCACACGTAACTATCCCCAGTGGGTACCTTGCAGCCCTCTCCACACATAGTTTTAACAAACTTGTGGATGTACCATTGTAAAATTAAGGTAATAAATGTCAGCCTAACTCTGTCAGTAAGATTCCTAGTGGGCACCTACCTCACTCATCAGGATCTGAAGAACTTCCCTGGCATCTGATGAGGAAAGACATTTACTCCAAGAACAGGTTTCTGGCAGTTCCCTAATGCCCTGGCACACTGGTTAGAGCCTCTTCATCTGCCAACACATCTCTTGTTTCTGCTCTTCCCAGGAGAGAGAAGTCATCCCTGCAGGCTTGTACCTAAATAACCTACTCAAGAAATACAGCAAAGGGAGGCTTCCATCCCTGGAAGGGCCTAAGATGGAATAAACTTAAATGCTTATGGTAAACAGGACATGCAATGGGTCCTGTGCACATTTGTGGCTTGTTGCCTTCTCTAAGAAAGCCTGGTTAAAATGTATAGTTTGAATCATCGTTTGATTAAAATAGATTAATATTAACTTGGACCCCAAACCCTGCAAATAATTGTTTAATTAGAAGTGGAGAGAGAACCATGAGTTTCAAGCCATAAAATCAGAATTTCAGATGTGTAAGAAACCACACCAGTGCTTAAATACTTTCACCGTACAGCAAAGATGGTAGAAATTCTCACTATTTAAAAATGCTGACTCTCCTGTCATATTTCAAGTTTTTTCTGCAATTTTATTAGCTCTTATAAAAATAAAAAGCCAGAGCCCTGATTACACTATTTTTTTTCTTACCCTTTTGGACTTTCCTATTTTTAAATCCCTAGTGTTTCTGTTTTCATAAACCTAAATTAGGGCTGTAGTTTTATTACCCCATATTTAGTAGTCCTAAAGAATAACTTTTGATTAGCATGTGACTGTAAATACTGTTCATGAAAATAAATGCAATCTCACTTTCAGTAGGATTCGTATGTAAAAGAAATATGTGCAAATGAAACTAAGTGCCTTTGATAAATGGTTTGGGATTGCTGATTAATTGGAACTAAAAACAGATGAGAAAATTGAACATATGTTCTTATTCAAGTTCCCTGGAGGATTTGTCAGGGAGCTTGGCATACATTAATGATTGCTTGGAATGGATTTAATAGCTCATCTTGTAGTTTTGCACATGCAAAACAATCAGTCAATATAAAAAGCATGGTGTCATCTGTCTTTGTTAATTAGGGATCTCAAATGCCTTTGGTAATAGTGGCTAGTAATTAAGCTACAATTAGAAAGGAAGCATTTGGATGTGGTTTTGCCACCTCAGGATCCATAAGAGGCAGGAGGAAAAGGGTAGGTCTTCCAGAAATCTTGAAATACTCTACGATCTTTTCCTCTACTAGCATGTGGCCAGGCTTGTTGACTCCTCAGCTACTGAGTGCTCCCAGGGATACGAGCAGCAGTGCTGGGGATGCTCCCTGGGACACACAGAGGCTCACAGGGCACCTTCTCCCCGTGCCTTGGAGGCTGACCATGCATGGCACCTACGTGCCCACAGCATCATCACTGACTGAGATGTCACCACCCAACCCTCTGCCTAATCCCAGCTCTTCAGACAGTTCTGCTGATGGCTCCAGTATTTCTAAAAGGACTGGCCGTAACTCTCTGAAGGAACATGCTGTGCTTGTGTTTTCATTGAGGTTTCCCCGTGGGTCACTCACCTTCCCGGGTGCTCCTGGAGTACCTGGTAGACACTAATCTGGAAGGTTTCGTTATCGAAGCGCTCGCGGATGTAATCCTTGTATATCCTGAACTCGGCGGCCGTCACCGCTTCCCCCTCTGGGATTCTGGAGAGATCAAACCTGAACTCTCGGTAGTGGCAGCGCTGATGGTGAAACTCTCTGTCATGCTCCACTGAAACAGAAAAACAGCCCATTAGCCACCTGCTTTGTTCCCTTTTCCCTCGCCATCAAACAAGCTTGTGAGCTGCCACAACAGAAAAGGGCAGGAATATCTGATTGCAGCATCTCGTGCTGTTGTTCGGTTCATTAAAGCACGTAGGAAACACACGGCTCTATCTGGGCTATTATAAGCATATATGTGTTTATCAGGCTCTCTTTGAAACAGTTTTACAGCTGGCTGGTACAGGGTGTGGGTGACCGTTGTGTTTTAATGATTTTTGGCAGCTTTGTGCTTGACAAGTGACTCTGGACATTTGCCACCGATAACGACCAAGCTGCTGTGGGAAGGAGCTGAAAGAAACAGATGGGGCTTTTCAGGAGTGCTGGTTCTTGGCTTGACTCTGCTTCTGAAAATTACACATGCACACGCATACCCACACACATGTATACACAAATTCCAGCCCTTGAGGCTCTTTGTGCCAGTGACCCACATTTGGTGCCAGCTGAATTCATCACAAGCTCACAGCCCTGCTCCAAAGGGTCAAAACTTTCATTTTAAAGCATCTTTAGCAACCAGGGCTGTGAAAAATAGGTTCAAAGTGAGGACCTTTTTCCACCTCCCAACCCTGATCACGAAATAACCAGAAGTGCCAGGGTGCTCCCAGTGTTAGGATGGTGTTATCCCACTCAGTGACAGGTCTGCCCCTCTTCTGATGGACAGCTGATGCTCTCCTGTAACACTGCTTGTGGACATTGAAGCTGAGAGTCAGTGTTGTGAGGAAACAAAGACTTCAAGACTGTTCTCCAGCAAGGGGGAGGTGAGGTGTCAGTGCCCCATCCCAAAACATGAAGGGAAAGCACCCTTCTTGGAACAAATTCCAAATTAAATAGACAAGTCACACAAAGGAAAAGGGGGAAACAGAGGTATAAGGGGATGAACTGCCTCACCAGAGGTCACACCACATGACATTTTAAGAGCTGAGGTTTGAACCAGGGACTTCCTGTATGTCCCGGTCCCGTTGTCTGTCCACTTGACCTCCCTGCAGCTCGACTGCACAATTCAAGTAGTTAGCTCTGAGATTTTCTTGGCAAAGAATGTGTGTCTTTCTACAGGCCTGATTCTCTTCTGGCAGCCGTAAATCCATTGTGTAAATCCATTGACTTAAATGGAATTACTCCTGAAAAAGAGGAGCTTCAAGCCCAAGTCCGGAAAGTGCTATTTAAATTTAGAGGGCTGCACAGTACAAATGTCTCTGGGCTCTGATGAGAGCCTCCCCTGAGCTGGGACAGAGCGTGAGGAGTCTCCAGGAGCCAGGCCGTGTCCAGGCACTTACAGGGAGCAGGTTCAGAGATGCTTTGCTGGCCAAGATTCAGCCGCTGGCCACGTGCTCTACCTCCTCTCGTACGTTACTTCTGTGAGGAGTCCAGGGCTCACAATTTGCCACTGTGTGATTGCTGTGCAGGGAAATACTTCAGAGCTCTTCCTAATAGCTGGGATTCATCTATGGGGAGTTGTTGAGGCATGAAACCCCAAAAATTTCCAAAACAAAGGCGATGAAGTGCAGCAAATGGTTTTATAGGTTGAGCAGCCTTAGTGTGCTCTAAATGAACAAAGTTATTGTTGCACCTCTAGCTGTAAGATCTTGTACAGCCTCAGGAAGATCACTCAGCCTCTCATGGCCTGAAGTGAGAAAATACTGTGAATATTCACTAGTGTTTGTAAAACACTTGGCAGGCTAAAGCTGCCCCATAAGCGCTAGCAACACTATTAAATGTGCCTCAATCCCTTTCCTCCAAAGTATTCTCAGCAGAATAAGATATAGAGTATGATTTCAGTCTCAAAGGAATTTGTCTGTAACTAAATTATAGAGAGGAGGAAAAAAATATTTTAATATGGAATAGCTCCTTTAACCACAACTATAGAAGAATGAATATAATGTTGTGTGGTTTTAGTTACGTTACAGATAACATCACCAGCAGGGTGTATTATAGAGGTCTAGCAGTAGGATGTACCAATATGATCTGCTTCCAAAGACAAGGGAAGGCTGAATTTTCAAAGGAAGGTGGGTGCAGCTCTTCAGTGTACGTGTGTGATGACAACTGCATCGGCCAACACTGGTCTTTGGCTGCACTTCATACACAAAGTCTGACAAGCACAGGAAGATGAAACTTTTTCGGGTGCTGCTAGAGTTCACAGTGATTCCCACTGCAGAGCCCTAGAAAAAATGTGTCATATTAGTATGAAAAATTAATGGCCAGGGTCATAAAATAAAGAGCCCCGAAGTTTGAACTTTCCCATGCTTTGCAGATGTTTGGATATATGGTTTTGGGCTGAGCCATCTTTAGTGTTAAAGCAAACATTCCTGTGGCTATAGTCATTAAGATCATGAAAATATGTGGATATGTAACTGAAGAAAGAATCCCAAGAAACCCTTCAACTCAGTGTTTATTGTTTTTCCCCTTTTTCTTTGCACTCTGGACATATCTGCTGACCCAGAAGTAACAAATCCTTTCAGAACTAATTTATGAGAAACACTGACCCTGAATCAACATCTGTTAGATGACTGCAGTAAATCTTATTACATAATTAAACACCAAAATCTATGTTAAAATAATGTTAAGGGTCTGACTTGAACTCATAAAAGCAAGACTCTTCATTATGAAGGCTGAAATCCTATCCTTAATTCATGCTGCTGTGCTTTGGTATTTGTGAACATATGGCACAGTCTATATGATCGTGCACTTTTTGCAGACCCCAGTAATACCTTAAGCTCAACAGCACGAGGTAAGCAGGGGAGTGCTCAAGAAGTCTTGAGTTTCCTGGGTTTGATGGTTGTTAGTCAGACCTTTGACAATACTGCAACTGGGTTGTTTCCAGTTAATTACCTGAAGTTTGAATGGGTGGGGGGTTTAAAAAAAAAAGAGGGGAAGAGTGTTATTTTAAATATTTACCAAAAGTCAAGTGAATTGCTACTGCCCTTTGAATATGACTGTAGATTCTCTGTTAGATCTATAAAATCTGTGATCCCTATTGGCACAACATACCATAATGAGAACTTTTTGGTCATTCTTGAAGGTCTCAGTCTCAGTGGTTTGTCAGCTGTTATGTGTTAAATGCTCCCTTAAAAGTCATCAAGCAGTATGAATATTTGCTGGGTATATTCAATAGCATTTCTGCCCAAAGAGCTTGAACTCATGTTTGTCCCAGGTTGATAGTTCTTACAAATCATTGCTACCCAAAGGCTTTTGGTGAATGGTTTTAGCCCAGTTCCTAATTTCAAACATTGGAAATTCCAGCTCAGAAACTGTCACAATTGAAATGCTTTGGCAAGGCAGCTGCTTGGAGATGAAGCCAAAGCTCTGGATGTGCAATCAAAGGTTGTAAAATATGGAAAGGAAGAACACCCTTGAAAAATAATTCCGCTCTGAAACAGACTGTGTGCCTTAGCTGTGGGAAAACAGTGGGTTTCCTCTCCTAAAGAAACAACCCACAGTCACTCACAGGTGATGCATGTCTACGTGCACCTCACTCCTCAGGTCTAGAAGCAGTCTCCCATCTTGTAGGCACAACAAATGTAGAGAAATTGTGACCTCATTTAACACTATAGATATTATGACCTCATTTAACACGTGGTATAAAATCTGCTGGTGCAAAATATCTTGTGGTGAGTGTGGCAGTTACTTGTAGCTACGGTAAATGGGGATGACCAGACACTCCTTTTGGCATAGTCCTTTGGGAAATGAAAGGTTAATACTTGGGGATGGAGGCAGACAACAGATTAATGAGAAAAGCAGCAAGACACCAAAAAGTGTGCAGGACAATTAAGGTGATCCAAACAAAACAAGCACATATCTTTGGTTCGCAGTTATCAGTAAATTTGCCACACCTCTGTTGCAAATATGCAAGTAAGCTTAGCATCTTTGAAAGCCTGGCCTTGACTATCTGTCTACAATCTGAATGCAGCACAGACTGCACTGTCTATCTGATACAGATAGGGCTCTGATCTCTCTGAAGTCTTTTGTCTCTCCAAACTGACTGTTGTGGCATTGGGGTGATGCAAGAGGAGGCAGGACAGCAGAGTTGTGCAACGATGGGGATGGTTAAAAGAAAACATGATGGGTACATATGCTCAGGTGTGAAGTAGCCAGGTATCAGATCCAAAAATATGGGAAAGCTGGAGATAAAATGTCAACAAATCCCTGTTACTTGTTTTGACATGTCCTAAAGTATATTCTTTTCAGAGACAAAACTTGAAACCATTAAGATGCAGGGATGCAAAGTGTAGTTACAGCTGCAACTCGTAGCAATCCAGTTGAAACCAGTACCACAAAAGCAATGTTGGACAGAAAGTCTTGTGATCCTGGTTTAACACCCCAGGGTACCCAAACTTCTAAAGCAAATGACACATCAGCATAAAGCTGGGAAACTTGAACTGATCCCATGTTTGGCTGTTTTCACAACAAAATATGTTGAGACTAGAAATAAGAGCCCCAACTATTTTCAGCTACTTTCTAAATCACTACTGGTAAGTGAAAAGCCGACCTGAGCTTAATTTCATAAACACTGGTTGGACCACTGGTTTTGCAGACAAGGCTTGACACATGACAGCAAAGATTTTGTTGAGACATAGCTTGCAGTGGTTATTTCTCTCTACACATACCAAAGACACCAAACCATTTTAGCCTTCTTACCGAGCACAGCAGCTCAACATCATTCCCTAACTCCATGTGTCAAGCAAAGAACCAGGGAATCACAGCAATCATTTTCCAAGAATGACTGTGTTAAAAAACAATTATTTCAGAAGCGTTAAAGAGCTAATCCAATCCCCAGGAAAGTCAACAGAAATATTTCCACTAATTTCAATGGATTTCATGGGAGGCCTTTTGCCAACCTACCTAGCTATATTTTTATACTCTTGTTTTCTGAAGATGTAAAAAAAATCTCTTTTTCAGAAGCAAAGTAAACACCAGATGAATAGATTCTGTGCTCAGGCTGCCAAACTGGGAAAGCTTCAGTAATTCCATACCTCCTCCTCCTTGGCATGTTTGGGTGATGGAATATATTTTGAATATTTAAACAAGTGAAAACTTAAATTTTCCTGTTAACACTTTCACCTGATAATATGTTAATTTTTTTATAAGGCACTTTAAGAGTAGTTGTCTCGTTTATTGTAGTGCTCACAACAATTAGGAGTGCTACTTGTTTCTCATTTACAATGAAAAAAAGCACCAAAAGGAATGTGCAGTAGGGTGTCTGTAACTTCTTTACTCCCCAAAAAGGCCAGAAGGGATTTGTAAAGGACTTTAATCTCAAATAGATTAAAGGTCCTGAATTCCTGAGACTGAAAGATAAGTCAAAGGAAAATAGATTCCAAAAGACAACACCCCCTCGCCTCAGCCTCTCAGCCAGGCGGGAGGCTCCTGCAGAGCCATCAGCAGTTGCCTAAGAAACCCATCAGATATTTGGATGCCAAAAAAAACCTGCCACACTCCAGCATCAAGGTCTAACAGGTTTGCAGAGTCTACCTGTGCCTGCCTGGCCCCAGGGACTGAAGTAGTCATATAGGTGAGTTTAGCAAGTAGGAAAGTCTTTACTTGCTTTCCCTCTGATAGCTGCAGACCTACAGAAAATGAGCACTATTTCTTCAGAGCTGGCTGTGGGCTTGTCCAGTGAGCCAGTGGACTAATTTTACCCTTAGTGTTTTCATGAAAGGGCAAACTACACTTTTGAGTTACACCATTTCCCATCCAGCAGTGCAAAATCTTGTTTGAATTGTCCAATAAAATACACCTTTAACTCCCTCCATCGCCACCCCTTGAGATTGAAGCCAAAACTTCAGAAACTCTCTTGCATCACTTCAGTGTAGAGTATGAGATTCTTAGAAACCATCTGCCCTGGGACCACCAGCTCCAATGGAGGTCCATGAACATTTTCAGCCTGTGTACATTACTGCTTCCAAAGGGAAGGTCCCCTCCTATCTCCTGCTTCACCCTGCTGTCTCCGCTGGGAAATGGAGCCAACTGGAAAACAATTTTCCTTCCCTAGATGAGTATTCAGAGGGATTCCATCCTCAGCTGGCTCACCACGGTTCCCCAAGAGCAGCAGTGGCAGGAGGAGGAGCGGGGACCTCCCAGCACGGCGGGAGGGAGGGCAGGGCAGGGCCACCCCGTGGGCTCCAGCCTTGCAGCAGTTGTGAAACTGCGCTGTAAATTTTCAGGATGCCAAATTAGACACCTCTTGATGGGATTCTAATTAACAGGCATTAAATGTTGCCTCTATAAATTGCACTTCTTTGTCTCTAAATTGGTGGATAAAACCATGTCACTTATGAAATATGGGCCTTTTCTCAATATGTTAGTGAGGTTTAAGGAGGAAACCAATTAGGGGAAGGATCCAGCGGTCTCCACAGCTGAAAGAGCCTACTGGGCTCAGCAGGACTCCCGATGGAGCAAGAAGTGCAAGGTCAGTCCCTGTGTTTTTCTGAGGAAAAGGGGGAGTATAATAAAGACTGTAACAATGTCCTGCCAGGCCATGGTCTGCTAAGGCGCATGTTTCCCTCCTCATTGTGTTTGACAGCAAGAGTTACAGGGGCAGTGGCAGTAAATTTATAATGGCAAGAATTTGGGAATGCAAAGTTCTGTGATTGGTTTTCATTTGCTTCATACTCTCAGCTGCAAGATTTACATGCTGACATTAGGCAGCTAAAGCAGCAGTTAAAGCAATATTCGAAGAAATAGTTAAAGAATATAAATTGGGAGTCCTATAAACAGAGCAGAGCAAATGTCCTGGGTTGTGTGATGGGATTTGGGGTGGTTTTTTTAGAGTGATAAAAACAGTATTTAGAGGGCTTTTTTACATTGGATAGTTGCAGCTCTCCAACTCTTCTCAAAGCTACTGCAGGTTTTTGGAGGAACCTAAGGAAAAACAAATGCACCCTTGATTTTGGTCTGTGAGATAAGCTTACTAGGAAAATAGTCTGTGGTTTTTCTATAACTCATTAATGCATCCCATCGCCAGGGCCTGCCGTCATCCTGCCACTTCTGAAAACACAGCCTGTCCTCCAGCCACAGGCATTCGGGAGGGTCTGGGCTCATCTGCCAAAGCCCTGTCCTGATGGTCTCGTACCCTTCTGCCCTTTGCAGAAGGGGCTGCTCAGAGCCAAGGCAGTTGCACAGCAGAAGGGAACCTGCACCCAGATGCTCAGTGCTCATGTACCCATTTTACAGCCGGGTAAAAGGAGGTGAAGGTGATAAGCTATTTCTTGCATGGTAAATTCAGTGTGTGGAAGGGCAAAGTCCTGCCCTGGACACAGGTGGAAAGCAGGACTAATGCATTAATTTCAAGTGAGATGAAAACCAGGGTCCATAAATTCTGATCCCCAACCCCAGAAGTTAGAAACAGGGGGATTCAAAATTCTTCAGTGCTCTCTGCAAAGCGATCTGGTGTAAGCATTTTTGCTTTGAAAGGGGAAAAAAAACCCTCTGGAGTTAATATTCTCTCTTTAGCCATCACTTCATTTTTTCAGTTTTCAGCATGAAGGTGGTGTTGCCAGCAAGACCACCTAGCCACAAACCCAGCAGGGAGCTTCCAAAATTCTTCTGAACACTGACTCCTTGTTATAAATTGAAAAGTGGTAATATCAACAGTGCATATCACATCTGTGCCAGGCTTCAGCCTGGGAAGGAGCACTCTCCCTACTGCTGAACACAACTTGGAAAGATCCTTTCAGTCCACACATGTATCAGCATTAGCTATTCCTTTGTCAACAAATCCCTTAATACGTACCCTTTCTATCATGTACAGATGTCCAAAAAATAATGGAATACTGTACTACAAGATTAAACACTTTAATGTCAGCATATGTGTTGCATGACTCTGAACAATGGTATCATTGTGCGTGTACAAACAGCGAGTTGAGGGAAGATGGGTTTAATTATCTCCGAAGCAGCAGCAAGTTCTTCCTTACTAAGTTAAACTTCTAGCAAGGACGGCTCAGGGCAGAAAGTGGTTTTTCCTCTAACAAAACGCCTGGGCCCTTTCTGATGTTCTTCCAGTGTTAGGGTTAGTGTCTCACCCACTTCAGACAGGGCTTTGGAGGGTGATGTGGAGCCACCTGCTCCCCAGTAGCTGAGCCAGCAAGGGAGGTGGTGGGGGACGAGAGGATGCTGCAAGTCACCACGTTCTCTCACCCCATGTGTCACCCAGCAGACTTTAAGTTAAAATTCCTTAAGATGGTAGATGGCAAAGGGGAAACATAATAATTGGGAGGGAAAGGACAAAGAGAAGCGTACATGCTGCCTTCTGCACTTTGAGACATTCCCCTGCCGGGATTTCTTTGCAGGCAGTTGAAAGAAATGCTGAACGGTAAAACTATTTATCCTTAAAGAACACCCGTGAAATATCTGGGCAGGTTATGCACAGGTAATCCATTTTCTTTTCTGAGCATGCCCTGATCGGTACCCATTTACGCTGTGGTTTCTCTGCTGAAATCAGAGCCAGACTAGATGAAAGGTATTGTGAAAAATTTACACGTGGGACTGCTCTGTGAACACGAAACTCTCCTAATAGTAAACAGACCCATCGTGGTGTGAATCCTGATGCGGAGTTCGCAGTGTCTGTATGTGTATCTGGGGAAAGCAAAGTTAAATAAGCAGGGAAGAGTTGTGTTTCTTCAGAATACCTTATTCACAGCCCCAGCACGGGAAGCACGGCAGCACATAGTGCTGCAATCCATCTGCAGCTGCTGGAACGTGCTGAGGATTGCTGTGGGATTTGGGGTGTGTGAGGGAATGGAGAAATGGGGGGTGACAGGAGAAAGAAATAAATGGGAGTTCATTAAGTTGTTCCTTTAGACAAGATTCCCTCTATTTCTACCTTCATCTTCCAGGAATCCAATATAAGGAAATGTCCTGTAGGGCCTCCTTCATCAGCCTCTCAAATCTTGTTTCTCTTCTCCCTTCACTAGGAAGGGGAGACTTGGGGCAGTGCTGATCTGAGCATTTGCCCCCAGCAGCTCTCTCTTTCCCAACACCTTGGGGCTGGCATTTTTCCAGAAAGGCAAGCTGGGGATGACTGTGGTGATACTGCAAAACGTGGCTCCTCCAATGTCCTCCCAACTGGCCAGCGTTGTGGCCATCACAAAATGTGTCAAGCTCTCATGCTGTCACCAGGAGCAGGTTAACTGAGGGTGGTGTTTACCCTTGATAGACTACACTCCTGACAGGTTGGGGCTGTTGCATCTCTCTGTGTATCTGAAAGATGGGGATGCACCTGGACAGCAGCTCTGAGCTGGGGGCTCCTGCAGGGGCCATGGGCTGCACAGGGCAGGCTGAGGCAGCTGCAAGGCTTCCTGCCCATCAAAAACAATCTTAGTTTTTCTCTACACCCTCCTCTAGAAATGTCCCTCTAGTCAAACTGAGCAGTGAGCAACATGACAGGCAGCAGCTCATCATTACTCCTGCTTTCTTTTCTCTGTCTGCACCGTAATGCTTAGTGTGGAATAACAACCAAGAGCAGAGATGTGCTGCTATCTGATACATCCCCTAAACCCCAAGTCCCCTGGATGCAGCTGTGGGAGGTACGTGAAGATGCAGGAATACATTCTTCTTTTCCCTCTTCGAACAGAGATGGATGCTACAATTACACTGCTCTCTCTTTGTATAACTTGGGGGACAGCAAGGCTGCTTTCCGGGTGCTGTAAATTCAGTGAGTTATATCTGGTGAGGCCAACTTCACGGGGAAGCTGTGCCAGCATTAGGTGTGAACTCCAAGTCACACATTTTGCCAGTGCATCCAAGGGTCAGGGAGATAGTGGCAGCCTGGGGAGGAGGGGGAAGATCAGTATGGTGGAGACCAAGGTGGCAGCCACAGCACAGAAAAGGGTAATGCTAGTCTAGAGGAGATATCAGGGTGATGGGTGTCTCAGGAGGAGGAGGTTGCAGAGCACAAAGAGGGAGAAAAACTAGTGGCCACATGATTCATTGAGAAAAATAATCCTCCAGTCCAACCAGCAGACAAATGGGGCCCAAGGTGCTTCCTGAAACCTGCTCTGAGGCTGAAGGCCTCTCAAACAACCACTGATGCAAAAACCAGCAGTCTGCCCTGTCTGCTTGCACACTCAGTGTTGAGCAAACAGAAACACATCCCCAGGCCTAAGGAAGGAGAGACAAGTAGCTGAACAGATCTGGTCAGAAATAACGTGTTCATCCAGGAAAGATAAGAGGCAGTGTGAGAGGCTACTACAGGGAAACCTAAAGTGGGCTACTTGGGATGAAATGCAAGTTTTGAACAAAAATATCCAAGTCATGCTTGAAAGCTGCCAAGTGTGAAACAGTTCTTCAGCCTGGACCAAATTTCAGGGGCAAGGCAAGAAAGTTTCCCTGAAGTGTTGTTAGCCAGCTCTACCCTAACGTCAGGTAAAGGCAGACAGACCACTAGTGACTGGAGTCAGGGTGCTCATCCTTGGAGGGTGAGGACAGCAGCACCACAAGCTTCCCTGCTCTTCTGAGGGTGCCTGCTCATAGCCCAGTGTCTGCACAAGGGAAGGACTGAGCATCTCTGCAGGAAGCTGAGAGCCTGTGGCACATCTGCAAGAAGGCATGTGCAGGGGACATGCAAATCAAAAAACAAATCATGATGTTGTAACTCTTTGATGCGATGATTTGATCATGCAGTGATGTGACAGCATCAAATTATGTTCTTGCATTCCAATAGCTACACTGGGGCAAGCTAAGAAGGCTTCAAATGTATTTGTTCAATTAGATACTGTTCATAATAAACAGCCCGAGTCAGTAATCTTGGGAAAGCCACTGCCCAAGTGTCTCTGATGTGTTTATACAAAACAGACAGAAATGGCTAAAAGTACCACTAATGCCCTGGAGAGCCTGTTCATCCACACTGGAAAGGCCAGGCTCCTCTGCCCTACACCGGGCCAGTGAGAGGGGATATTGCTTATCAACTTAGTTTCCAGTTTTTCCAAATCTTGCTTCCAGCATGAAGAACTTTATGAAAGTTCTGCTCATAAACTGATGCTTTTCAAGCTTACATGCTGCTAATTATCTTCCACTACATTATTTTTTTAAGCTGCCTTCTGTTCCTTATTACAATCGGTGTATTATTATATAGCATAAAGTTACTTAATGCAGCAAAAAAATTCAACAACATTTGCAAAACTGATACAGAAAGGAGGACTGGATTCTGGGCTGGTACAGCTGGTTTAAGGTATTTTAGAAGTAAATGAAATCAAATGAGAATTTATAATCCTTCCTGAGGTCTGGATTCCATCAGACTAAACTCATTAGGCATTAAGGTGCAGGTGCAGCTAAATAAAGGATTGTTTTGCTTTTCTTAATACCATAGATTCACATCTTGAGTTCAAAATAAAAGTCTTTTAAAAGCACATGTATATACTGTGCATCTACTGGCAACACTTGAAAGAGAAAGTTCAGCTGATGGAATCTTCAAATGCCTCATTTTTGTCAAAGGAATGTGCCTGTTTCTGCACTGGCCGTGCTAAGGGACACGAGTGGAGAAGTGACTGCACATTGGCCTCTTAAGGCTTATGCATTTCATTTGCATTAGGCTTCCTTTCATCTACGGAACAGCTGCCCAAATAAATAACATAAATCTAATTAATCCTCCTTTAATATTGCATTGCCACAACAATAGCAGCATCCCCCCAAATGTTGCAGAGTGTGGGTCTACACCTGCACAGGCTCTCCGGGAGGGACACAGTGAGAGTCGCAGGGAATTGAGCCCTTTTTGTGGTTTACTGTCATAAAAGGAAAATAATTCAAGAACCAGTTTTCCAGGTTCGAAACCACGTGACTTGCTGGATTTCTCAGCTGAAATCCCAGATTCTGGTTTTGTTGAGAAAGTAGTTTGTGGGATATTACTAAATAACCAGTTGATATCAGACATGCGGCCATCAGATAAGAATCTCAGCCTTTGATTGTAATCAGCAAAATTTCAACTTGGAATGTATACACTCTGAGCTGTGCCATGAGACTGCAATCAGCTGGACCTTCTGAGCTTGTCTATGCAATAACAAACATCTGCTCCCTCCTTGGTCAGCAAGTGCCGGGAGATTAGGGGGCAACAACTATTCAGGGGAAAGGTCCATCTGCCCTGGAGGGGAAATCCCTGTGAGAGCAGAGCCCGTCTTGCATCCACACTCTTACAGCTACTGCCTGTTTTTCAGGTGTTCTGTGTATGGGAGGTCCAGTGGTATTAACACAGCTTATAAAGCAGGATTATTAGATAGAAATACAGTGTTTGGAGGGATGGGAGGAAACATTTTGGAAAATAATGATTAGAGATTTCAATTACTGCTTAAAAAGATACTGCAGAGTGCCCTTTCTCACGAAAGTGAGACTTTGTGACCTGTTTCACATTTTTCTTTGAGATAATCATGTTTCCTTTGTGCTGCCAAGATAGCTGAGATCAGGTGGGGCACTGAGCAGAGCCTCCTGGGTTTGAGACATGGGAACTGTCAGTACCCAGCAGTGATCCTTGCTGCCAACCACCACACACCCACTCCCTGTCCTTCTGCCCGCCATGGGACTCATAGCTTTTACGTATGATCTTTTTGCTCTCTAGGAATGCTTTCTCTGCAACACATTTATTTTTATTGAGAAACAGGCAGGGGACTGTTTATTCTTTTAATAACTTGGTATATGGGCCTGAGAACTCTGAATATTAAGGATCTGTAAGTTGATGACATCCACATATGTTTCTGTTGGTAGATGTAAAATGTTTGTGTCTTAGAGTGATGGCAAATTTAAACTATTATTTCAGAAATGTCCTCAGCAAGACATATCTACATGCATATGTATAGAGTGTATGTATGTGTCTGTCCCCTTTACACTTTAACTGTTGGTGGCCAACGCCCCAGGCATAACAGCATCTGAAGGTTAGGAGATTTATTTTCAGTTTAATTCCCACCCACGATCCCTATTATACAAGAGGAATTTCTTTTTGGTACAAGATAAGCCCATTGGTGAGATCAGCAGCACCTAGCCCTGCATACCACACTGCAGATCGCAGGGCTGGATTCCTCACACTGAGCCTCTCACTAGGGTTGGGCCATCCAGGCCTCCTGAGTCAGCCCCTAACAACAGCATTTTCTGTTTTGTTTTGGTTTTTGTGTGTCTTCAAATGCAATTTTGTAATTGCAGTTCTGGGGTAAAAGCTCAGCTGTTGTAATACACCCTCGTGTCCTCGCATCGGTCTGGTATGAATGAAGGGAACGCAGTTCACGTCCTGTTGCGTGCAACTGTTAAAAATAGCACAGAAATGAGAGAATGGCCTTTCTGAGAGCGTCTCTCAAGGAGCAAGAACATAGATCATTCTTCTCCAGCTCGGTCTCCTGCTTACCAGTCACTGCTCTCTTGTTGGGCTACAACTGCCCAGACGGGTAGGAAAGACTTTCCGCGTATCAGACACACTGACTTAGATTTTTCCCCTGCTCTGTAATATTTTCAGTGGAACAGCTCTCATCTCACAGTTGTGCACTAATGAGCAAAATGGCAGTTAACTGTTTTCTAAAAAAATATTTTGGGTTTGCTTGAATGCGTTTCTGCATCTTTCTGGATTCTTTCGTGTATTTCTGTATTCCCCGTGTCAGGTTTTAACGCAGCGTAACGGTCAGAGATTTCTGTGGATATGGAGTCTAATATTCTTGTAATTTGATTATAATGCATGCCACCGAGTTGCAGGAACTATTGTATTCAGAGGTCAAAGTTGTGTGCACATCGATGAGAGAAATTTTACACCACATGTCTGATTTGCTTCTCCTTTTCACCTGTCTCGGGAGACAGACGATTCATCACATGGTGCTGAAATATCTTCACCTTTTGATTTAGGCCAAGATTTAAAAGAGTGGTTACTCAAAAGCTTCTTTTTCAGTTGAAGAGAAAGATCTGTGCTGAATGATTCTTTTTCAGCTCTTCTCTTCTGCAGTTTATTACAAGTATATTTGCGTAATTAGGGGCCCCAGTAGTCATGTTGTTAAAATACAAGTGGGCACATTTATTGTTTCCTCCAAAAGGAAACAACCAATCTCCAGCAGTTCTGGTTTTTCCCTGTCTCAACTGAACATTTACTGCTTTATGTAGCTCACAGATTGTGAGGCTAAAGTTCCTTCTTTTTTTTTTCCTATTTCTTTTTGTTAAAGAGAAAAAAAATCCCTTTCTCTTAACAAATGCTGGATTTTTTAAGGATATGGTCAGAATGGGGAACTTAAACTCAGCATGATGTTTATAGTGCCACACAAGCTCCAGGAAAAGTGATGTGCAGTACTCTTTATTAACATCTAAAAAGTCCCTGTGGGATTATAATTACTGCACAGTAATAAACAAATAAAAGTAACAAGATTAAAATGTTCAGAATACTTTTAGTGATAGAAGTAATTAAGTTTTAACCTTGAAAACCAGGGGAGGAGCAGCTTGCTAGCATTAAGCACATGGGTAGAACAGAAACAATTAGGAATTGATCTCTCTTAGTGGTGAATTATTATCGTTCTTGGCATTACAGATACTTGGTTGATGTAAATAAGTTGTTGTTAAAACACTGAGAGAAAAGGATATGGACAGTACTAAATTGCAAGCACTAGAATTCAGAATTTCTAAATTACAGTGATTTTTAATCTTTCATTTAAATGATAAACCTGAACTTGCCTTCCCTTGGGGTACCAAGGACTCATTAAAGTCAGTGGGCGTTTCAGGTACACAAGCAGTGAAATACGACCAGCCCTGTTAATCCTTGCTCAGTAAGAAACCTGTATCTCTATCAGAATTATAACTCCCAACTGCTGATGCTGTATTATTTTATGAGCATTTTTTAGTAGTTCTCCCAGGGTTCTTCTAGTCTCTTTTAAAAAGTTTTACTGCCACTGTGCTGCGGGAAGAACAATTGGTAAAATCAGAGGACCGAGGCAGCCCCAATGATGCCAACAAAGTGAGGTGGCTGGAGGCAGGATCTGGCCCCGTCAAAACTCGACCCGATTTACAGCCCCCCCAAACTTGGTACAGACACTGTGCCAGCCCCTCAGATGGTGTCAACTGTGGTGACTTCACTGCTGGGGTGGCCCCGAGCCAGGTGGCTCCAGCTGAGGCTATTGCCTGGTGACATCAGTGGGTCTGCGTGGAGGTGTAATTCAGCCCAGCAGAGCTCGTTGGGAGGTTGCAGCCTAACGAGAGGAAACTTTTTGCTCATGAGAAAGGCAGTTGTGAAGAAATGATGCACTGCGAGATTATCGGCCTGATCAGCGCCGTGGTGTTCCCTCAGAAAGAGCCTAAGAAGGCACTTGCTCTTTTTAATTATTATTTGGAGGGAAGCGGTGCCTTCCCTCACCCCCTCCCTCTTTTTTTTTTTTTAAAGGAAGGTAGCTTTTAAGAGCTTGCCATGAAGATCTAAGTTAAAGGATTTTCTCTACTACAAAGCCTGCATAGTTTCCCAGGCCAGGTGGACCCGATAGCACTGACTGCATGCTGAAAAATCTCATCCCCACCCTTCAGGCACTTTAATTGTAAGCCTTTCCAGATACACTGGATAAACACTGTCAAAATGAACCTGAAAGGGTTGTTGTTGTTGGTTTAGCCCTTAAATAATTATGAGTTTGTCTGTCTAATTACAACATAATCTTGTTTAAACTGGGATGGCTATTTGCAGTATCTTTTAAATGAGGTGGATCAGAAACAGTGAAAAACAGAAAATTTACCATTCTTCTACTTTAAAGCAAGGAAAAAGGCATTTTTACTCCTGGAAAATTTAATTCAACCAGACAACAAAAGAGACTAACTCGGAAGCTACTGCGGCAGGATAAATATGATAAGAATAGCGTGGGACCTCTGAGATGCAACAGAAACTTAATACTCTACGGATAAAATTTTTCAAACAGTTTAGACATAGTTTAAGGTAATTTACGGGAAGACTTGAGTGACAAAGCACATTACTTGAAGTGCCTTTCCTTCACTAGGCACTTTCTAAATTCTTTCTCTTTCATTTCTTTACTCTCAGGAGACTTTTAAATCCAGTGAACCAAAACAACACTTTGTTTGTTGGTATAGCGCAGGGCTGGCACACATGGCAGACACTGCACCTGTTCCAATAAAATGGGAAAATTGAGAGATAAACCATAGCACTCATTAAGAGGAATCTACTGAGACATGAACAATTTGTATTTTGAATATCCTCCAGGAGAAATACATAAACAGACCTTGTTTTCACCATCAGCAGTTTAAAATGCATTTGTTTAAAGGGAACTCCACATTTGTTTCGTGTACAAAGACAGTACTTGCCACTAAAGAAACTACGATTATGCTTGAATTTCTTTAAGAAGGCAAATTACTTTATCTAGCTACTCCTATTCTTTTAAAGAAAAATTATCTGTTGGCAGCTTAAATTGAAGTCAGTTAATCTCCCTATTCCTTAGCTGTGGCAGCTTTTTCTACTTCACATTTTCTCATGCTGACTAATATCACATTCTTACAATCTAGTTCATAATGATCAGAATAGAACAAAAACAAAAGTGCTGCTCATCTGCTCATCTATTAATAAATAAACTTGAAGGAGTTGGGGGGAAGCATAGAACTGTGTGGATAGTTAGCAGCAAAATTCACTGCAAAATAGTTTTTTCTAGGCAGAAGGAACATGCTATGTAATATGTGATAGATGATTGAAAAATCTTACATGAGAAGAAACATTAAGTAACAGCTACTCAAAGGATAAATTTCTTCCAGCATCTGCCTTGATCATCAGTGGCTGTGCTGTTCAACATCCCACATATCTCTTTTTCTCTCACACATACACACACCAGCATTAAATACAAAATGTCATGAAAATTCCTAAGTATCATTTAATGTTGGCAGCCCTGCACTGTAAAGCCATTTATATAAAACTGTGGTTGGCAGCACTCACTCTTCCATGGGAACAAATTAACATTGGCATTCCAAACACAGGAAAGTAAGGAAATTAGAAACACAGTTTATATTTGGCCAGTGCTTTGAAATACTGTACCATGCTACTGATGTCAATTAATGAAAAGCAGAATTTTGCGGAGAGGGTCTGGTTTTGAAACACATTAACACACGTTAAACATGTTTGCACAGGAACTGGATTGTAAGCATCTCGGTTCCAAAACAATAAAGCAATTACACTAAAACTTGTACTCTCAAAGTTGCCATTAATTCAATCCACTCAATCTGGATCACTAAAGGATTTTCACTAACTGCAAGATGTAGTTGACACAAATGTCTGAAAGAATGTGCAAGGTATGGGACTGTGGGGCTTGCGCATAAGGAGCTCAGACCCAGGATCCTTTTATGTTACCTGCTGTAAATCAGATAAATTCATTAGAAATAATGGAACTGTACAACATAGACCCAAATAAAGGGGATCTCAGCAAAATTCCTATACTTCATCAACCAAACAAGGATTTCCAAAAGAGATATCTGAATTAGAATCACCTCAAGCTCTGTTACCTGCAACGTTTTTCTCAGCAAAAATGTTTACTGACAAAGTCAGTTTTTTTCACATGTACACCAAAAAAATCTTGATGGCAGTTTATCTCCTGGCACAACTCCACTGACTTTGGTGGAATTACTCCAGCTCGGAATTTGGCCCCGCAGTCTTTACAACACAGTTTATTTGTACTGTGATTCAGATATTTTGATACCAGGAATCTTTCATCACTGAAGTTTCTCCATATGAAATATGTCTTGTATTAAGAAATATCAGTTTCACATTTTTGTCAAACATTATTTGTTAAATTCTGTTTGTTGCAAAGATGGGAATTCAGCTGTAGTTCAACAACACGGACTGGGCTAATAATGATAAGCAGAGACTAATAAGAGCTAGTTCATGTTTTGATTATTTGCAGTAAAGGAAACCTCCCTCAAAAACAATTTCAAGATTAGGAGAGAAAACTGTTTGAAGCTCTAGCAGGAACTACTGCATGCTCATTATTTCAACACAGGGGCATTTCTTTGGCCCAATTCTGTTCTCAATTGTGCTAGTGTAAATCAAGAGGGAGTTTATGGGAATTACTTTGGACATACAGTTGTATAAATGAGACCATAGGGCCAGCTTCAGTAGAAATTTGACAATTTACACCAATGAAGACCTAGCCAAGAATTTTCTCTTGGGTTTCCATTTTCCAAACATAGGCGTGTGCAGAACTTTATCCATGTGATTAGTCCCATTTACTTCAAACAGTTGGAGAATGGAAATCTTCATTCTGAAACAAATTTAAACAGCTTGCTCATTTCTTTAGAAGTTCCTTCCCTTTAGAGAAGAAATATATACATATAATAGCATATTTTATTTGTGTATATATATAGTTAATATATAGTTAACATGAGTATTTTGATGCAGGCCCCTGAGAGGAGGACTACACCACTCAAAAGGGCTTAAAATATTGTGGTCTCTTAATGCTGTTTATCAACAGGTAGTCTCTTATCTGGCGTGCTATCAAAATTTGCTAACTTGTCTTCTTGCTCAGATGACTTCATCCATCATTGCAACTTCTCACTGGTACTCATCCAGTTAGACAATGTAGATGTGTAAAACTAAATGTGTTATATCATTTTAACCACAAATTAACAGTTTCCACATAAATATTAGCATTTCCTCACTTGGTCCAGGGATAGAAGCCATAATGGTACTAACAGTATACTTGATTTAAACTAATTAAAAACAGAGGCTCTTGCAATTTAATATATTGATTTTACCAGTGGGACTTAAATCTTTTATAATAAGTGTACACAGCTGCACCACTCACCCACCGCCACTTTTAAACCTAATCCCTGCATTCCTCCTGACAATAACATGACAGGATCCACACATCCCAGTATTAGCCTTAACCCCGGTGACACTGCCAGAATGTATTAAACTAAAACATCACAGTGTCCTATTTAAAAGGAGCCTGTCAACAGCCCTCACTAGGCTTTAATAGTTATAATCTTTTTTTTAATCAATGTTTCCAACCACTTGTGCAGCCTTCTCTCACATACCTCTCCCTCCCTACCCGAAAATGTTTTTCAAGCTTATTTACAGATGAAAATGTAATGCCTGGTTTGGTGCTGTCTTAATTCCCAGAGGCCATTAAAGCCCCTCTGCAGAAGGGGTGATGGGGGATGCACACACACACACCAGCAGAGCGCGGGTGGGAGCAGGTCCTGTACGCTTCACTTGTGCCTAACTCCTGTTACAAGCATCACAAGATCTGGCCATCAAGGCTTGTCTCCTTCAAAGCACTTTACAAGCTGGTGTGTTTTGGCTTTTAAACCACAGTTCCCAGAGGGGGCTTCACCTCCCCAGGCCAGACTGTGTGGGAATGGAGAGACCCTGCTGCTGGGATGAACCCGGTGCAGCAGCCTGCGAGCAGGGGGGGGACAATGTCCATGTGCTTTTCCCTTGCGTGAGGACATCTGTCCTCAGCTGCTCCATCCTCTGCTACACCCCTATGGCAGAGGTAAATGGTTCCTGTTCTGTTGGGACATTGTGCACCTGAAAATTAGAAAATTTAACTTCTCTCTAGAATAGGTCTGCATGCTCAGAGAATACCTGCCAGTTTCTTGCTGCACGGTCAGTGTAATTCATACCTTTAGTTTGCTGCAAGCTTTCTACTTTATCTAATCTTATACCACCAAGTGTTGCATATATCCATACTGTCCAAAACAATTACAGGATGTACCTGTTCAGGCTTGAGAGCTTATAACAGTGCTAGGTGGAAGAGAGAGATTAAAAAAAAGCCGAGGGCTTGGCCTAATGTATGGACAAACCATGTGATCATGACCAGGCACCCAGGGCTAACATTTAATCTGCTTTGTTTCAAGTGGGAAATATGTGAAGATCAAATAAGTTCAAATCCAGGTCAAATATCCTTGAAAATCTTTGATTTATATAAGCAGGAAAATGAGGTTTAAAAGAAGTGATTATGAAAGGGTTACTAAAAACACAGCTGTAGCGTACTCTTATATCTGAGGCTCTCCAAAGAAAAACTGTGTGACATCTATATTAACCTTTGGCTGTACACCAATGAAGGCCTGTAGTGAGCTGGAATGCAAGGCAGCCCCTTCCAAATTTTAACACAAGCCAGGTTACAGCTGCAAATGCCTGCAGCCCGTGCTCACTTTATAAAGTATTCCCCGAAGGAAATTTTTTAACTGTTATAGAATCTTTTTCTAATACCCTACAGTGTTAAAGCCTGTTATTAAAGGGCAAAGAGATGGTTCTCTATGCCAAACACTTGTCAACAAAAAGGATAGCCAGATGGTATGAAATAAAAGGAAACTTGGGGGCTCTTCAGCTTCTTGATTTACATTAACAAAAGCCACTTTCATGTGCTCCTTCCAAGAATGACTAATTCCCCCCCCCTTTATTTTTTGCCAGGATTAAACAACGTTGTTCATTTTATAATCGGCCACGAGACAAATTAACAAATTGCATATCACTTGTGCCGACTCTTTCAAAAAATACTCTAAGCAAGTCTGTTTACCAAGGCAAGTTTACCCACTAAGGACAACTCAATTATTTTCAAAAGAGAGGCTCTAATTAATCTAGAGGATGTTTACTCCTTAGTTGCTGTTTATAAACTTGAAATTAAACTCATGCAAAAAATGCTTGGCATTTTTTTTTCTGTTTCTAAAATGGATCAGTTTGTAAACTGTACTTGGACAGGATCTGAAACAAAACTCCAAATACTGAAATGATAGTAATAAATTTTATAAAATTAGCCAGTAATTAACTGGCTAACTTTAGTCAGACCACTGTGGCTAAATTCTCTTTTAATTTACGTGTAACTTCATCCTTGACACAAATCCATTCCCCGTCCATCTTAGCACAGGTGTAAGCTCAGGCAAAATGCAGCCTGTGAATTAACTGGTTATAAATCTAAATCTAATTAATTGTCAAGATTTTACAGTAACATTACATGCTTAGTACAAAGCTCCCCACAACATAACTCTGAAATGGACCACCTGTATTCTGGTTCCTCCCTACCAATACCCAGTATAAATTCTCTGGAATATATATATACACAGTATCTCCATAAAAATCAATGTGTGGGAGGGTTGTTGATGTTTTTTTTACTTACTATGTAGGCCAGTAAATCTTGCAAAGTAATTTTTTTAATTATTTTGTCTCCTTTAAAGTTGTAGGACTAGATAGAAGAATATGAATAAAGCAAAAAAAGTGGTTTTGTAGGTTAGCACTTGAAAGCCTACAATAACATGTTTTATTTATTGAAATTTAAAAGTATTCTTTCTTTACTCACTTTTACTTCCTCCATTCTAAAATGAAACTTTATTATGCTGTGACACTTCCTCATTGTGATGGCTCTAGTATAGCAATAAAAGCCTACCTGTGAAACGCAATGCTCACAGAGTATCTCTTACAAAACTAGGACACAGTTTACTCCAGTCTGCATTTAGCAATTGAGCTCTGCTTTAAAAGGGATCATTGTAGAAAGTCTCCAAAAAAATATCAGTTCTACAATTTCTAATTTTCCCTGAATGTCACAGAAAACTGTACATATCAAAGCAGGTGTTGTATTTGACTATATATGGGAGTGAGTGGCTGGTCTAACTCATTAGAATGTTCATAAACAAGCCTGTCTTTGTCCTATGAAGATGAAAGACCAATGACTATAATGGGATGAAAGGTGTGCACAGTGATGAAGAAAGCTGTTATAGATCTATGTCCTTTTTCAACTCGTCCTGGCATGCACTGTTGACAAGGGAACAAAACAGTACAGACAAACCTCCAAAATGCACCTTCCTGGTAATAATTCCACCTGTTCTTAAAACAACTGGATTTTGCCTGCACTCTTACTACTCACTGACCACGCTGACAGCAATTAAATAAAATAATTAAGTATTTTGCATAAAGAGTGCTTTTGGATTTCTGAGCTGACTAAAAAGCCCAGCAGGTCAAAATGAATGAATACATCCACTGCAGTCATCACATTGCGTTGGGATGCTGATAATTCACTACCTGCAGTTTACACAGGTAAAGCCTAAAGTTCTCACGTAGAAACAGAAATATCCAAACTGCAATTTTTACTTCACAGTTTACAGATCAATTTCACTCCCTTGTATTCAAAATAATCAGGGACCTGAACATTAATTCCTTTGATGTAAAACTTCCATGGGCTGCTGAGGTGACTTTTCCGTACCTAGGAAGCAGAGGACGAGAGCGCTGCAGCTCCACTGATGAAAGTTATGCAGTACATAACTCCACCCGAGGAGCAGAGCTGCTCCTCCACAGCTGAACTCCCTTCCATTAGGTACTTATGTGTTTCATAAAAGGTTCTCTTCTCTCTACCGAAATGGAAACAAAAGTGTGAATTTCGCTATCATTATTTCAACATCCTTTTGTCTTCCGTTCAGGACTCTCCTGCACTCTGGTTGTACACGATGTAGAACCCCAGAACCACAGGGAACAATGTTAGCAAGATCACTCCTATCTCTGGAGTCAAATATTTGACCGTGTTAGTACTTTTGGCTGCTCAAATATTTGATTTTAAATGTATCACTGCCGATCGGCTTAAGTATCTAGCAGCGATTAGACAAACACTGTAATTCCAAATGGAAAGCACCAGCGCTCTCAGAGAGTGCAGCCCCCAGGCCAGATGTAATTCAGAGCTTCCCACTGTGACGCTTATGGTAGTTAATAAGGAGGCACAGCTCATGCAAACTAGAGATCTCCCACAGCGTCCTGTGTCTCCCTATCACACCAGAATTGTGCCAGGATGGCTACCGTGTCTAATAATTATTAACGTGTGTCACACAGAGCCTTTACTGCTACTGATCTCTTCCAGTTAGTTAAAGAGCTGGGATTAGGGAGGTGGTGATTTAGCTGGTGATTTAATCTTTGTTGTCTCTGAAGTTCCGGACAGTGGAAGCGTCCAGAACAGTGACATCCATAAAGGTGTTAATGGATTTATTGGTGATGGGGGTGTCTGTAATCCCTAGTGAGTTACATGCTGGAGGTGGGCTCCTCTTGCTCTTTGCGTGTCCCTTTGTTTGGGACAAAGTTTGAATTGGTCTTGTTTTGGAAATACTATTTGGATTCCGTCTTGAGCTTGCAATCTGTACGTGTGGTGGTTTCAGAGCTGCACATGACGAGGTCTAAAAATGGATAAGAGTGAACCAGGTCTATAATTATGTATTTAAAATAGAACGCTCATCCCGACAGTGTTTTACTCAAATCCGGCCAAGTCACTCCACACGGGTGTGCAATCTACAGCAAGCAAATAGAAATCAGATTGGGCCGTGGCATCCAATTAGAGGCCTAGCGAGCCGCATACAAAGTGTGCCAACTTTCATATCATTTGCATAAACCCATCCACATGTGCTTGTGAAAAGAGGCGAGTTAGCCGCACAAACCGGGGTCAACAGAAAAAGCTGCAGGAGTAAATAAGGATTTACTGTGGAATCCCACTCAAGCCATTAGGAAAACATGTGGGAGCAGCTCGGCCCCTCCAGTCGAGGGAGTGTGGAGCTGGATGCTGCAGGGAACCACCCGCCTGGGCAGCCGTGGTGGCTCCGCATCCCTCACCAGCTCCAGCCTGGTGCTGGGACCCGTGGTCCTGCCTGGGTTTTGTGTCTTCCTTGGCAGTGTGGGATGCGAAACAGGCCTGCTAATCGTCCTGCTCAACTCCTACCTGCACATCCCATTTCTGAGGTGCGGCAAGTAACTATCAAAGGGAGAAGACCACAAAGAACCGAAGCCTGTTGGCGTGTGGGGTGGAGCAAGAGCTTGTGGCTGTCCAGGTGCTGTGATGGAAAGTCCAAGCCCTTTGCTTGCTGGTGCCATTTAATTACCGCCTGACAAGGCAGCCGCCTTTCCGAGGGCCGCTACCTGCCCTTCTAGCCCAAGCAGGCTGCCACCCATCAGACCTGCTGCAGAAACAGCTCCGTACGAGGGGCCACCTGCACCACCAGCCCCTACCCTCCCGTTGTTGGCCCCGGCACAGTTCCCCCGCCCGGTCACCCCGGATCCGGCCCCGGGGCCTCGCCGAGGGCAAGCACTCACCCAAGTTGACGAAGCTCATGACCATGTCAGCCTCGGTGAGGAAGTTGCTGTCCTGCAGGCTGGCCAGGGGCGGCCCCTGGGTGCTGAAGATGGGCTTGTAGGGGTAGGAGAAGCCCTCGCCCTCCTCAGCGGCGGCCCCCGCCGCCCCCTCCTCCACGGACATGGCATTGTAGAGGTCCAGCATGAACATGGGGGCCGAGTTGTGCTTGCCGTGGAGGTGGGGCCGCGGGCGGTGCGGCAGGCCGAGGATGGAGAGGATCTCCCGCTGCATCTCGCGGCGCTCGGGGCCGCGCAGCCGCCGGTGAATGAAGCTGGAGTGCACCTCGTTGTCCACCGTGAAGTCGGCGAGGACGCAGCGCAGCCAGAGGGCGGGGGCGGCGGCGCCCAGCACCAGGAGCCAGGAGGCGGGCTGCCCGCGCCCCGCCGCCGGCATCGCGGAGCGGCAGCGG
>VYZX01011670.1:649858-692745 GCA_013401335.1 Brachypteracias leptosomus
GGCCCATGGACGGAGCGGGAGCGGCGACGGCGGCCCGAGGAGCTTCCCCCGGCGGGAGCGGCGCGCTGTGCCCGCGTCCCGCACGCCGCGGCGGAGCCGTGTGTACAGCGCGGCGCGGCGGGGAGGCAGCGGGAGGTTGTCTCTGGTGGGAGGAGCAGGCTGGAAAACCCAAGCGCTCTCGCTCGCCCGCTCCAAACCGCTTGGGAGAGAAAATCCCTGTGACTGCCTAGAGGAGGAACATCTGATCAGGTTGCTTTTCAGGATGTTTGTGGAGGCTGCTGGCTTCGGGGAGAGGGCGAGCCGGTCCCGAGCGCCTCAATTAACGTGAACGTAATTAAGGAGAAGACACCCCAAGAGGGAGGGCGGTTTGTGCACAAGGAAGGGGCCCAAACTCCCGGAGAGTTCATAGATGCAAGTGTATCGTCTGTCTACACAAGCACACACAGAGTCCTGCTTTTTAATTCCCTTCCACCCTTTCTCTTTGAAGAAGTTCAGATGGGACAAAACCAACAGCACTGAATTATTTAAAATGTGATGATTATATATTCCCTCACGTAGGCATGTATGTCTGTGCATAGAGCCCCAGGTCACTTTTTCCAGCTGGCAGCAAGGAGAGTTAATGGAGAAGCATTAGAAATCGGGGTGGGGGGGGGAGTTCTCATACAAGAGTCACAGAACCAGCAGCATTTCCTTGGGTCAGAACCACCAACCTGTGCCCATGGGTGGTTTGTGCCATTACACGACACCATGCTCTCCCTTCCCCTTTCCTTCTGCTCTCTGGTACACACCTTTGTGGAATGCTGTCTTGAAATGGACTGCCAACTTTTAAAAAGTTTTTAAAACTTTTTTTTTCTTAAAACTTGGTTAGTATAACATCTATGGTAATAGGGCCCCAGTCCTGATCAGTCCAGGTAGGTGTCTATTGCAACAGTAAATAATAATAATCTCAGATAACAAATGTAGACTACTGCTTCCCAAATCTTATGTGGAAAGCAAGGGGAAGGCAAGATGGAAGGGTTTATCTGGGTCACTGGATCCAGCCTGAGGTAATTTCAAACCATATATATATATATATGTATATACACACTAATTTGATGCTGACGCTAAGATTCGTTCCTCCGGCAAAGGAGGAAGAAGAGGAGCAGGGGACAAAGGAGGTCAGTGTTGTTTTTTTGATAGGTCATTCATCTGATGTTTTCAGACAAGCAATATCCAGTAGTATCCAGCACCAGATCCTGCATCTCTTCTAGAAACTAGTATTCAGCACTTCTTTTAGCTCTTTATGTTTAAAATCCATGTGTGAATAGTCAAAAAAGGTGCATGGGAACCACATTGAGGGATTTGGTGTGCTTGTATGCATGCGTGTGCACCTCTTAATAACAGGGAAACTGAGGCATGACATTGAAATGACTCACAGAGTTATTGAAATAGTGGTGGAACCAGCATTAAACTCCTAGCTCAATCCTAATGCATGTTTAGGAATAGCTCCATCTCTGGGAGAATGGTGGGGAAAAACGTTGTGAAGCCACATCCACCTTAGGTAACAGGAGAGCATTTGCTAAACTCACTGGTGCTAATGGGGGTGCTCAAACACCTTCCCATTGCTCCCCATTAGTGAAAACACCAGTCCCTAAGCACTTGCATTTTGGATGCCCAGTTAAACTCTCTAGCATCCTTGGTACTTCCTGAGGAGCAGCACCAACCTGCTCTTAACCAGGCAGGTATTTGCCTAAATTTCTCTCTTGCCGAGGGTGTGGTTTCTAGATCAATTTAAGCTGATCTAAAGCCAGACTCCTCCTGTGAAAGATGTTTTTTTTCTCATCCCACCCCAGCCTGGACCTTCAGCTGTGCAACCCCACCCCTCTCCAATGCTGGTACTGACACTTCCATCCACACACAGGTCAGGAAGCTGATTCTGGTTTTTAAAGTAATCTTTTTAACCATTTGTGTATTTGGTTTTGCCTAATTAATTTTTTGCTGGATCAGCACCTTGTTCTGACTGAGTGCATATTGTGCTGGAACCAGGGAGGCCACAGGAATGCACAGCTGGGGGCAAGGAGAGGGTGTCTGGGCTGGGCTGCCTTAGGTTGGCTTAAGCTGGTGCTGGGTGAGCAGACAGATGATTCAGTATCCCTCCACTCTCCCTTTCAGCTGCAGATAACTTGATTTCACTTTCTTTTTTTTGTTGTTCCTTGTAGGCAGTTTGTTTTTTCCTGAGTTTTGAGTGTTGGCCCTTCATCAAGCAGCAGCAGGACAAGGAGACTTGCCTTTGTTATGGACAATGAGATTAAAAACATCTGTGAGGATGGAACAGTGGCCTGGAGAGCAGGTGCTTCTGATGCCTGAATTACTCACACCTGAGTTGCTTGTAGCTCACATTTAAAAACTGGGTAAATTTCAGGTCAGTGCCATGCTTTGAAATGGCATCACTCTTGGAGAGGAAGAGAAGAAAAAGGTAATTTGGGAGGCTTGGATCCTGACTTGTTAACACCTTGGGTAACTACTGTTGAAGCTGTGTGTGTTATTGAGGAAAGAGCAGAGGAGGAAAAGTAAACCTTGGAACCTCTTGATTTGATACATTTCTTGGAAAAGTGATGTTTGAATCTATTTCCTTCTAGTTTTGATTCTGTGATCTGGGTTTGGCCAAGTTTTAATGTGGGATAGTTCTATCTAGCACGTTTTCTAAAGAGGGGGCAATGCAGCAACTGTATCCTGCGCTTTCATGGGAATTGTTGGAGAGTTTGATCTTTTATAGAAGTATTTTATATGATCCTATTGCACTAGGACAGCATTAAATAAATGCAGGATAGTTTGCAGTGAGGGTACTGCTTGTGTGTATTCTAGAAACAGCGTAACAAACCCACTCTAGGACTAGTGTGTGATGAGAAAGGAAATCTGTTAAAGAATAATTTTTTGAATGTGAGGTCCTTGGCTCTTGACTTCAGCTTGCTGTGGGACACAACAAAGAGCAGCATTTATTCTGCCGCATACAATAAAGGATGATGCAGCTCAAACCTCAATGGTTCAGTCCTCAGATCTGAGCTTGAATTTCAAATACCTTTCAAACAGAAAAGGTACAAACTGGATTGTCTTTCTCAGGGACAACGTCTTTCTCTTCCCTCCTTTCTTGCCTGCTGCATAAACCCCGTCCTGCTTCCTGTAGGATCAGTTCCACACAGGTTGCTGAAATATTGGCATCCTTGTGTCATTGTCTTTTTCCTCCTCCTTCCTGGATCAATTAAGAAACCAGTTTTTCCTCTTACTCTTCTCTGCTTCTCTTGTCTGTCCTCCTTGAGAAGGGAAACTAAATGCTTATGATGAAGTAATCCCTGTTTGTTGGCACTTGCTGCTACAGATAATTTCTATAAAAACAAACTCCCAATGTTTCTGAGGCTCCGCACAAGCCACGTTACCAATTGAGTAACATTTGGGCTCTCTTTGAGCTTTGTGTGTAGGCTCTTATCTGATTTTTGTACCAATTACTGCCATTGCTTTTGTTTGTGGGGAAGTTGGTGTAGTTGGAAGCGTGTATTTAGGACATAAAGGGTCTGATTTAAAAACATGAAATGGACAAAAATGTGCAGGTTTGTGCTTGGTGAATTTGTTTGCAGTGCTATCATCATATACTTGTTTTAGGTATGTGCCAGGGGCAGAATTTGGTCATTGGCATTCATGTTTACCAAATGGGCAGTAAGAAGTGTGGGTTCTGCTCACAAACACCTTTCATGACTTCTTAAAAATCAGACACAAAGTGTTTTTCCCTCTTTTCTGCTGAATCAGTTTCAAGCTCCTTGCCTTTCTACTTTGATGTCCCTTTTTTAACTTTAACCATGTTTCTTTTCCATTCTGTTTTGCATCTTCTCTCATTTGTCTTGAACAAAGTGCAAGTCCTAAATTATAGCAAACTTTTTTCTTCTTCCAAATATTCCCACTAAAATAGCATGTGTTTGGGGAATTCTGAACTGTTCCTCTGGGCCCTGAGCATGCAAAACATTTATATAACAAAAATAATAGCATTATTACTTGTCTAAGAATGCATAATTAGCTTGCATATTTAATTACATTGTACTGGATCATTCTTATCAAAAGTTTCTATTCATCTCATCAGCGTTATTGCTGAGAACATAGTCACCAACATGAAAGTAATCGCATTATGGGTAAGCCATTCTATTAGCTTTAAGCCAGGAATTGAACAGATCTGGGTTGAACTGTACTGGGTCAGACTGTACTGATTATGTTATAAAAATGAAGTGCTGATTCTCATTGCTACTGATGCGAAGAGAGTCAGAAATGAAACCTATTTTGAGATATGAAAGGACATTATTACTTCTGGAGATGCTAGTGATAATTAGAAAATGATCTTTGGCTTTAGTGCTGAATGGGATGTTCACCAGCTGAGTAAGGTGGACAAAGTTCAATCCCTCAATCAATCAGTTCAGTACTTCAAAAGTCTTCGCTTTGTAAAAGTGGATCTCTCTGGGGATTCTTTTATTATTATTTACTCCAGAGAACATTGGAAATGAGTTCATGTTATTGAAACATTTGTAGTATTGTATTTATCATTCATCTATATACAGTTTGAATATAGGCCTATATTATATTTTATAAATAGGTTTGTAAGTAATTGTTTGTATATTTGTATGAGTGTGTGTGTGTATGCATACACCAGTATACTTCAATAATGTCTTTAAACTTTGTGCTACAGAAATACATTACTTACACAGATAAATATGTATGACCATTGTTTAACATAGACCTAAAAGTGGTCCTATGAATTGCCAAAGCAGCTCAAACAAAACTGAATTTAATACTATTATTCTGTGAACACTTGATTTGGTTGAAGCTTTTGGTGTAAACCCAGGCTTTTCCTTCATTTGTAACTTTGTAATCTGAAATCTTAGGCTTATACTTGTGAAAAAATATACCAAGAATGTACTCGGGTGTCATTGTTAGGAGTGGACTTAAGCCACACTGCAGCACCTTGGAAATGTGCCTCTGCAAGTCTGCTTGCATTTTATTATAATAAGTGGTGTTCCTTGCTTCTACAGTCCATCATCAGACATTCTAGATTCTTCTTGTTAATATATATTTATGTCTTCTAGAGTATTTTTTTGTTTTCTGCTGTTTGCATTCACTAAAGGTAGAGATGTTTGGTATTTTTCTGTGTACAAAAAGCATATAAAACCGATTCATTCTTTTCAAGGGGAACAATAACTGATTCTGACCTGTAAAATGCAATGGGACAAATTTGGATGGCTTTACTTTTTCTCCCCAGGCAGGTGCAGAGTAATACCTCAAAAGAACCATTATTTTGTGCCTTTATTCCAATGTGTACATAAATGCTTGCATAACCCTTGCACAGCTGCTGTACAAACTACTCATGCCACAAGTATTAGTAATCCTAACAGGGGAGGTTGCATGGAAAATTGGGGTGTGTATGCTAAACCATATGTACCATGCCCCTGAATCATAAAACTGCTGCTGCTGGAGCAGAGAGATCTTTGGAGACTGTGGGTTTTACAGGTCTGTAGGAAGCAGGATTATATACAACAGCTGCACCCCACAGTTTCTCTCCTGTTGAGGCTTATCTTGTGCATTAAAATAAGCAGGAAAAAGAATTTTGTCCAACATTATCTTAATATGGTCTCAGCTTCTACTTTTATTTATATTTCATCTCCATAGGAACAATTATTTTAACAGTTTATTTCAAATACATATTAGAGCCACTCAATTTGGAAGTTGTGAGCTGCCAATTCTGAGCTGCATGGGGCTGCACAGATACAATGTGCATTTTTTTTCTCTCTGGTTCTGCCTCTAAAATAACTTTCTTTATGTCTGCATTGATTTATAGCAGTGTTTCTGAACTGGTCTGAAACAAGATGGAAGCTGGAGATGTATTTGATTCTCTAAAGCCCTGGCCACAAAAATCCCTTCCCAAGTTGTGCAGGGTAGCACAGTTTGGCCCCAATTCTCCACGGTTTGAGGAACGTTCCAGCTCCCGGTCTGACTGAGGGAGGAGGTTTGCCACATTACAAGTGGCTGTGTGAAGCAATCTCCCAGAGCTTTAGCAGCAGAAAATCATTAATCAGAAGTTTATGCTGAAGGATTTTAGAATACCGTGAAGGGACTGTTTCCTCTGCTGGTGTAAATGGGCATAGCACCATGCGAATAGATGAGGTATTCTTATTTACACCAGCCGAGGACCTAACCTGGGGCTCTGCCTGGCTCCAGATGGAGAGGTTGGTGTTACTGATGCTCTTTTTCCGGAGGATGCTTTAGTTGTAAGTGCAATGCCGTAAGACCTTTATCTTTCTGAGACTGGGATGTCTAAGTTTTCAGTCAGAAGATTTTTTGCTCCCTAAATAGTGCTGAGCGTGCACTGAGTCTGCTTTGTAAAGAGCATCTTTTCAGCATTCATCCAAAGCCTTTTCTGCAGTTGTCTGAGCCCCATAGGCAAATATATACTGTTAGACTATTAAGATAATTTTTCAGTTAAGACATCGTCACACTGCAAGCGGGACAATAGAAACAAAACCCCTTTTGTTCTGACTAAACTGTTCCTAATGACCCCCTCTATAAACAGTGGCACCAGCGGAGGTCTCAACAAGGCTCTTCATTGAGACCCCTTTCAAAAGGACAAGCAGAGCAGAACATGGGGCAGAAACTCTCAGAGTTACTGCACTTTGCTCCGCTCTGGTGGTCTGACCACAAGAGAGAATCTGTTGTTTTTGTTGTTTGAGGCACCCAAAAAGAATAATTTAAAAGCATGAATTTCCACAATTAGCATCCTATAAAGAGTTCTAAATATTTGGATTGTCTGGAAAAGAGCAGAAGGAAGCAGTTTATTTGTTTGTTTACTTAAATCAAGGAGCTATAAAATAGACTCTTATGAGTTCCATATAAAAACAGCTTCTTTTTTTTTTTTTTTTTAGATTAGTTGTTATCTGTTAAGACCATATAAAAAAAAAAAAGTCAAAAAAAGTTATGATTTTTACATTCCAGTAAGATCCTCATGTTTGTTTTGGGGGTAAAAATCCTCTTTGTGAATAACGTGTGTTTCCCATGAGCAAGGTAAAGGTTTTAGTTGTTACCTTTCTAGAGAATATGGTGGCAAACAAACCATCAGGACCAACCTCTTGTTCTTCCAGATGAGTGACTGTAGGATGCTCTGCACGGATCTGTGTAGCTTAGTGTGTCCTCACGCACTTGAGGGCTATGGAGATTATGAATCACTTCCTGATTATTTCTGTCCCTAGTTCTGTGTTGTGAACACATCAGAAGAATAGCACAGAAGACCTTTCACTTAACAAAAAGCCTTTTACAGAGTATCTTCATCGTGTCTAATTGGGAAGCGACAATAGATCAGGCAGCAAAGGTCCATAATTTGGATGATTTGGGTGTTGCACTGGCTACATTTGCAAATAGAAATACCAGTTTCTTCTGAAAGGAGCTGGAGTTTGCAATATAACATCTGATTTACTAGGGGTATTTCTAACTTAAAGCATGGGCTACTGCTTCATTTGAAACAGGTATTTGAAGAGAACATGGGAGAAGAACATTCATTGAGACAGGAACCACATATTCTGACTAGAGGCTAAATCATGGAGAAAAGTGACTCCTACAAGCTTCAGAACACCTTCAAGTCCCAACAATGTGATGGGGGTCTGAGAGCTCTCTGCCATTTGTGGGGAGTGCTCAGCAGTTCACAGCTGTGGGGGTTTGTTTTTTATGGATAGTGTCTGCACTCCTCCTCCATAGGAGAGTGGGATGGAAGGTTTCAGTGTCCCTTGGAAAAAGGAAGGATCTGGGTAAGTGCAGGATGAAGCTCTAGTGCCCTGTGACAGGATACTGAGAAAGAGAAATGTCAAAGAGATCTTTAAGAGATTTCCAGTAGGAACAAAAGAATCTTTGTGAGAGATACTCTTAGCAAGTCTAATGGAAGGAATGGGGACGTAAAATGAATTGAGAGGATTTGCAAGTTGTTTCTAAGCCTTGAGGCAAGAACGAAAATTTGAGCGTTTACTGTTTACTATATTTGGTATGTCGGGAAGAGCAGCTTGGACATCAAGGGAGCTAATAGAATGCAGAGCCTAATTCTCTCCTTACTGCAAGCTGTGGTGGTGTGCTAGGGATAGAGAAAATGCTTCTGGTAAAGGGCAGTGCAGAGAAGGAGCAGCTGAGACTACCTGGTCTGTTGTGAAAAAGGCTTTTCACTGAACCTTAGCCAAGATCCATACACACCCCAGTGTTTTCCATGGATGCAATTTTATTTTACTTATGTGTATGTGTGTAAGCATTGTACTGAATGCTCTACATCTAGTTTTCAGGACTAAATATAACTGTTTAATATGGTAGCATGAGGGTACAGTATTAGTTTTATCACATCTTTTCTCAAAAATCCATATTTGAGGATTGTTTTTATGGAAAATTTCGGGGGGAGGGAAGACTGGCTGTATCAGACTAAAATTTGCTGCCTCAGGGACTTCTCAACCAGAGTGGATAGGCTGAAAAAAACCTTTGTTTTGTGAATCTATCTGCAGAAGGTTGTGGGATATAGATTTCTAACTGTGTTTAATGCGATGTAAAACAGATTTTATTTAATGTTTTGACCAGAAACTCTGGTATTTAAGGGTCATATCAGAGATGGGATAACTGAAGAACCATATCAGAGATGGGATAACTGAAGAACAACAGTGTCAAAGAAGATAATTTTTTTTTTCTAGCTTTTGTATGATTATATTAGGAGAAAAGTGAGGAAAAAGCAACAACATGAACTTTATATAAACTTTGACTGATGTGAAATTACTTTCTCCTGAAAGTGATGAATCTGGTTATACATGAACCTTCTGAGCTGAAGTATTCTTCTTACTCTCAATCTCATGATTTTCTTAGATTTTAATATTGTTCATAGTTATTTATCCCAGTGCAAAAAAAAGCTTATTGCAAGCTTTCAACCTGTACTAACAACAGTGGGACACTGGTATACTGGCTTAAAGCAGTGATCTTTACAATGTTCTGATTTGCAGACTCTGGCAGTAGTCAGTTCTTTGTCATATCAGTCTGTCCCCTGTGCCTTTTGGATCTCTGAAAAACCAGCTCACAGGCCCAAAATAACTGTGAAGCACACTTGAAAAAAAATCAGTGATATAGGACAACGCAGAATGCACAAATTAAATTAATTTTCCCTATGCAAGAGCTAAATGTCTCTCACTTTACAGGCCAGCAACTTGGATCCAGTTATAAGAGAAAAGATCAATTGAAGAGTTAAGGGTGGTGCACTGAGAATTACAGCTGTCCAGAAACACACACAAAAAAATCTAGTATATAAAAAAAATTAAGGGTTTTGACATTTGTTTTAGATTTGTCACAGAATGATTTAAAAAACAAAACATGAATAGAAAGAATGAGACATCCCAGAATAGCCAACATCCAGTGGCTAGGGTATTTACTTGGGCCCTGTCCAAGTAGTGCTTTATGGGATTTGGAGCAGACATTTGACATAATGTTTTCAACATTATTTTTGTCAGACTCAAATTTGGGCTCTGAAGCTTGTTGAAAAAGAGCTTGCTTGGAGTCCTGTGCCTCATAGGTGAGACTTAGTCACCAGCCTGTGTCATTACTCACTCTCTGGCCTAGGGAAGTTTATTTTTATTTTTTTAAACAAAGCAAAGTGGCAGTATCAAGAACAGACAGACAATTACTCTGTTCCCTTTGGTGGGTGCTATCGTATATCTGAATATTTTTCTGACTTTGGGAGTGAATAAAATCACATCCACATTTCTACTCCATTCTCATTCGTAACAGATTTTTCTCCTGGGAATATCTGAACCTGCCTGACAATATTTCCAGGGAAATCAATATATTTCTTTTAAATTTTTTTCTTTTTTGCACGTTTGCATTTTTCTGATGGCAAAAAGCACTTTGTCCAAAAATTCCCAACCAGTTTTTCTGAGCTGAGACCTGCCTCTGTATTGTACAGATGTAAGATATTTACCTTTGGTGTTTTTGTAGGTTTGAGAGATCACAAGTGAAGAGTGGCTTGGGATGATAAAATTTCTGTGTGTTAATTTGTGGGAACTTTGTAAGGAGTATGTAGAGTAAAATATAAAAAGCCATTGATGAATGTCTCTCAGCTAATACAGAAATTAAGTTAAATTCATTGGGGGGGGAACCAAAAAATCCAAAAATCAGAAAAATTACTTAGTTCAAATTTCAAGTCTTCTTTGCAAACATTAATCTTTGTGTCCAGTTCTTTCATCCTTGCTCCCAATCCAGCTCTGAATCTCATCAAGCTCCCCTGGACACACACGTTCAGCTTCCCTTTCTGGTTCAGCCTGTGCTCCCACCAGCCTCCCACTATTCTGTGTTCTTGCTGCCTCTCTTACACCCAGGCCTGATCCTGCCACAGATGCACTTTCCTACTGCTGTGCACCTTTGGGCTTTATTGACCAAGAACTGAGCCTTGCAGGTGTCCTGGGGGAACCTAAAGGTGTATGTAGAGGTGGAGAGCATATGTTTCAACAGCACAGTCTATCTTCATGCCTCAGCACTCTCCATTCATTAATTAGCATAGTTAATTGGAAAAGTGTTTACCATTTCTGCAACCGGTTATTGGAAAGCTGATTACTGGGTAGTGGCCCTACTTGAAAACAGTTATCCCTCGGCTGTGGATGGAGTCAGTCCAGGTCAGGTGCCTTGTAATAAAGTGTGGTTACAGATACGTATGCAGTCTGTGCTTGTTTTCCTGGAAGAATGTAATGGAAATATATTTTGCATTGGACATTAAATGTGGCTTGCCCAATTCCTCAAGCAGTTAAATGATACTGAACAATACTGGGGGTCACTGTGTTTGATGTCACATGTGCCTCTCGGCTCCATTCCCTTGTGCAGATTCAGTATCTCTGATGTTCCACTTTTAACGTTCTTTTCTGAACAACTGAAGCCTCTGGAAGTGAAAATGAACTCCATGGAGGGAGAGCAAAGCTATCTCAAGTCATCTCCAGCCCAGGATTTGGTATAGCTGTGCTAATTCACCTACTGAGAAATAAATCAGGCTAATTACCTACCAAGAAGCAGAATTTATTAGCTCTGGTGTGAGTTTCTTGTTCTGCTCCTAGAACCTGGTCTGGCTTGTTTGGAGGTAACGTGGGCAGCCTGAGCAGGTGCTGAACACACTTCCTGTAATTTAGGAAGCGCTGGGTGATGCTCTACTTTAGATGAACTACATAAACAAGATTCTACTAACTTCTGGTCAGTGGAGATCCTATCACGCCTCTTAGTCTGGTTCCCTAGGGAAACTACTTACACAATCTCATTATTTGTCTGACCTAGTTTCCAATATGCTGACACATTTGTCACAGGTTACACAGATGTTTCAGAGATACCATGTCCTTACCAGTTTTGCAAGGATTAGCACCTAAGTAGAGGAAGGAATCCTTATTAATGCTGCCATTGAGGAAGAAGGGAGAAGGCAGCCATTGCTCATTGTGTTTGACAACACAACTGATTTGCACGTTGCTCTGATAGTCCTTGGTGCAAGCACTGCTTTATTCAGCTGCCAAATCCAAAAGGTCAAGGGATGGCTGGGAGAAAGATGCCAAGGCATTCTGGGGTGCTCCCCAGGGAATAAAGATGCTGCTTGTTCTTGGGGGTGGCAAGGGTCTGGAAGGTGGGAGGGGGCTGGAGGCATGGCAGTGTGCTATGGTGGAGGACAGCTGGGATTGTTCCAGTAGGGAGGCGTAAGAGATGTAACACAAATCCATAAAGAATCAAGCTTCATTAGTTCCACTTTTCAGGCAATAATTTGTTAGGAAAATATTGAGAGTTTAATGTTGGTATTTTGGATACATTACACGATGATTTAACCCTTCTACAATTCCGTGTATGGGTTGTAGCTGGTCCACTGCCTTGCTGTTACACAGCAGGAATCTGCTGTTATTTGACCTGAAAAGATCATTATACAAGCTTTATTTGGTGTGCATTTAATAAAGTTGTAGCTGTTGTGACTATAACTCATGACTCCTGTGTCATTCTGCAGTGGTGTAACCAGCGGTTCAGCATTCCAGGAACATCAGTTCAAAGGGAAGAACGAGGCACTCAAATGTATGCCAGAGCATTGTGACTTTTATTACTCCTCTCCTCCCGAACTCCTCTGTTAGGAAGATACATTCTCTAGCAGGAGAACTGAGGAGTACAAAGCATCCTCAGACCTTGTAGTGCAAAATGTAAAAAGTGATGTTATCTGCAGAAAGTGGACTTTAGATTCTATCAGCGCACATTTAGCATAAAGCATTTCCTATGGTAATGCCTCTCACTTTCCCAGACTTTTAAAGGCTCCAAGTGGCACACAGGCTGCAGACCTCTTTGTAATGTTAATGAATCATCTTAATGGACTGTTTTAGCAGAAACATTCATCACCTTTTGTACCACAATGATTTTTTTTGTTATACTTAAATGGTTAAGTAGGCAATAAATGCCTATCAGACCAACCACTATGGTCTAGTAATCCACCTCACTATAAATCACCAGTGGATTATTATTGTCCTGTTTAATTAACACTCTTAAGGGATTCTATCGTTGGATAGACTTTCACTTTGCACTAAGCCGGCATTAACATTTGAAATAAGAAAAAGTGTGTTTATGTCAAAAGTGTTAATCAGTGTGACCTGGAACTGGTAGCAGTGGGTTAGATGAAATATGTGCATGAGTATATGGCTGTGGGTCCAGCGGTGGTGGCTCCTTACATCAGTTGTCAATGGAAGCTGAAATCAGACTTATGGAACACATAAGTCATAGTAAATGGTAGTTTTGATATCATTTGTATTAGATCTCAAAGATTTTGGCTGTATTTGGTTGTTAATAGCAGCTTTAAAGTTTTTAATTGTAGGAGTTAGGAAGGTGACAATTTTTGAGTGTACATTTTGTGCGTAACGTGGGTTTGTTTGTGGTCTAATTGTCTGAAGTGTTTTTAGAGGACTGGATCAAACCCTTTTCTTTTTTCGCAACAAAAGGTGAGAGGGAAAGTCTGATCCTGTTGCTCCTCTGTGAACTCTTTTCAAACTTCACAGCCAGAAAGAGTAAGCTAAGCAGCAAGAGTTCCTGGGAAAGGCAGGGGGGTCTGGAGGCTTAGATGCTCTTTGCAGAACAATCCCTGCAGTTCTTTTGCAAACGAAATTCCCACACTGGGACATAAGCTTGATACAGAATCACTCTCAATATACAAACATTTTTGTATGTGGTACAGTTCAATGCTGGTTTTCTCCGCTTGGCAGAATATAAAGATGGCAGCTTTGGGTTTTGTTTTTTTCCTCCTGTAGTACAATTTAATGCATTTACTAGTAATTTCCTCATCTTTTGTCAGGAGAGAAAGACATTTGAAAAGGCTCTTGTTAAGGCAGTGTTTCCCATCCATGAAATCTTATCCTGCTTTCTTTGATTTTGTTACACTCGTAATACTAGTAGCGCACTTACCAACTGCACGTTCTCTGGATACCAGCACAGCAGTTATGGGAGAAAAGCAAGGGCACAATTTCCATTTTACAGACAGCACAAATAACATGTAAGTGTTCTGAGATTTTCCGAGTTCTTTAAGAGTCACAACAATTAGCATAGCTCAAGAGACCCTGTTTCTTGTCTGCACACAAATCTGGTATGCACATCCCTTTCCTCTTGGCATTTTTGTTAGGTTTTTTCATAGTATGAGCTCCTGCAAACCAAAGAATTAATAAAACTGCTAAATGGAATGAAACACACTAAATCTCTTCAATTAAGAGGCTGAATCTCTTAGTATAAATTCATTTCCTGAAACAACTCCAATTACGTAAGATTAATTCTTTCCTCTAAGATTACATGGATTTATTGACTAACAAAATCTTCTGTTGCATAAATGGAAATGTGCTGTTTAATGGAGGCAGCTGATCAGAGGCAAAACCATAGCTTAGCATTTTCATGGGGTATTTTGCTTCAGTTGCACAATAAGTTTTTATTCTGTTTGTAACTGAAAAGGTGTGAAATGGTTCACTGCTGAACATGTGGGAAATAGCACAAAACACTAAAGGAGCTTGAACAAGATGAGAAATTAAACTAAGCTCATAAAAAGTACGTTGTCAACACATGGAGAACTGCAGTGACAGAAAATGTGTCTTATGTGCAGGACAATGTGAGGAGGGACGTGTGCATTGATCATACAATAGTTTTTTCAAATCATTTAACAGAGATGCGCAAAACCCACACAGTTTCAAGTGTAGGCATGTCCTGAGAAGAATCTCCTTCGTTCCCTCTAGACACACCCTGCTAATTAAATCCATCACTGCCTAGCATAAGCCCCAGGGTTCAATCTTTTCTAGAGCACTGTTACTATCCAACATTTTAGCTCATACAGTGGGCAGCCAAGATTTCATGTCTATGCATATAGTAGGACTCCTAGCCAATATTTCCTACAGTTTCCTCCTCTCCATCCCAATCTGGATATATAATGGGTTTGGAGGGGTTTATTTGATAGGTAAAACTTCAACGTTCCTTTCAGATTACTTTCTTATATCCTAATGCAATAACCTGTATGAGGGTGGCGAGTTAAAACCCAATAAAATCAGGAATCTGTGCTCTGTATAGCTAGCTGTCCATGAGAAACTGCAGTGAGGATGGATATTGAATGACTTCTATAGTCCAGCCAGGTTTTATCAGAACAGGTCATCAACCTGTAGGCAGCTCAAACCTGTTCCACTGCTTCCCCATTGATTAAATATCTGGAAGCATTTACACGTATATCAAATTCTCCATAATCTATTTTATCTTAATCGCACCCAAGTTCTTTTTCAAGCTAGGGCAAAAAAGTTCCCTCCAGTGGTGAGAAAAGATGATATATCTCCTTAATGTCCTTCTGTACATTGAATTTCTTTGGAGCCAAACTATGATCTCAGATTCCCATGGGCTGCAATATCAGTGGGAGGATAAGGGAGGTAAAACCTGCCTTTGTACGCCCAAATGTTAAGGAATTTAAAAACTGCTTTTTTCATTTGATTGCAAATCTGATATGTAAGGGGGAAGGAAGGAATAGAGGGGGTGTGTAGCTTCCAGCCAAGTTCACATGGTCAGAATTCCTTCTGAATCTCAGTACCTGTATTATCACCAAAACAAGACAGTTCCTGTTATTTAGGGATTTCCGCTCTCCTTCCTGTGTGTTTGTTCCCAGTCTATGCTTCTGCTCTCACTCTGCCCCAGCTACCACCCTCCAAGCATCCTGAGCACTGTGTTCCCTTCTCATGGTTCAGGCTCCTCGGTGGTTCTTTCTTTGCTTTTTCCCATTTTCCTCTGTACCTCTTTTTTTTTTTTTCTTCCCATCCATGACAACAGGAGTCAGGGGAAGCAGTGTGGGGATAAGTTAAAAATATTGTAAAAATAGATGCTGAATGGCATAGGAAAGGTGGACATGGGCTGCTTGTTCACTGTCTTGTTCATCATGGAAAGGGGCATCATAACTAGCAGATGGCAGGCTTGAGCAGAGGGATCTTTAAGAGTGAGTAGTTATCTGTGGAATTCCCTTATTGCAGGACATTTTGCATGATAAAAATGTGCATGTGCAAATCCGTCAAAGAAAAATTCTATGAATACAAAGACACCACTTCTGGTTCCAAAAGTCTTTGAGTCATAAACAGGAGACTGGGAGAGAATGCTGGGAAAGCATCACTGGGCACTTTCCTTGTACTCGTCTCATAATGTCCAGTATTGTTTGCTGTCAGAAGCAAAATATTAGGCTAGGTGGACTTTGGATTTATGAGTATAACGTGTCTTATACTTTTTATTTAGAATAGAAGGCAGGAGATAATTTAGCCCTTAGTTGTCAAACACGACTACAAAGTGTTGTGGTGTTTACTCTCCTCCTACTTTTCCATCTCTTAAACCAGTCCAGGGAAGCATGGTAGATGTTCATTATATTCTGTTGCCAGCTGCTCTAAAAAGTTCATACAAAAGCTTCTCTCATCAAGAAAATGTATGTGATGATTCATGAGTCTTTTCAGCAGTATTTTGAAGCGCAGAGACATTATTAAATCAGATTCAAACTGGTGAATTCAGTATAATGGGGGTGAACTCTTAGGGATGACTTTCAAAAATGAAAATAGTTTCAAACAGTAGTTGATCTGATAAAGCATAAATCAATATTTATATACCTCCAGTCAGTATCTTTACCATTACAAATTTTCTGTGGAGACAGCAATCAAATGTTCAGAAAGCCTTGATTTGCCTGTAGGCAAGTCCATGCATCAGGTTTTAACTTTGTAGAGATAATTATGTCATTCACACTGTAAACATTTAGTGTTTCTTGAATAGAGAGCCTGTATTGAAAATATTAACCACTGCTCTGTGTAAATTGAAAAAATGCAATGGAAAGGAAAACAATTTTCACTGGGTACTGAAAAGCTGAATGGTTGGAACTGGGTTTGGGAAACACTGAAATTAGTAAAAGCTGTCTGAAAAGTGCTAGTGGATTTAAAATCCTTGGGGAAAGGTGAAAACTTGTTGGTGTCACAAAGTGCTTTAAATAGAATATCTGCAGTTTAAATTCTCAAAATTTAACCCCTTTGCTCTAGCACACATCTCCCAATGTGATGTTATAAGCAGATGATCAGATAAATATTGCAGCTGATGTAATAAATACCTGAAAGCACTTGTAATAAATACAAGAAATAACCTGTCTTGATTATTGAAGTAACTGCTGCTAGTTAATTAGCATGCTCACGTTGTTTGGGCCAATGGATTTTTGCAGTTTCCTTTAAATAGTTTTTCTTTCCTACTTCTTTCTTTTTCCTATTGAACGAAGTGATGCAATGGTGCCTGAACAATTCAAAGAATTCATTACACAAAGCCAATTTTTGATTCAAGCTGATAGTCAATATTACATGGCAAATTGAGCACTTCTGGGTTTCACTCGTACAAAAAGAACTTGTTCCTTACTAAAAAATGGCATTCTGTCAACTATGAATTGCATACACAGAATTCTGAACAGGAAACATGTAATATAGGTACATATGTGATAAAATATGTGTAATAGTGTAATATGTGTCATATTGTAGGTAGGAGATATCTAAAACAGTAAGAAACCAGAGGACTGCAATTTTTAATCTGATGTTAGTTTTTTCAATTGTAGTCATACTGGGGTGTTGGTTTTGTAGTTGTTGAGGGTGTTTTGGGCTTTGTTTTTCATGAATGCCAGAAAAATGAGTAACATTTTTCCCTAATTTTCCACTGAACCTCCCATGCTGTAATTTATGGCCATTGCTCCTTGTTCTGTCATATGACACTACCTACCAAGAAGAACTTGGCTGTCCTCTCTGTAACTACCAGGCAGGCAGAGATCAGTCCTTGGCCTCTTTCTCACCAGGAGAAGCAAGCCCTGCACCTTCAGTCTCTCCATTTAGGTCATGTGCACTTGGCCAGAGCATCTCACTAACCCTCTGCTGAACCTCCTTTAGATTCTTCAAGCTGCTCTTGAATTGTGGGAGCCCAAACTGGGTGCAGTATAACCAGCCTCATGTGTTGAGTATGTCCAGCTTCACTGCAGAGTCCCTGTGTTGCTGAGTGCCCTTTTCCTTGCCAAGTTGTGCTGGCACACACAGATGCCTGGGAGCACGTTGTGCCCGTGCAAGTCAGTGCAAGAAAGGTTTTAAGAACTTTTCCTCCTTGTCATCTTTAGGTCACCTTCCCCAACTTTAGCCAGCTAAGATAACTAAAGCAAAGACATATTTTTACATTATTTTTTCCTTCAGAGGAGTTGACCTCTGTGCAGGATACTCCAGTGACAGCAACTCTATTACCACAGAGAGAGAGGCATGACTAGAAAAAAGAAAAGTATGGCAGGTTTTTCCATGGATTAATAACTTCTGCATCTGTGCCCTGGGGACTGTAAATAGCTGGTATAAATCAAAGCAAATACACTATTGCTAGTCTTGCCAGTAATGATGTGACAATGAATGGAGCACAAAAATGAACTTTACATGTCGTTAGCACCAATCTGCCCCACTGCAATCATAGGCAAGGCTCGTACCTAGGAAGTCAATTGGCAAAACTTATTTTTTTTCTCTTTATAACTACGATAAAAATACGCGTTTGTGCTGCACAAAAATGTTTCTCAAACATCAAATCCATTTTAGGATTTTACAGTTATGAAAACTTGAAAACAGTTATTGATAATCATGTCTCAAACACTCAGCAGAAAGTATTTTTATTAGTGTTTTAGCATGGCTGACCTCAGTATATCATTTAATATATTTATTACAAATGTGTCATGCAAAACACTGAAACATACCATTTCAAACTAAAAGTTTACTTTCAGTTTAACTCTCCATCAGAAGACTGAATGATCTGTAACACAGGAAAAAAACCAAGACTGTTATTGTTACTCCATAATAGTAGAAAATTAGTATGAATGCAGATGAGAGCTTCATATTCAGCAAGAATATATCTTGTAAAACAGGCACTACTTAATTCATGAATTGAGAAGTTTTCCACTGGGATTGGAAATCAGTTTGAATCTCTATAAATACTGCTTTTTACATCATGTAAATGATTTTTTTTTTTTTTAAATTCTACATTATCAGTGACTAAATCCATCTGATATAAGTTCAGGGAGTTTTTTGGTTTGTGTTGTGTTGTTTTTAATCTCTGCACAAGGCAAATAAGTACAATATGAGTGTGCAATAAGTTCCTGAGAAATGCACACTACTGAAATCAAAGAATGGGCACTGAGTGTTGTGAAAACCTTTTGGTCTCTCCTCTTTCAGACCTCCAGTTTCTGTGTTTGAAGGCTATGCCCTAATTTTTCAAAATACATTCCAATAGAAAAAAAAAAAGTCATGTTTTCTTCCATAATCCCACCTGTTTGCTCAGCTGAATTCTCCTATTTTGGCCTTTCTTTGTCCTGTTTCTTCCAGTTCTAGCCCGAGCAGTGTCTAGTTTGGCTTTTCCAACCTCTATTTACCATCCTCTTCCTCCTAGCTACTCTTTCGGTGCTTTCCAGTGTAGCAGTGACATGAAAGGGTTTAGGTAATAATCCTGTAATGGATTGCTGCACCAGAATGAAACCTCATTTCTTTTTTTTCCCAGGACTCCCTGGGAATCCTTTTGCCACAGCCTCTTTCTCCCCAAGGAGATTATACAAAATTGTTCTTGTGGCCATTCATTCTGTCAGTGTGAGTGGACAATCTGATTCCCATCAGTTCCCATGGGCAGAGCCGTGATTCCCAGAAAACATATTGTCAGTACTGTGCTTCTTAGAACCATTAGAATTGCTTCCAAATGCCCTGCCTATATTTCAGTAGTGTGTCAGTAATCCCAGCACCTACACAAATCTGTACATTTCCAGACAACAGATGTGGTGTAATTGTCTTCCTTCTATTAATTATTTAAGTTATCATTTTATTGCTAACATGTTTGTGTGAATCTGAGTATTTATTTCCCCATAGCAAATTTTGTTTGTTGGCAGTTTTGCCTTTCTCTGTCAAAATACTTAATATATATATATGGATATTTATTTTGGATTGTAAATGTTTATAATCAAGACTCCTTGGAAAGCTATAGAAAGTAAAAAAAAAACAAACCCCTTTAAAACTATCCAAGAGGCAACATTTCATTTTTCTTGCTACTCTCCATACATGTCATGATATATTTGTTTGGCAAATCCAATTTTCTGGAAGTAAATCTACATTTCAGCAAATGTCATCTCTATAAAATAAGTACATTCTACAGGAATTAACTAATTTTAATGGAATAATTTTTTAAGTAAAAATGAAGGGGTTTATGTATTTGCTGTCATACGGCTGCAATAGCTAGAAAATCAATTTACTTAAAGGAACCATTCTCTCCTGCTTGGATCTTTAAGAGGGAAGAGCCAGTATAGTGTAATAGCAGCTGTTCAGCAACACCTATTACTTGCTTACATTACATCACTAATATGAGGCACTCTGTCGCTAAAATGAGAGTTAGGAATTGGCTCTCCCGATTTGCTTCTTAGCATTCTATAATTTTGCTGAGGATATGATCTCATCCAGCTCTCCACACCAAATAAGACTCTGGATTGGTTGATGAGCATGTTAGTTTTCCTTCTGATGAAGTATCAAACTTTATTAAATGGTTGAAAGCAAACCTTCAGAGGTTTTATCGGGATTTATAGAGAAAGCTTTAAATATTGTTTATTTAGAACTAATGGATGGACAATAGTATCTCCAGCAATGCCAACTTCTACACCAGTTATTTTTTATTTCTTCTCCTTGACATGCGAGGGTCCCAATCTTGCATTCCTGGCACTCTGAACTCCCCTTGAGTGGATCCAAACATGGAAGTGTTCCAGCACAATGCATGAGAGACCCTTTAACATTACAGAGTAGAGGACACGCAGGGAATATTGAAATAGTAAATTAACACTATATCAGATTTTTAGAAAGGAATGCTCTCTGGTAACAAGTGCTAGACCCACCAGTCATCCATCCACCTGTGCCTAAGGCATGAACTGGGATCCTTAATGTAGAACAGGTCCTGCTGACAGCAAGTGGCTATTGATTGCTTAGCTCATTGCTTTTAATAAACAATAAATAACACTAAAACAGATTGGCTTTTGCAGAGGTGGGGAGCTGTTGTATATCTCTTTCTAACAATGTGTGTGATGTTATCAGAAGGCTGATGACTGAGATGTGAGATGTATCAATCAGACTACAAATAATTTTGTTAATATTTTTGAACTGACTTAATTAGATGTTTGGAGTTTTTTTAAAATGATTTAGTGAAGCTGATGCAACATCCTGTAATGGACATAGCCTTGCAGATGTAGAGATGCTCTTAACATATAAGTAATCATAGTAAATTATTATAATATAGCTTATATTAGTAAATTTGATAAACGGTCTTAATCAATTGCATCAGGATCTGATTGAAAGTTCCCTGTCTACATTACCATTTTGCCACATGTTATATATCAGAATAAAAAAGTATTCTTCCATAAAAAAAACCAAACCAACAAACCAAGCTTTTTCCTTACTGCAGATATGCATGGACACTGCATTTCTCTGTGTGGGAAAAGTCACCACAATAGGTGCTTCTGAATAAACTGTCCATAACAGGTCCCTGCGTGGGTGAGGAGTGGGTCAGACACGACGCTGTTGCAGAGCAGCTTATTCTGCAATAGCAATTCCAGCATATTTCCAGTGCAGAAGAGCCTTTAGTCCACAACTCCAAGCTCCTGTTTGTGTCAGGAGATTTCATCTTTAGAGAACAGTATGAATTTGTTGTATTCAATTCCTTAAGGCCCAAATTCAGCACCGAACTCCCTTTGGGATCAATGCACAAGATCAGCCAGGGAGAGCTTTATATCATCGAAGTTTGTATTTAAACATTTAATTAACACTTCCTTCTAGCTGTGAGCTGTTTACATTTTTGACTGTGGGAGATCCTTGTGAATCTTCTGGTCCAGTGCCTTCTAGAGGCCAGTCCTAAGCCATGAGACAGAAAGTTGCCTGCAAGATCCATGAAGCCAGACTCATGACAGTTGGTAGCTTTCATCACGGACAGGAGCAAAACATGGCAAAGCAGAGCAAAATGTCCTACCTTCCTCCATGCCCAAATACAGGAGATGGTTACAGCAGTGACATCCAGCTGACACAGTCAAGTTTGCTCTGAGTCCAGGGTAAAGTATTCAGAAAGTCTTTGAAAAATCATAGAATCATTTAAGTTGGAAAAGACTTCTAGGATCATCAAGTCTAGCTGTTTGAATGGACTAAAACTGTATCCTGGAAAGGCAGTGCAGATGCAGATGAGTCTTCACTGAAGGCCAGTTAGCAATCTCACTGGATCCAGAACTACTTGTACAACAACTCAGGCACGTTTTGGGCTGGATTCACATTTATATTTGAATTATGGTTTTTCTCTTCTCCTCCAGTAAAAATCGCGAGCAAACCAAGATAAGACATCTCTGCTGGTTTTTTATTTGATATACTTTTTGCTGAGCCTTGGGACCCTCAAAAGCAAAGGTTGCCATTTATCCAAGATTACATCACAGTGCCCCTGGCATCTGTGTGGTGTGGACCAATTAACATTAGTAGCTTCATTAAAATCACCAAATGCATTTTAAAGGATGACATAGAGTTGATTTTAATCTAGGCTTCCAAAAATGAAGTCTGTTAATCAAGTGCCCCACCCTTTTTGTTATTTATATGGCCCACAGTACTCAGTGGCTGAATAAACTCCTACGTCATCCTCTTACCTCACTTTCCCCAGGCATTATTAAATAGTTAATAAGAAAGGTCTAAAGTCCATCCCGAGCTTTACCTGTTGGCATAAATCTGGGGCCACGACAGCACTGGTGCAGCATTCACATAAATGAAAGAACAGATTCTGGCTCAAGTATTTTTAATGTACAGCAGCTGGCATTTTTGGGTTTAAAGGGTAAAATCACACCTGACTTTTCATGCTTTCTAGGATTTTGCCAACAAAAGGAAAACAGAAGATAAACATGACATTTTACATTTTGAAAGCCAGAAGAAGTGGTGCAGCTGTTTCCAAGACTATATTCAAGCTGTCACATGAACATGGACATTCTTGCTTTCCAGTTATGTTGTAGCACAAATGTCTTCCATTTGTTTGTTTCGACATATTTTCCCTTTAACACATTTTTTAAATCAGAATTTTTCCTAATAACATGTTTATTCAACGTTCAGTTAAAACCAGATTTGGGTTTTTACAAGTATATAGATGTTTACAAATCAGTTCATTAGGTATTATTACTGCTTCTGTGGTATGGCACGTAACTACCTGAGAACTTGACACTGTTGACAAGTGGTTTAGGTCAGATTTTTACTATACAGACAGTGGGAAAAGTTTTTATTTCCATCTTAACATTTAGTAATGGTTCCTTATTGATTTTCTAATATTTTTCCTTTAAATAGATTAAAAAACAACAAAAAAAGCAGTCTTTATTTGCAATTGATTTTATTGGGTTTTTATTTGATTTGGGTTTTTTTGTTAGTTTGTTTTTTTAAGCAGAGCGTAAAAGGGGGAAACAAATAAATCAGAGCAACTGATTGGGGAGTTGCCAGAGAGAGTGGAGGGAATTGGCTGTAACTCACCCGTAGTCCCCTGGCCTTATTATTTATTTAGCTGCTACATAAGCATTTCAGCCCAGATTTTAATTTGATTCCTATTCCTAGCAATGAAAAATGGGGTAATAGATAAATGATAGGTGTTTAACTCTCTCAGAAATAGATGGGCATTAGGTGCAGAGAGTGACACCATGTATTTGCCTGATCTCTTCTATTATTCAGCTGTCATGGGATTTTGATATAGAAGACATCAGAGAAAGAGTTCAACATTTTGTCCATAACATAGACAACTATGATTATTATTTGTATGTGAAAGACCTGTAGGTTCTTCAAAAGCAAGACAATCTCTTTGTTTTATTTTCAGCAGTCATTTACACCCAGCGCAAGAAGTACATGGACCTGTTGGAGCATGTCTGGAGGAGGCCACCAAAATGATCCCAGGGGGATTTTTCCCCTCCTGTCCTTACTGTAGTGTTTAAGCCTCCATCTATCTCCTTAACACCCGAATCTGCTTGCACTGAATCACTGGCTTTTACAGAGATCTCCCTTTTTGGGGGGCTTGAGTGAAAGACTGGATTTCCCATGCTGTTTAACCTTCATTGAAAATACACATACCAGGCCCGTGGGTGTGCCTACAGGTCTACTACAAGAATGAAGGATGACCATTTGGACAGAAATACCATAGCAATCATGTAGAGACTAACTACATATTAAAAGAGGAAATATCACAAGGTATGCAGTGAAGAAAATTTAAAAAAAATTATATATGTTTTAAAATATTTTATATGTTATTTATTCTACTGATGCAGTTATATATGAGAAATCAGTAACAAGCAATTAAAAAACTTGGCACTAGGATAAATGCACATTTTTCTTCTGTACAGCTCTTTTATTTTGCAGAAGGTAGTGATAGCCACAGGTTTTGATCCAGACAGGGGGTTCTTCAGCAGTTACAGACAGGCTTTGAAATTGGCATCAGACAGCTCACACAGACTTTTGGATAAGGTGGCTTCCTCCAGAAGTGTCCTGATAAGAGCCTATGTTTATAGTAGGAGACAATCTTAAGAGAACTTTTTGGAAACAGGGTATCTTAAAGCAAACAAATCTGGAAGTGTTTCATTACCTGCCATACTTGTTTTATCAAGGCTTAGTGAAGTCATAGTGGTACATTTAACAGCTTCAAAGTAGTGATCCTCTTTTCTCTGCCATCTGTGGTGCCCTCTACTGCACATCTTTGTAGAAGCAAGACAAGCACTGAGATAATTGCTTTTTCACATTTCCGTCTTAACATTAATAATGGTTCCTTATTGGTTTTCTAATATTTTTAATTTGAACAGATAAAAAAAAAAAAAGGCAGTCTGTATTTACAATTGATTTTTTTTGGTATTTTGGTTTTAATTTTTTTAAGCAGAGCTTAAAAGAAGAAAACAAATAAAGAAAGAGGACTTTAGGAAATGAAGCTGATAGTTCATTTATTGATTGTAGTTCATTTATTGGTCATATTCCAGATACTAATTTCTGTGGTTATATATACATATATATTTACATATGTGTGTAATCCTAAGGTTGAAGCATGGAAATAAGTTTGTTGTTGTTGCTTGTTTTTTAATCTATTTTGTTAACTCAGTTGTAAGCATTGAGTATTTTGGTTGTGCTTTTTTATAGTTGCTGTTTGCTGCTGTGAAAAAGAGACAAGTCATAAAATTACCTTCTCACAAGTTGATGTATATAGTTTTGTTTGCTATCTGTTGCTAGGGGCATGATATAATTTTGTCAGTTCTATATCAAACAAAGCTGTTGATTTTGATGTTGAATTGCTGGAAAGAGCTACAGAGATTTTGCATAAAATATTTCCGGAGTGATCTCAAGGTATTTAAAGGCCAAAAACTTAAGATGAAAGATCTGAAAATTTCAATTTATTAATTCCCCTTTCTTTTGCTTGCCTCTGTTAATTGAAGCACCTTGTGTTCTTATCTTCATAGCCTGAGGTTTTCCTTGAATAAATCTATGCATGAATTTTGTAATTACCTACCCACGCTGGATTTGGATGGCTTACTCTTACAAGTACTGAAGAAGAAAGGTTCAGGGGCAGTAGCTAATGGAACAGCAGGAGAAACCAGCTGCCTCCAACATTTTAAACACTACATCATCTAACTCGCTAACAAGTCTAAGCATCACAACATTTGGAATGCTGTTGGCAGTGCACTAGATAGAGTACAGCTTCCAATATTACTGACTGCTGTGCATAAGAGATGATGTTATTAAGAGTGGACTTTTAAAAATTTTCTCTAGAAAGCACAAACCTTAAGATATTTATCTCCTAAGTAACTGCTACCACCCGCAGAATGACCATTATCAGGTAGTTAGGAGTCAAAAAATACACTTTGGCTCATCATATGACAAAGTTAAGAACAGTTTGAATTCCTAGGATTTGGGTTTTTTCACCATGGAGCTGGCAGTGAAGGAGCCCTGGTCTCTGCACTCAAAACCCAGTGAAGAAACCAAGCATGAGGTTCTGCTCCAGGAGCACCCGGGGCTGTTCCAGCAGTGAGCAGGAGCTGATCCACTCTCCTGGCCCTCACAAGGTCTCCCAGAACAACTGCATTTTCTCTTTAAAATCATGAGTTTAAACTTTATGAAGTGAAAGACTGGAATTTTTGTAGGATAAGGTGAACACCTAAAGACAACAGGTACAAAATGCACCAAAATGATAAGTCGCATGTGAGGTTTCTTCTCAAACTCACAGTCTGTCTCTGGCTCTGTGTCGTCCATTTTGAAGTGACGCCCTCTGAGGACACTGCATGAAACAAAGTCCTGATTCAGCCATCAGCTTACAAAAATTAGCAGTTTTTTTTCTCAAATCTCAGCTTCTTTGGAATCTGGTGATTCATGACTTTTAGAATTGGGAGTTTATATTTTGTTCAGAGCATAAGTTTTTAACAATGCATTGAAAAAGATTTGAAAACAGATCCCAAGCCTATCCTAAAACTTCAGAATGCTGAAGACAAACAATAAAAATAGTATTAAATCTTTAATTTCAATAGATGTTGAATTCCGTTTTGGGGAAAGAAGCTGATTTTTCAACACCTGGAGCTTTCAGCTTTTTCAGGTTTCCTTTCAGTCAGGGCAAAAACATTTGAAATTGAGTGTAAGAAAATGGCAGGTCATACAGAAAGGGTGAGAAAAGTACAGATGAGCCATTTGGCTGCTTTTTAGCCAGTCTGGTGAGATTTATTGCAGTGATCCTGAGGTCTGGGTGCTACAGAGCAGCTCTGGAGTCAGGTTGAAGTTCAGTTCCGGCAGATATGGTCAGCCAGGCCCTGGCTGAAGGTCCCTGGCCATTTGGGTGGGCGGGACCATCTCCTGTCTGTTTGCAGTAACGGGAAATGCCATTGGTCAGTCGGGAAGAGCGGGAAATGCCATTGGTCAGTCGGGGGAGTGGGAAGAGGCCTCAGCCGGCCAGGAGGGGCAGGGCAGCTCCTGTCCGTTAGAAAGGGCGGGAAAAGGCCCCGGCCAGGCAGGAAGGGCGGGAAAACCTTGACTTTGCTTTCTACAGAAATTTCCGGCTCTATGGTTTAACCTCAGATCATGAGCTTTAAACCCAGCAAGCAGAAGAGCCTTTTCTGATTTCTTTGGTGATTTCTTTTGCCTCTTTTCAGCATGGCTTCATCCCTTCCTGAGAAGCTGGATTGGTGTGCACTGGCCTTGATGGAGGACCACCCTGCGTGCTCTGCTGAGGTGCCAGCTGGGAACCGGGCCAGCCTCAGGCAAACGAGTTTGTCTGGTGATGAGAGACAAGTCCCTAGGTAGAAGATGTGAAAAATAGCACCCATACTCTCTTTCTGTGGTAAACTTAAGTAGGTGATGCACCACTGCACCTAATGGGCTCGTGAAAAAGTAAAACCCATATTTCTTTACAAAAGCACAGGGCAGAAGGGGCTCTCACACTGCAAACAGCATCTCTGTTCCCTCAGACCTCTTAAAAAATCTGTATGTACAGAGAGAAATACAAAAAAGCATGACAAAGCAAACATACTGAATTTTGCTAACAGAAAGCTCTCATCATTTTTTAAAAGACTCTTTCCATACACAGTATATCAGCCTCAGATGCTATATCAGACTGGGAGCATCTTAAAAGTATTGGAAAAAGAAAAGGGAAAGGGAAAAGGATAACGATGATAATAATAATAATGATGACTTGGAGAGTTCTTAGTCTTTGTGGCAGGGTATGGGAACTGCATGGCTTTAGCAATGTATAGTTCTGGGGTTTAGAGTGTGTTGGGTTATTACATTGTGGGCTTTTATTTGTATCTTTCTCTTGTGTATCTATATTTTTTTCTTGCTAAAGGTGGTATAATTATATTAATATTTTATGCTACTAATGTTGAAGATCATTTCTTGTGCTATATAGAAACAATTACCTATTCATGCTTCAACCTGTTAGAAATGAGCAAGGCAAACCCTGGGAGGTTTACAGTGCCCACCCCTGTTAGCTAAACCAGACTGCATTTTAAGTATGCATACTTGGGCAGTATTGTATGTTTGCATGTTAAAATTCAGTTCATCTCTGCAAAAAGAGACAGAATATCAGCAGGGAGTACACAGAGAATTGCTGATCTCTTCCTCTTATTTTGCTGCATTTACAATGTCTGTTGGACATCAAATTGGGAAATTGGGATTGGAACAGACACTTGGACTTTCAAATTCTGCAGCAAACTTTGAAGTACATCTGAAATATTAAGACAGCTACAGTGGACAGAATCAAATGAAAAATAATATTTATGTGTATCAAAGCAATGACATAGTTTAGATTTCCTATCTACCTATCTGTTCTTTCCTCCATCTACCTATACATATTTTTATTGTCATCAACACTCTAATTTTTGTTATGTTGGAGGTCTGCACCACAGTCAGCTTTGCTCAGCCATTCTACTCTTGCTGTTTGCTGCAATACATGTTTAGCTCACCAGCCAACCATTTCTGTGCTTAATAGAATTTCTATTTTGGATATGGCAGTGGGATGTAGGATTTTAATTTGGAGGAAGAGATTATGAGTCTGAAAGTTAGGGAATCTTAGACTTGATCATGAAGATATTATGCAGTAGAAAATTAATTTACCTATTGGCTGCATGACTAGGTCTTCTTGTTTTATCAGCACTGCAAATGCTTCACTATTTTACCTTTGGAAAACTATTAGTCTCTGTGTGCCCACATTTATTCATCTGAAAAACAGAAAAAAATCTTACATTGTGTTTGTTGAAGAGTTTAATATTATTGAACAGAAATGACAGTAATACCAGTAGGGTTTTTTAATATAGGTACTATTACAAATTAAATTTTAAAATAAAAGTTTAATACTTTCCAGAATCTACTTTCAGCAGAATGTTGAGTAAGTGGAAGCTGAGCTACAAAGTGAAAGAAACATGTTCAGCTGATTGAAGAGAGCTTTAATGACACTTCACTATTGTTAAAGAAAACTCATAACTAGTTTTTTTAAATCATTCTTGCTGATTTTGTAACAGTGGGATAATACATTTTGTGTGGTGTGCATTGATATTGACTCATCTTTTCTTAGTATATTACTTAGTGACAAAATGGGACTTTGCTGATAAAACTTTAAGCTAAAATAAGTTTTTTCTATTCTTTTAATTCCTACCTAAACTTATGACAGTATATAGTATACTTGCAATTTTCAGGACAGCTGAAATGTTGGAGTCAAATTGCTTATGAAAATAAAAAGCATCTGTCATAACACTCAAACCAGCCTATGGTTCTGCTGCAAGGTTACTTTGCCTTTTTAGGTGAAAGATGCAGATTTTATTCTTTTCACCTTGCATCTGTTGAGACTAAGCCTTCATATAATTAAAACCATTAACAGTTTGTTCAGGGCAGCAGATCAAAAGGTTAACATGCAATGGTACAACAGGAAGTATTTGTACTCTTGAACATTTTTTAAATTTACAGCATTTAAAAACAACTTAGCCCAAATCATAGCCAAAGCCAATATTACATCATTTATAGTAAAACATTAATCATTAGTCACAAACCAGCCAGTTGGTCTAAAAGTTCAGCCTCCAAAAAATTTGATGGTTTCAGGATTGAATAGAAATGTACTTTTAATTGTGTCCTCAGTCAGTCATCTGGAATGGAAAGTTAAAGATTTTAGGGAAATTGAGCAAAACAAAAACCAAGAGAGTTCCTCCACAGTTCTGGAACAAATATATCCTTGAAGCAGTTTTGGATTACATGATTTTTGTAGGAGTGGGAATAGATGTTCAAAACCCAAAGTAGAACTAGAGTTTATCATATGATCTATATAATCCATTTCCTTTCTTTCAGTTCTGAAGTTCTTGAAGCAATAGAGAATGTTATTGAAGATGTACTGAAAAGCTTGGCCCAAAAGAAAGCACCTGTTCTCACAGTGGCTAGGAGATCAGACTGGAGGAACATAGAGTAAGTATTGTATATTTTACAGTCCTGCTTTATATTAATGCCATGAATAGAAATTTGATTACGTAACTTCCAGAAAAGTTAATCATACATAGTTCTGTAAGTATTAGAATCAGTAAATAATTTGACTTCTTAAAAAGTAATTGAAAAATAAAAAGTGATGCTTAGTAACCACTCTGTATGAAGAGGTGTCATGTATCAGGTAGCAGCAGACTATAGCATAAGGTGAGTGTAAAAGTATTATAGTAGGGGTTAGAAAGGAAAGAGAGAGCCTATAAACAATCATTTTCTGGAAGCAGTAGAAACCAGAAAATGATAAGTTCTGTTAGAGTGAAAAAAACTTTTAGGTTGAAAACAATTAGTAGCAATTTCATCCTCCCATGCCTTCTCTTTTCCTTTTCTCTGCTTTTCCTCATGGTATCTTATTTCTTAAAATGATAGTGATAAAATTCTCTCTTGTTCTCCAGAGAAATGCATCTCACCTCTTCCTGCTGTATTTCTTACCTCCCTGTTGTGTTCTAAGTTAATTAGCAGCCAAATAAAGCAAAACAAGTTTTTAATATTATATTAATTTCAGATCTTATGCCAGATTATCTAGACAGGATCAGAGAAAAAACAGCCTGTCCTCCTTTATAACACACCTCATGATTTGTAGACATTGCTTGTGCAACAGTATTTTTCCGAGGAGCTAATTTAAACTGAAAATACTTGAAACTGAGATTAATGGCTCTCTATAACACAGAAGCAAAAGACTAAAAGAAGACACAAATCTATTTCTTGCCTTGTAATACTTTGAGCATCAGTGAGTTAAAGGATATTTAGACTGATAAGATTGCAGAGGTGCTTATAAGAGGACACCTTGCACATATTTGAGGTTGAGAAAGCACAGCAAATCTTCCACACACACCACTTAGGTGGAATACTCATTTAATGAGAACCATACATTTCTGTCAATCAAAAAACCTGAGGGGCCTGAAGGTAATCAGTTAACTAAAAGGCTTGTATGTTCCAGGGGATTTAATGGTTTGTGTCTTGATAGTTTGACAAAAATGTTTCACTCAGATGTCTGTAAAATTAAAAGACTGTAATGAGGTTTTGCAATTTTTGGCAATCTTTGGGGAAATGGCATTCCAGGCTAGAAAAACAAATGTGAGATGCTGTTTGCCATCAGAACACATAGGGGGAAAAATGTTCAAATTAAAACAAGTTAACATCTCAGTATGTTAAAAATAAGACTCATCAATCAGATTAAAAAAAGCTCAACCATTATTTATGGTGGAGAAATGTAATCTCAGAAATGTATTTCCGTTGAATAGTGACCTATATCCCACTTCAATACAGCACTTTAAAGAGATTAAACTAAAAATATAGACAAAAATAAAAACAGAATGTCGAAATATATTATGAATGGAAGAAAATATAGTCAGCAGGGCACTTTTTTTTTCTTTTTTTAGGCAGCCTTTTCATACCTAATCATCTCCACAGCTGGAATCTGCTAGGAACTAGTAGAATGAGAGAATGATTTCGTGTTTGAAATGTTCCTTGTAAACATTTGTAGATGCCCAGAGAGGTATTTACCTGAGGATGATGTCAGTCAGTGAGAATGCCAGGCCTAAAGGAGCACAATCAGTTTCCATTGTCCAGCTGTATCTTTCCAGAAAAAAATGAAAGACTAGCTTTTCCAGTAGTGGAAAGAACATTTTATAGAAAACTGCTCTGCTGGGGTAAACGCAGTCCTAGGAAGAACTGCTGGATGTCCAACCCAGGAGCCACACTGACCAGGTTCTTCAGCATGTTCTCTGACAGGAGTGTTCCTTAGTTACCCTGAGGGAGCAATCCCACAGTGTCCATTGCTGCTTTCCTCCCACCCCGTTACAATGTAGGGTGTGTGCCAGTGAAGAGCACAAATAGCTTTTAAATGTTGCAGCACAAAGGCAAGAAAGTTGCTTTAAAGCTGACAGGAGATGCCAGGCTGTGCTGCTTGTCACAGATGTGCACCGTGGTGTGTTCTGCCACCCAAAGGATGCAGGGAGCAAATCCTTTGATAAAGAACTTCAGAAACATTACCTGGGTTTAGACAAAATTATAGCCATTTTACCACCAATACCTTGTAAACGTACAGACAAAACTCTGGAATAAAAAAAAAGAGCTTTAAAGACAAGATTGTTGTATCATAAGGCACTATGATAATTGTAAGTAAAATAATGAAGTGTCCTTAAGAAAATAACTGATTCTTTTGGTGAAATGTGCACCTTCAGACATGAAATGGTGAAGCACAAAATGGTGGAGCTCATTTAGATCAAACAACTGTTTAGAGAATAGGATGGACCAAATTTTGTTTCCAGAAGTTAATAATGGAATGTAATTGAATTATTCTGATAGTAATTCAAAGGCATAAATTAGATAATATTATTGTAGTATGAAGTAATAACATTCTTTCCCATATTCTACATCAGATACTCACTGTGTCAGGCTTGATTTGTATTCTAATGATGATTCACAGTTTTTCCTGTCCCTTATTCCTTTATTTTTACACTAAATAATAATTGATGATGATATACTAACTGTTATAAACATCTTGTTTATAACATATACTTATTATAAACAAGTATCAAATTTTTTTTGTCTCTACCTTTGTCTGGAAACATATGTATTTTAGGCTTAAATTCAGTCTTGAAGCATCTTCTTGAGCAACTCTTTCATGTGTTGAAGCCAACGATCAGATGAAGGGATCATTGTGGCAGGTGATGACAGCTGCTGCCTGCTTCCTTTGGCCACTCCAACTCCTCCCAAGCTGATGGTTTCTGTGCTGAGTCTGAAAATAGCACCAGCATATTTATAGGCTATAGGAAAGGGGTCTGAGTCTGAATTGCCTTGCAGAGAACAGTTTACATACACTCAGTGTTTACTGGTTTATTGTATTTGTTTGCAATGTATCAGGTTTAAAGATTCTGTAGGTCTACAGATGATACCAGGTTGTACTACAAAACAAATAAGAAGTGACTGCCCTAGTTCAGCACCAAGATTTGGTAAGTTAAAGAAGTTCAAAAGCAGAATTATTGTTTTTTCTTGTATTTTATTTCAAAACTTTGTTTAAATAGTGCAAAAAACCCACAAAACCCCCAAATCCCAAACTGTAAAAAAAATTATGCACTGTGATTTAGAAGTATATGGCTAATATAACCTGATATTATGACCAGCCCTCCAGCTTTGCCCTTCTCTATTAAATTATAGTGAATGACAGTGAAATTAATACAGCGTTCTTAAAGTTCCTATCCTCCCTGAATGGGTATCAGCTGAAGGCATATTCAAAAGGTCTTAATGTAAAAACATCCCCCTTCTTCAAAAAGCCAGCTAGTAAAGGAATCTTGGAATATGGACAATAAACTAATTTCATTTTCTAACTCAATCATTTAATTTCTTGGCCTGGACAGTAGAACATACATTCCCTCACTTAACTCCGTCATAATTTTTCTAATTATGCTAGAAATTATTTAGTCTATTGATTAGTCCAGTCTCTTCTGTATTTTCACAGCACATTAAATATGTTTCAAAGTTTTATTTTATGAGACACAAATATAGGTCAATATAAAGACAAATTATTGTATATGCATTTCTGAAAATGGAGAAAGTATTTTTTAAACGTATCTTTTCAGCTTTGATGCTCAAGATATTATCAATGATCTATAAGATGGTGCAGAGCAATACTTATGCAACTAAAAGGTAACATGCTACAGTTCCATAATTTCAAATAAAGTTGTATTTTAAGAATGTTACTATGAAAACCAGCCTGTAGGATACAAACCTGTAGGATAAGAAAGCCAACATCATCCTGGCTTGTATCAGAAATAGTGTGACCAGCAGGACTAGGACGGGGATTGACTCCCTTCACTCAGCACTGGAGAGGCTGCACTTCAAATACTGGGGTCAGTTTTGGGCCCCTTGCTACAAGGAGGACATTGAGGGGCTGGAGCATGTCCAGAGAAGGGCAACAAAGCTGGGGAAGAGGCTAAAGCATGTCTGGGATTGTTCAGCCTGGAGAAAAAGAGGCTCAGGGGAGACCTTCTCGCTCCTAACAACTCCTGAAAGGAGGTTGAAGCTAGGTGGGTTTCGGTCTCTTCTCCCAAGGAACAAGAAATGGGACAAGAAGAAACGGCCTTTAAGTTGCACTAGGGGAGGTTTAGGTTGGATAGTAGGAAAAATTTCTTCCCCAAAAGGGTTGTCCAAGGAAGTGGTGGAGTCACTGTCCAAGGAGGGGTTTCAAAGCTGTGTTGATGCCCTGAGGGACACGGTTCAGCGGTGACCTGGCAGTGCTGGGTTAGCAGGTGGACTTGATGATCTGAAAGGTCTTTTCCAACCAAAATGATTCTGTGATTCTATGATAACAGATTCCTGTACATAAAATGCTTTAGCTTGGTCCAATTATCCATGCCCTCTATAAAACTCTCACGAGCCTACAGCTGTTTCAGTATTATAATTACTAATACAATATTTTGCCTTGACAGAGACATATACTATTCAGACACACTACTGTTTGGTAGCCAGAGTATTGTGGACAATATAATCAATGACATCTCTTGCATGCTTAAGATACCTCGGAGAAGTCTACATATAGTAAGTGGTTTATTATGACCATTTTAATCATTATTTCCAAATCATATAGATTGAACTGAAAGCTGAAATACAAAGACGAGCTATCAGTAGAAATTGCATAGTTAAAGTAAAAAGTCATTTGTGCAAATGAAACCTAATTATTCAGGTTTATCATAGCCCTTGAAACATTTCTTTATTCAGAGAAAATTCATAGAATTTCCTTGCTCCAAAGAGTTTGGGACAAACTGCCAGCTAAAATCACAGGGCCTTTTGCTATTGTCTAGTGAAGGCAGTGCTTAAACTTCAGAGTGCAAGACACCTCTTAACCAATTCATACTCAAACGAATTGCTAAATTGAGGATTAAAAGAATATTTAAAGTATCTCATGCCTTACAAGAATTCCTTTGTATCTGAAAATGGAGTTGTTAACACAATTTATTGTTAAATGTGCCTTTATGTCAATGATGACAACAGTACTGCTTAGTGTTTAAAAGGTTGATGGCAATGATAACTGCTTGTTACCAGTCAGATTCTTTTCAGAAGTTTCTTGTTTGCCTGTGCAGTATAGTAACATAATAGCCTGTCACTTCCAATTTACCGTATAAAACTTACTATATTTTTCAGCTGTCCACAACTAAAGGCTTTGTTGCTGGCAATTTAAGTTACACTGAGGAAGATGGTACAAAAGTGAATTGTACCTGTGGTGCAACAGTATGTATTATAAAACAGTAAAAGCAATTCGCATGACATCCTGCACTTCTTGTAGCTCAGGTTACTGTGGACATTGATTTTGCAGTCCTCTGCTTTATAACCTGAGTGAAAAAAGAGAGATAAAAAGTATTACTCAAATGTATTGCAATTCTGAAGCTCAGCTATATACTCAGCAGGAATATATCCTTTGGATATGGTTTGTAGCACTACCTTCTACCACAGGAGCCTTGCAGAGGAAGGGGTACATATTGTGTATTTTAGGCTTTATATTACAACATTCTGTCAAGTAAGAATCCTGGGCACTCTGAACATACTTTGTTTCTGTCACAATAGATTGATTTCTGGCAGAGTAAGAAGGCAAGTCTCACAGCCTGTGTTAACATACTTATACTGTCCTCAGTGAGCTGCTTCTACTACACTGGGCAGGCTCCTCTGGTAGCAACAGCACAGATGAGAGACTAAACTGAGACTAAATTTTCTATAATTGATTCTATAAATGATTTTCTGGAAAACATGTTCATTGTAAGCCTAAGTTGGTAGTTTCAAAATGGAAAGATAACCTTAGTTGCCTATTAGACTTTGTTTTAAGCAGAGTGTAAAGTACCCTGTTATTAAGGTTCTTCTACAGCTTTTCATATTTTTATTTGTTGAGTTGTTCCACCCTGGCACTGGAGGTGATTTAGCAATCAGAAATAAAAACAGACCACACACTCAAAATACACATACTCTTTTGCCAAATTCTTCCTCCAGTTCCTGTTTTCTCATCCATATGCTTGCCAGATTGAGCCAATCCTCAAATCAGATGTAAAGTAGACATTACCATGTCTTCAAATTGTTGCTCCAAAATATGTATAAAATCAGGTTATAGGTTAGTAAAACCTAGAATTTAATGGTCTTCCAAAAAGAATACAGGCTTGAAACATTTAAGTTTGCAATATTCACATCAAGATGACTTTTTTTTGGCTAAGATAGATAAAAAATTAATCAGGACATTATCTCCATAATGGCCATATGATGAACAATGCAACAGTAGCACAAACCCTTTTGAAAGCACTCCTACACAACCATACAATAGAGCAGGATACAAATGGTTGAATAAGCTTTCAAGAGGTGAAAATGTCCAGATTGATCTTGTATATATAAGATGAATGGTTGTTTCAGGATGTAATTGTGCCCTTCATTACCTAATGTTGTTATTTTAAAATATATCATTTTCTCTATTCAAAATGATTAATCTCATTTTTGTTGTTTTAGGCAGTCGCTGTGCCATCTAATGTTGAAGGAATTAAAAGTATCCTTTGAGCAAGAACTCACATTGTAGACTGAAAAAATAAAGTAAAAACACAAAATATTCCAAGTTAAACAATGTTCTGGTAATTTTTTCTTTGCTTGTTGGCTCTGAAATTGAACCATGAACACTGCTTTTGGCTCCAGAACAGGTATTTTAGAGCATTTAGTTTTAATTGATTGGTGTGATGGATCACTTTACATGCAGCTAGCCTTAACAGAGAAGATTTAATCTCACATGCCAAATTTATGCTAATTGTGGAAAAAGATGCAACTTTTCAGAGACTCCTGGATGATGACTTCTGCAAGAAACTGTCCCCATGTATAATGATTACGGTATGCATCTTATATTTCATAATGTCTAGCTAGATGTAAGAATTTAAATAATATTTTAGCCTTGTAGAGGTGCTCAAAGTTGATCATAGTAAAATTATTATGAAACATGTCTAACAATATTTTTTAAAAATGTATTGTGTTTATAGAAATGCAAAATACATATTCTAAAGACTTATTTCCTCCAAACATCTCCTCAGAGCTTGATAGCTCAGCAACTTCATGTGCTGCTGCAAAGCAGCTGCCACTGCCCCACACAATCTCAGAAAGGCTTAACTGTTGAGTAACCTTCTGTCCTCCAGGAACCTGGGTTTAGCAAACCCAAAGGGAACAGAATTGGATGGGTTTAGATTGTACTGAAAGAGTTATGGAGCCTGGAGAGTTAATAGGAATGTGCAAATAGAACATGCTTGTTCTGGGACAAATTTGACCCATAATGAGGAAAAGCCCCATACCTAGGAGAGAGAAGCATTTATACTGTGTCACTTACTGCCCCGTTACAGTCAGCCATAGCAAGAACTTGGTTTATATTGTTTCATTAGTGCCATAAATATTTTTAAGAAGAAAAAATTGGCCTTCTTATACCAGCTTATTCAGATACCCAAATACATCTATACACCAACTCCCAGACTTTACAACTTAACTCTTTAGAGGAATGTGTGATACTTCTATGGTGCCTGTAACCCCAAACATTGGCCATGCTGCTCCCCAGCCTATCCCTCCCTCCCTCTTCACAGGGACAAAATAGGAGCATAGAACTTTCCCTGCAAAATAGCTGCTGGAGAAATACTTCTGCCAGCATTTTGTTTGTTTGCTTGCTTTTAAATGGCAAATATAAACACATATGTAGCCAGATGTTGTTTTAATGAATTTAAAACTACTTTTATTTTATTTCTTTAGGGAAGAGGTGTACCAGATCTTAACACACGACTCTTTGTCAGAAAGCTGTGGGATTCTTTTCAGATTCCTATTTTCACCCTTATGGATGCAGATCCACACGGTAAATCTGTAGAGGTGCAATGACATAAAAGGAAAGCAAAATTTTCGGTGACAAACAATGATAAGACAAGGGGTAACGGGTACAAACTGGAACACAGGAGGTTCCACTTAAATATGAGAAGAAACTTCTTCTCAGTGAGGGTAACAGGACACTGGAATGGGCTGCCCAGGGAGGTTGTGGAGTCTCCTTCTCTGGAGACATTCAAAACCCGTCTGGACATGTTCCTGTGTAACCTCATCTAGGTGTTCATGCTCCGGCAGGGGGATTGGACTAGATGATCTTTTGAGGTCCCTTCCAATCCCTGACATTCTGTGATTCTGTGATTCTGTGATTTATTTAGACTGTCTTTTCTCACTTTTATGGGAAGGTATTCAGAGCACAGAGATCCAACACAATCAGCAGGTTCCTGATTTATGCAGAACCTGTCTAGGAGTACAAAAAGAGTTAGTAGTTTTTAACTACATTATGATCCTTAGGCCAGATGGACATGAAGAAAATAGTTTGAGCGAAGTGAGTCTTTTATTGGTTTTAAAGTAGTTCATGTACACTTACATTAATGATCCAGCACTCATGTCAACAGTTTACAGTAGCAAAAACTAGAAACCACAAGTCTGATACCAGCAGGAAAAAAGTTAACCCTAAAACAAGTCCATCACATTGTGGAAGTGCTATTTTATTACATCAGTGACAGGTCTGATATGTCCCTCATTTCCTGGGGGATTCTGTGTATGTGAGTGTGTATGCCACAGCTTGAGTTCAGAATCTGAATTCACCTACAGACAATGGAGAAAATCTCTTATGTATCTACACTGATTCCACTCGAAATTAGGGAGATTACTGCAAAATGAGATGTGGCTGCTCAAAGCAATAGTATTAAGGGCTATGGATTACACAGGATAAAGAAAGACACTTTTTGTGATAGATGTTGGGCAATGTTTAAAAGAACTGATGATCCCTGGTTTTGAATTGACTATGCACAGACAGTGTGAAACATTTAAATACACTAAGGTGACATATTTTGTTGAAATTCAGATTATTTTGACATACTCTAAAAATAATTGTAAACTGCAGAGAACCTCACTAATCATAAAGCAATAACTGTTATGCCAAAAAATTGATCCCTTAATGTAGTCTTCTTAAACATGCCCAGAGTGCAGATAAACAGATTCTTGACATTTAGTATTCTGCAACCTAGGTGTAGAAATAATGTGCATCTACAAATATGGATCTGTGGTGAGTAGAATCTTTCCACTTTAAATATATTGTTTTGAAGTCGAAATGTATGAAATGTTGCAGCCTTTGTTAGAATGGTTACTGCCTTTTATCTTTTTGTTTCAAGACAAAAATGCAGTTTTAGGCCTTGTGTATCTGCAGAAATGGCTTCTTCCTGCAACAAAAAAAAAGTGGATAACAATGACAGATGTTTCATCTAACTATATTTCAGTTTTTTTCTTGCTGCACAGGCAGTTTTCAGGCAGTCCACATAGAAAAGTGTTCTGTTGCTGCCTTACAAGAGAAGTGAAGGTTGGAGGGACCTTGGGAGGAGGGGGATATAACTTGTGAGATGGGTGATTCTCCACAAAACCATGTTATGTTGGTAAAGATTTTGTTTTGGGGTAAGAATTTGCTAATGGATAGATGTGTTAGTGTAGAACATTATGGAAGAAGAGGCAGAAGGAACACAAAAGCATTATTTTGTTACATTGCTAAAAGATGAGGGACAGAAGACAGTATGAAAGGCAGGCAGACTAAGGTGAAGGTAGAGGGCAGGAGCAGATGGGTGAAGTGTTCAGTAGAGCAATGGAGAAAGAACATCCAGAGTAAAAACAAACTTCATCTTTTGATAATGATGTCAGAGTTCAAATATACATCATAACATATGCCTCAAGGACATCCAGGGAGACAGAACTCCCAAGTTTTCAGGTGAGATGTCACACCTTCAGCTCTCCTACAAAAGTGTGTGAACTGATAAAACACCATCTTCTGGGCTCCTCTGAAGGTTTATTTTATTCAGTTACAGAGCAGCAGGTGTGTCAAATGAAACTAGAATATGTCAAGTTTATTACAAACAATGGAAGTATTCCTTATACAACATATAATTAAACTGTGATACTTTGCTGTAGGGTGCTGTAGATGACAAAAATTTTCAAGGATTCTAAAAGCAACCTGAAAAAATCAAGTATTGCACCATCACCACTTCTGGCTCAGAAAGTTGGAGTCACAAACCATTGGGAGCAGGGGGAGTATTCCGAGAAGTATCATTAATTGCTTATTTGTTTTTACACTTTTCTCTAAGATATTTACTGTAGCCATGATAACGGACCAGATGAACCTTTGGGCTGGATTTATATGATGTGAAACTTTCCAGTGGAAAATGTCAGAAATTTTCAGATTTGATTGTCATTACTCCTCCTGGTTTAATTTTTTTAAATTTTTTTTTAATTTTTTTTTTTTGGCAATCAGACTCAATAAAGCCTGTGAAAAAAACCAAACCAATTCAGACTAGACCAGCCTAAACTGGACTAGTCTGGAATCTGTCATAGGCTGAAGGGTGCAAATCTTGGTGCAGGAGAGGTTTCCACACGGGGATGTGGTAAGCTTCAGCTGCACTGTGTCCTCTGGTACATTCTGATCGTGAAAATACCCTAATATCTTTGTAATCAAATCTGACCTTGAGCTCGGAAGGGCTATATCCCCAAGAATTTAAATTAAAAGTCACTGAATGTTGTAGTTGACCTTTCTGATTTCAGTCAATGTCTTTTGAGGCCCATCATCTCACCGTTCCATCTATAAAGTGGCTTGGTCTGCTTCCATCTGATCTTGAGAGGTTAGTTATTTCCCCATAAGAAACAGATGCATTCTTCTGTTTGTAGGCAGGAAATGCAGTCTGGCTTAGTGCACAAAAAAGACAACTGACATTTAAATCCCACTATTCTTTTAATACATTATTTTGGCCTAATATAAAGAAATAAGTTGGAATAAATATTTTTTTTAAGTATAGAGAGAAAATTTAACAACTTTATTTTCTTTTCAGGTTACATGTACGCAAAGATGTCCTGATTCCGTTTACAAAGCAAGATCACAATAAGTTAGCAAGTATACAAAAGAGACCTTACATTGCTTGTCAGCCAATGTGGAAAAAAGAGGTATGTATAAACCTGTTGTTCCTTATTTCTTACTCCCCATGGGACAAATCCTACCCTCTGCAATCCTGTTCCTCTCTGTGATGCCAAACTCTTAGTACAGCAGAACCAGTAAGGTTTTGCAGCCCTAAGAGAGGGCAAGATTGAGAGATCCTGTGCCCTGGGATGTCTCTGAATCCATGCACCTCAGTGGCTCACAGACAGAACTGGCAGCAGTTTAAGCTTTCCTACCATTAGTCCTCTGATGATCACATGGGATTCTACTGCTTTCCTAAATATTACAGGATATGTTGTGTCTTTACAAGTAGGGGAATGCTTACAGCTTACTCAGTACTGGACCTCTCATCTTTCAAACCCTGTAACCATTCAGACATATATTGTGTGAAATGGGTAGAAGGGAAGAAAAGGTGCTGTGTGTTCCTCTCCTGCCTGCTCATACTCATCTCACAAATTGTTTGTTACTGTGAAGTACACACTAGAGAACATAAGAACATACAATAAAATGAGTCTCAGCTCAGTGACAGGGATTTTGCAGCACCATTTCCACTAATATTGACTTTACTGTTCTACGTCCACATCCAACAAGGGTAATTCTTACTGAAATAATTACCTAATCCTGAGTCTGGCTGTTACAGCATCACACATTGATTTCTTCCTTTTTTAGCTGGAAATTATGGCAGCATCTAAATTGAAGGCTGAAATTCAAGCTTTAACTTCTCTTTCATCAAATTACCTTTCCAGAGTCTATTTACCAAACAAACTGCAATTTGGTGGATGGCTGTGAATGCTTGTTTGCAAATGAAATGTTTTTCTTGATACCGATTTATTTGTTGACTGCTGTTAGAGAAAATGCAGAGAGACAGAGGAGTACATGTCAGCTTCTTGCTAGGTTCTTTATCACTGTGTCTAGATCATCATTATCTCTTTTTCACCTTTCAAACTGTTAAGAGAAATTATGATTCTTTGGGAGAATGCTGTTGCTTCCTTTCTGGGGTTCTGCACTGTAACAATGCAATGGCACATACATAAAAAGATAGGGATATGAGTTCTTCTTGGCCAGTTTTAAGTTCAAAAATCTATCGAGGAATTGCTTTGCTTTCTGTCTTAAAGCACAAGGTGATGTTGTACCAAGCTTTTTATTTTTGAAGAGACTTTGTGAAAAATTTATTGCATGTGCCTCCTTTTGGAAATTATTTTAAGTACAGCATGGTGTCATTTTGTGTTCGCTGTAAATTCTGGCTGAAAACTCGGAGATATTCTCCATTACTGCATATCTCAAGCAGCTATAAATGTTCTAGCAACCAAATTACTATTTGTCCTCAATGAACAAGCAAACAAGCAGATGTTACTGATTAAGAATTTAATAAACAATCCTGTTAATGATGCACATCATAACAGAATCCCTTGTTCATTTTATTTAGTTGGCTTTAAACCAGTAAAAAGGAGCAGGAAACTGTAGTGATTAAAGCATACAATAAATTTTACATGAGGAAACCAGATTGACTGCACAGAAAATACTCCCAAAATGGATCTACACACTCATCAGCATGGATCTTACAGCTAATGTTTTCAGTGGACTTATCTAATTGGGTTTTCTTACTACTGTTCCACCAGTATTCAATTCAAAAGGAATTAGAATGCCATTTTATCTATTGGACAGTAGCAGTGTTACCAGCCATGAGTGATTTGTCATGTCCAGACACACAGTCTAGATCCAGAGCAAACATCAGGTGATTCCATCATCAGGTGTCACGGCAGGGGACAGTCCTCACCCTAGGAGAGCCAGACCAACGCCAGGCACAAGGCAACCAGCCTACACAGAGTTCAGCAGCAGAACTTTTCTACACCTGGCCTTAAGGGAGGCTTTATTTTAATGAGAGTTTACACCACACTTGGGGCAGCATTCTACCGACGGTTAATGCTATTTTAACTTAAATAGCTGAAGTTTCCCCACGCTGCAGTAGTTGTGTGTAATGCCAGCCTAACACCCGAGAGAACCTGAATGTGCTTTGACCCGCCCGATCATTTCAACTCCCGCAACGTCAGAAAGAACCGCCCTTAATCGCAACGTGCTACAACCGCCACTGCCCGCCGGGACTGGCAGCGACCAGCGACACCCGCTCCCGGAGCCTCCCCAACCCCGACCCGCCCGGTCAGGGCGCAGGCGCCGTCACCGCCCCGCCGCTTTAGCTCCTGCGCAGTGAGCTGTGGCCTACCCTGCGCCTGCTCCCGCTGCCGCCGTGTTGGGCGCTGGGCCGTGTCACTGGAGGCAGCGGGCCGGAGCGGGCT
>VYZX01011670.1:692769-920551 GCA_013401335.1 Brachypteracias leptosomus
AGGGGGGTGGTGGCGGCTCTGTCAGGTAGTGACCGGAGAGAGAGCCCTGAAAGTGGTGACGGGGGGAGGGGGGCGTGTCGACCGAGTAGTGTCGGGGATCCAATTGCAACGAAGTTTGTTGTGTTTTTCTTAAAGTTTCGTGTATTTTTGTATCCCAGGGTGCCTTCTGGGTGGGCTGAGGGCAGTGTTGGCTGTGATGAGACACCCTGGGATGCTTGAGGGCCTTGCAGGTCTCAGTAAGGCTTTTGCTCGTTTGCAGGGCAAGGATGAGTCTGTTTGGATCAACGTCAGGGTTCGGTACTGGAGGTACCAGCATGTTTGGCAGTACAACCACAGACAACCATAACCCAATGAAGGTACATGTGTTAGACTCTGCAGGAGCTGCTGTTCTGCTGAGTGTTAATGTATCACAGTGGTACCTACACACTCACCTTATAGAAGTAACAGGATCTCAGTGCACAGCTTTCGAGTGGCTTATTTTGGTTTATCTTCTGCCCTTTATAGGATATTGAAGTAACGTCTCCACCTGATGACAGCATATCTTGTTTAGCATTTAGTCCACCAACTTTGCCGGGTAATTTCCTCATTGCAGGATCGTGGGCAAATGATGTAAGTACTCACACCAGATCTATGGATGAATAAAGTGGGAACATTGGGGCCTAAACCACAAACTGTGACCCTAAAAACTTGTACCAGAGCACCTGAAAATCTTCCTTGTTGCAGAACTGCAAAACTTATGTCTGATGCAAGTTTGACAGTGGCTAAGCTGCTTCAATTGAGAAATTCAGTTGTGATCTTCAGCTAAGTCACTCCTCTGCCTGTGCATTTTAAAATTCAGCTCAGAATATGCAGTCAATGTTTTCCCTGTTAGATTTTTATTAGCTTCATTTTTCTTCTTCCTGCTCGTTTGGGTTTTAGCTTTATTTTCTTACAGTTGGGCTAACACAGTTGTACTTTGCCCAGTGAAGGAACCATGACCACAATGGTAAATCATCCAGTTTGTCTGTAGTCTCAAAAGGACGAAGTTCCTAGAACCTTATTGAAGTTTGTTTGGGTTGAAGGGTGAGATCCCAACTGGTAACAACAGGGAGGGGAAGACAAATGTGAGCACATTTTGAACAGCTCTGTTGGCTGGTAGCCTGCAGCAGGCAGTTTCTTTGTAGCTGATGGTTAAGGGCTCTCCAGGAGAGCACTGGAAGGTGTTGTGTGACTGTAAGGTACTTTTGAGGTGGGGTTAAAGTTGTGAGGTTACGCTGTGGCTCTACAGGTAAAAGGAACATAATGAGAGAAAATAAGGTTTCACTAGTTCTGAAAAAAAAAAGGTATTTATAATTATATTTTTTGTTGGATAAACTAAGGCTGGGATCTTCAAGAAGAAAAGTCTTTTAAATTTTTAGTGTGTAGTGGGTCTGTCTGAGCTGATTTTCCCCATACAGCCTTCATGCTGCAGTACTGGAAGCCAGGAGGTGTTGATAACACACAGCCTTGTTTTGACGGGGTGTGTGTGTGGGGGGGCAAGATTTGGGAGGGGATACAACCCNTGTTAGGCGCTGGGCCGTGTCACTGGAGGCAGCGGGCCGGAGCGGGCTTGCCACACGGGTGAGGGGGGGTGGGTGCCGGGGTTTGCGCTGCGCTCCCGGATAGCCCCGCTCCGCCTGCGGGCGCCCTCGGCCCCGCTCCAACGGGCCCCGCCGGCCGGGCCCCTGACCCGCGGTCCTGCCGGCAGGGAAGCGGGACCCCGGCGGCACGGCTCATCCTGGCCTGCCGGGCATCCTGGCGGCCCCGCCGGGCGGGTGGGGGCAGAGCCAGAGGCTGGGGCGTGTGTCGGGGGCGGGGGGAGCAGCTGCGGGGGCTGTGTCGAGACCTGGCGTGCCCGGGGAGGGTTGAGGGGCAGGGGGGGGGGGGCGGGTCTGTCAGGTAGGGNCATTGGGGCCTAAACCACAAACTGTGACCCTAAAAACTTGTACCAGAGCACCTGAAAATCTTCCTTGTTGCAGAACTGCAAAACTTATGTCTGATGCAAGTTTGACAGTGGCTAAGCTGCTTCAATTGAGAAATTCAGTTGTGATCTTCAGCTAAGTCACTCCTCTGCCTGTGCATTTTAAAATTCAGCTCAGAATATGCAGTCAATGTTTTCCCTGTTAGATTTTTATTAGCTTCATTTTTCTTCTTCCTGCTCGTTTGGGTTTTAGCTTTATTTTCTTACAGTTGGGCTAACACAGTTGTACTTTGCCCAGTGAAGGAACCATGACCACAATGGTAAATCATCCAGTTTGTCTGTAGTCTCAAAAGGACGAAGTTCCTAGAACCTTATTGAAGTTTGTTTGGGTTGAAGGGTGAGATCCCAACTGGTAACAACAGGGAGGGGAAGACAAATGTGAGCACATTTTGAACAGCTCTGTTGGCTGGTAGCCTGCAGCAGGCAGTTTCTTTGTAGCTGATGGTTAAGGGCTCTCCAGGAGAGCACTGGAAGGTGTTGTGTGACTGTAAGGTACTTTTGAGGTGGGGTTAAAGTTGTGAGGTTACGCTGTGGCTCTACAGGTAAAAGGAACATAATGAGAGAAAATAAGGTTTCACTAGTTCTGAAAAAAAAAAGGTATTTATAATTATATTTTTTGTTGGATAAACTAAGGCTGGGATCTTCAAGAAGAAAAGTCTTTTAAATTTTTAGTGTTAATCTGTGATGTCTATAAATGCTTCTCCTACTACAGGTTCGCTGCTGGGAAGTTCAGGATAATGGGCAGACAATTCCCAAGGCTCAGCAGATGCACACAGGGCCTGTACTGGATGGCTGCTGGAGTGACGTATGTTCCTATTTAGAAATAAATGAACAATTTCTACCAAAACCCTAAATAAATTGGCATGTGGTTTCCATACAGACACAAGTGCCGTGTGTAGATACAACCCATGATTATTGTGTAAAATTATGCTACTGTATGTATGTGCTAAGCATGTCCTAATAGAGTAGACTAAAATGGGTGTAAGAAGGATAAAAGTGAGTTTAAAAGTAAGAATGTATTTAAAACTAGGTAATAGCTAGCACAGGATTCTCTTTTATGACAGTCATAAATAAATATACATTTTTATGTTTCTTTTATGTAATCCCTGTACATGTTACATTAATGTTATGCTATTACTAGAAGAGAATAAGATTTTGCAATTTTCTAATAGATACTGCATGATAGAGCTTATTTAATCTCTTGGCCTTACTCTTGTTTTTTAGGATGGGAGTAAAGTATTTACTGCTTCCTGTGATAAAACTGCCAAAATGTGGGATCTCAACAGTAATCAAGCTATTCAGATTGCACAAGTAAGCAACCCCCAAGCTATTAGGTGGTTTTTGTTTTTTCCTTTTCTATTTTTATTAGAAAATACCTCTGTTAGGAAATTAAAATGTTTAGTGCTTCTGAAGTAGGTACTGCTATATGAAGAAGAGGTTGTAGGGTGCTTTTTGTATTTTTGAGGTAATGAAGTGCACATGAGTAGGGAGATCTGCAGTCAAAGTGATTTGAATAACCTGTGCAGTTGTTTCTTCTATTTAACTTGAGAGAGATGTTTCCATTGCTACTGTGATCTAAGTCACCCTGGGCTTTATAGGGACAAAAAAAAAAAAAAGAAGAAATCATTGAATTTCACTTGCAGAGATACCAGCTTTCTGCTGCAGCAGTAATAGGGATTGTAATTTACATTCTTGATGTAGAAGTGACTGTGTCTTCATAGAATATGTAGTTGTGGTGGCTAAAATGAATTACTAGTTGTATAATTTAAGAGAGTTAGTCCTTTCAGTGGTGGCTTCTTGTATCTTATTTGAGGTGATAAAATTCAGATTCTCGGCCTTAATTTTAAAATCTTGTTGGTGTAATTAGCAAAGGCATTCCTTCTGTAGCTTTTGTCAGAAGAAGCTGGGTTTTGTATCAGTTTGCAATAAATAACATACTGTATTAAAGTGTTGATTTTCAGCATGATGGATAATATCCTTTAAAAATAAGTTCATAATTTCTATTTGCTGTTCATAATTTCTATTTCTGCTGTGACCATCTTCCCATATAGGGTGACTAGATTGAAGTTCTTTGTGGTTTGTTTGGGTTTTTTTCTTATGTGGATGATTTTGCAGCACTAGACAACACAATAAGGTCATGATCAACCTTTATCCTGACTGCTATGACTAAAAGAATCACTTTTCTGAATGGATAAAAAGAGTGAAAATAAGAAGCATAAACAAGAAGTGTGGACTGTTACCTTAGTGAATATATGTGTGTTTGTCCTTTTTTTTTTCTTCAGCATGATGCTCCTGTGAAAACTATCCATTGGATTAAAGCACCAAATTACAGCTGTGTGATGACAGGAAGCTGGGATAAAACTTTGAAGGTATGATTTTTACCTGAACAAGGGGCCACAAAGGGTGCTGGTAATCTGTGTATGAAAGTATTTATGTGGAAAGAAAATATTTGACTAAACACTGATACAAAAGCCAGATTAACGAAGCAGCCTTCAGAGTGTGGCAGTACCCTTGACTATAGACAAGAATGAAACAACTTGGTACCAGCTGCATTTCTTTAGTAGTTTAAATGGTGTATCTACAACTCCAAGCATAATTGTATTTATTTTTTTGTTTCCCTCAGTTCTGGGATACCCGTTCACCAACACCGATGATGACGTTACAGCTCCCTGAAAGATGTTACTGTGCAGATGTGGTAAGCCATGATCCATGGTGAACTGGTGTCAGCTGCATGTCTGGAGTATGAATAAGCTGGCAGTCTTTGAGGCTTCTGTAGGTTAGCACTAAATACCAACTGTTAGTACAGATTCATAGAGTAGTACTCAATCTGTGTGATGTTAGCAGTACAACATAGACTGATCCTGAGCAGGCTCTGGAAAATAGGTGTTTGCATTGTGTATAACACACTTAGTATCCTTTTAACATCACAAACCCAAATCAGCACTAGGACTGCCCTACCCTCATTTCTGGGTGAATTTGCATTACTGCTGTTGTGATTCACATTGGGAGGATCAGCTAATAATTAAAAGATTTTGGTATGTTTAACTTCCCAAGGCCAGGGAAGACCTGATAGAGTTTTGTTTGAAGATATGTCTACAAATGAACTTACTTTGTTACTTTCTCCTTTTCCTCCCTCTCTTCCCCCTAGAAAATAGTCTAATTCCCTTAATTCTTCAGGGATTTCTGTGGAGTAATAAATAGAAATTGCTGCTGTGCTATTAATACAAGTACTTCTCTCCCAACCTTCTCCAGGTTCATCCCATGGCTGCTGTGGCCACTGCAGAAAGGGGGTTGATAGTTTATCAGTTAGAGAATCAGCCTTCTGAATTTAGAAGAATAGAATCTCCTCTTAAACACCAGGTAAATGATTATATTTATTAAAAGTGTGTTTATACAGATTGTTGAAATTTTGGGCTTGCCATTTTTTGGTAAAAAGAAAAAGACTCTTTCAAAACCAAAGTACTTTATCTTGCTGTGGCACATGTCCTGGTTTGCCATTGGTTTGTTGCTGATCTTCATAAGGATTTAGCAATGTAAATAGTGTGGCCCAAATTCTCAATAGAATTTGACCTGTCTCTCGACTTTGTGTTTTTACTTTACTTTGCATTGATGTCTGTGATGTTTTGTGTCCCTGTGGAAAACAGACAGCATTCAGAAAATCTGACCCTCAGGCATCTGTCTAAAATCCTCTGTATCTTTCTCAACTTTAGCACCGCTGTGTTGCTATTTTTAAAGACAAAGTCAACAAACCTACTGGATTTGCCCTTGGAAGTATTGAAGGAAGAGTAGCCATTCATTATATCAACCCCCCAAATCCGTAAGTATCATTTAGTAAAACATCCTTTCTTCATTGGTTAGTTTAAAATGAGAAATTAAAAAGGCTTTTTTTTTTCTCCCAGTGCAAAAGATAATTTCACTTTTAAATGTCATCGCTCCAATGGAACAAACACATCAGCACCTCAGGATATCTATGCTGTAAGTATTCAGCATATACCACTAGATCATTTATACAGGGCAATATACACTTAATGTAAACTTGGCTATGAAGTGTTTGTTCTCCTTGACCTTTTATTTTGCCTAAAGTTATCTCAGACATATGTTTGAAGACCAGTCATAGTCATGTGTTGAGAGGAAAGGCAAATTTTTATACCTCCCTTAAAACAAGCACCAGATCAACCATTCATTAAATCATCTTGGTGGAGATGACACTTCTTAATTTTGCTGATATTGAAGCAATACTAAGTATACCTGTGTAATGGGATTATGCCTTGAATTTTTAGGTACTACAAAAAAGATGATGCTTTCCTTGTTGATTTGGTGTGAGTTTGGGATTTGTTTTGTTTTGTTTTGTTTTGCAGAGAACATACCTGAAAACATTTAAAAAAAACCAACCAAACAAAACCTATCTAGTTGAAAAATATCTTTCCTGTTTATTTACTCTCTCAGGATTCAATGCATGTGTTGTGAGTGTTCCCAAGTGTGGTGTTTTACATAGTGTCTGTTATGGTTCTGCAGGTAAATGGGATAGCATTTCACCCTGTCCACGGTACTCTTGCAACAGTAGGATCTGATGGCAGATTCAGCTTTTGGGATAAAGATGCACGAACAAAGCTAAAAACATCAGAACAACTTGACCAGCCAATATCTGCTTGTTGTTTCAACCACAATGGCAATATATTTGCATATGCTTCCAGTTATGATTGGTCAAAGGTAAGAAAGGTTTAGACTCGTGTTCATACTCAGGGTTGACAACTATCCAAGTGAGGCTTTAGCTGTTCTGTGTAAATATCAGTTGAGTCTTTCTAACTTCACAAGCATGCAGGAGAACTTACAATGGTGGTTTCAGACATCAGATGAAATGTGCCACTGAAGCAGTACATCCTTTGGGGTTTAGCTTCAGTTGGGTAAGATGGCCAAACAATTCTGCTGTGGGGAGTGTTGTGGGGCAGTGTGGCACCTTAACCTTAATCTCTTTGAAATGCACATCTCTGCTGCTTCTGCAGATTAACTTTTAAAAAGCTGTGACTGTGGTTTTAAACACTTCAACCAGTGTTTGGATGCTGTGTGCTAAATTTCCAGTACCATTCAGTGCAGCTTGCTGCTTCCACTTAGTTATGTATTGTGTTATGTATGCACCAGGGGAGGTTTAGATTGGATATTAGGAAGAATTTCTTGACTGAAAGAGTGATGAAGCACTGGAACAGACTGCCCAGGGACATGGTGGAGTCACCATCACTGGAGGTGTTCAAAAAACATGTAGATGTGGTACTTCAGGACATGGTCTAGTGGTCATGATAGTGTTGGGTTGATGGTTGGACTTGATGATCTTGGAGGTCTTTTCCAACCTTAATGATTCTATGATTCTCTTAACTTGACTCAACAGTGAATCATATTAGATGCAAGAGAATCACAACAAACCATAGTGTGTGGAGAATCAATACTTAATAGTTTAAGACAGAGGAGGCAAGGTTAAAATGTAACTGATTTTAATGGAATAGCAACTTCTATTAAAAGTGTCACTTTCCTGTTACAACTAGTGCTTTTAAATTCTTGTGTAGGGAGGTTGGACCAGATGACCTCTAGAGGTCCTTTCCAGCCTAAAACATTCTGTGATAATATTCCTTGTGTTTTTGCCTGAAATGAATGCAACAATCACCCAGATGAACCTTGTTGCATGCCACAGAGTGAGATTTTAATTTACTACATTGTGTTTAGTCTTGTAGATGCTGGGGCAGGTGAATTCTTCTGTTCTAAATGCTTGGGTAGACTGCAATGCTAGATATGTACCAAGGTACCTTTCAGATCTGTAAACCAGTGTGAAGTAGCAAAACCAGTAGGTACTAAATTTCCTCTCCAAGACCATGTCTGTCAAGTGGAGTTTGTAATTTAATGTCTTTATTAGTGTTTGCTCTCCCTGACTTGAATACTTGCACATTGAGTCAGTGATGTGTATGCAAATAATTTCCATATGCAAAGTCGTGGATTTGCATCTGCAGCTAGGAAATAGAGATATTTTTACAGTTGCCTGTAGAACTTGGGCTTCACTTTGAAAAAGTGTGACCTTATTTCATTTAAAAGATAGAAAATATAAAAGGAAATTGGGTGGCCATTAAAGCTTTAATCTCTGCCTAGAATGACATTTAAAAAAAATCATATTGAGCTCTTAAGCTGTGTCTATAAAGTAGAACTTAAAGATATGTGGGGGTTTTTAATGAAGAGGTTTTTTTATACTTTAAAAGTAGATAAACATCCCATAAATTTAACTTTTAACAAGTAAATACAAGAGCTGTTTATATATAGTAAACTCTTCCTAATCCACCAATATTGTCCAATATCTTGTCCTAAATATTTTAAGGTTAAACCTTAATAAACCAAACTAATGAAATATTCATATCTTTACATTTTAAGGTAATGCTGATGTGTCTTCTTTGAAGAGAGTAACTAGAGATGATTTTTCTTTTCAGGGTCATGAATTTTATAATCCACAAAAGAAAAACTACATTTTCCTGCGGAATGCAGCAGAAGAGTTAAAGCCTAGAAATAAAAAGTAGTGATTATGAGTCTGACTCATGTTCTCTGCTGTTTTTCTGCCGTTCCTGCCTCTGCTCCACTGCTCTTCTGCCATTTGTGCCCTATTGCACCACAGTTCAGTCAACTTTGGATCACTAACATATAGCAGGAACTGTAAAAATTCCATTCAATGTATCCTGACTTGCTGGAGAACATTTTTTCAAATTAGATATTCCAATGTGTATGTATAAGAAAGGGGCTCGTATCCATATGACTTAATTGTCTGTTCCACAGCAATAATGAAATTGCAGCAAAATCTAAATCTGGGTTAGACATTCCTGCTTAGAAGTGCAACCATTTGTATCTACGGATTTATTTTATTAGTCCTACATTAAAATATGTTAATTATAATAGTTCTGGAGAAGTTGTATAAATACTGTATTTTTTGTAAGTACTTGAAGAATTGCAAATAATTCTTCTCAAAGGAGCTTTGTTGTTACTTACTATTCAGAGGTTCTTTTATTGCTTTCTGATTTTTAAAATTGGAATACTGTGTGCCAGGAGGAGATGCCTCACAAATTGTTTTCCCTCATTTTTTGGTTGAATTTGCTAGGCATGTAAGTGGCCAACAGCAGTGACAAACTCAAGACAGAAGGTGGGCACAGTGCAAACTCTGCTTTATTTTTTTCTTACACTCCAGCAGTGCACATGACTCTGGAGGCAGCAATACTTGTGCTTACTTTAGTTCAGAGCAGAAATTGTCAGTTGTGCCAAGTGGTGTATAGTGCAGTGACACGAGCAAACCAGCCAAGGGTTTCTTTTGTTCTTGACCAAACCAATGTGTGTGAAGTACTCGTGGCCTAAACTGCTTTAAAACTGACACCTTTTAGATTTAAAAGTTGGTTCATCTACATCTCTCTTAACGTGTTTTTGTCCCTTAACAGGGGTTTCTGGACTGAAAAAAAATATTCATTTTTTTATTAACTAGAAAATAGTGCTGGTGAGTTTCATCCTGATCAAACATGCTGCGAAACAAAACAAGTGGGTCTCTTTCTGACTTGAATCTACCACTGTTTACTTTTAACTAGCCGGTTGAATACATGCCAAAGTTTTCTTTTTTAAAGTGATTTAACTATTGTTTGTTTGACTATGACTAAATAAAAGGGGGGGAGGTCGCATGTATAGAAATGCCTGTCATATTGTACAAATTCTCTGTAAAACTGTGTGGTGTAACACTTATGATTATGGATTCATGCTACATTTCAAATAAAATTTTTACTAAATGCTTTTCTATATTCAAAAGTTCTGTTACCACATGGGCAAGGTGGCGTGTTTCACTTCTCAAAGCAGCTTCTTGTCCTTTCACTGTAATTCAGATACATTTTCTGAAAGTAAAGTACTTTTCCTCTAGTTGCTTGAACTGGAAATCTAATGCTTTTTCCAGTTGCTGTTTCATATGAATGATTCCTGTGGTTTTGCATCAAACAATTAAGAGGACTAGTGTGGAAGGCCTTTTGTTTTATGAGAATGAATCATCTCAACAGCCAAACACTTGACAACTTGTCTTTAGTACAAATGAATCTTACTATCTTCAGACTCTCTCTAGCCTACTGGTCCTTTAGGTTCAGGCTCTTCTCTTTATGGTGTTCATCAGTTTTTATTGGGTATGTATTTCTTGTCTGTTACAGTTACATAGTTGAGGAGGTCCAGGAAATACACTGTGCTCTTGTCTAGAGAAGCTCTTTTCTGGGTTTTAGTTCTCAAGTTGTTTTTTTTCCTGCTACTTCTGTTTTACATGGTTTTAGATTTCATATTCATGGACTATTTATTTTCTTTAAGATGGGAAAGGGTTCCCAGCAGTTACACCAATAGCTGGTCATTTGCTCAAACATTTCTTTTGGTTTTGTTGAATTTTATTTTACAAGGTGATCATTACGCTGTAATCTTTGGTTGCTAGTACATCTTTCCAATCTTCCCAGTCAAATGAATGCTACTTAGCAATTGCAGGCTAAAAGTTTTAGTGAAAAACTAAAAGTTAAGTGAAAAAAATTATATAAAAACCATTTTCTCTTGCGTGCAGAACTCCCACTGGTGTAACAGGAAAGAATGAAATATATTGTTAAGTACTTAAAGAAACACATCTCTTTTTCAGACAAGAAACAGACAATGTGAATGAGTGATGAGAAAATAGATTCACTCTAGTTCAGCAGGTATGTTTTCAGTGGATTAAATGGAGTCGCACCTACTTAAGTGAATACTAAGTTTGACCAAAACACATTTTCATTGTGAAGCCAGTACTGGTAAGTCTCTTCTGTTTCATAATGCAGTTCTGTGTTAATATGTTGAGAGAGTCCTTATTCTCCTATTGGAATCAATTTCTTTTTGTCTCTGAGTGAGGTTTCAGAATTTTTTAGTCATCACATTAATTGTTTCAGACTAATTTTTGAAAGGCATATTTTCCTTCACGTTGCTGTGAATATTCAGTTGGGAGGGCAGAGTCAAACATTGAACTGGTTTGTTTTCCATTACCCAAGTCAGGAGAATGCATTGATGATTTACTCCTCCCTGGAATTATTGTGAGGTTCTCTTGTAAAGTACACACAGCTGGATCCCTTCAAGCATCAAATGTGTCATGAGAGCTTATTCACACACAAATAAATGTTAGCACACGTTCTGCAAGTGTGTTAACTTGCTGTGCTGGGGCTGTTACCTGTCCAAAAAACCTGAGCATGTGTACACAAAGCTAACTATAGGAATGGTAGATTTATAAAATAACTCATCTTCATTAATTTTTGGAAAGTTTGCTGTCAATGTTTCTGTTTTATTGCAGAAAATAATCTTTGGCATAAAGAGCAACTCAGTTAAGCCTCTCAAAATGGGAACATTTTAAAGCATTTTCAGATAAGCTGTCTTAACCTTCTTCTGCTAGTCTCAAATGTCAGTGGTTTCGCATGTTGGTTTAATAAAGTATATTTTTGAAAACTAAGGAACTGACAAGAAGTTTGTCTGCTAAAGCCTTTCACAAATGAAAGCAAGGCATGTTTGCACAATGGCAAGCTGTCAGGCAGAGCATCTTAATTTACCATCTGTCAGATGAAATGCAATAGCTGCTCTGGTGAGTATTCCAGCCTGGCTCCTAGGAGAGGAAACCACCTTAATTTCAGTCATTCTTCAGAGAAGTGTGGATTTGGGATAGAGGGGGTTAGGTGTGTGGGGGATATTTCAGTAAAACTGTTGCTTAGCCTGGTTCAATTTAATTGTGATTAAGTGCTGTTTGCAGAGGAGGTTTTTGGGCAACTGTCCATGATAAGGAATTGTGTCAAACCAGCCTCAAAAGGTTTACATATCTGGCCTTTGAAATGATAGAAACCACTTATTTCTTGTTTGCTTTTCTGCTGTTGCTGTTTGTATGGATGAACCAGGGCAAAATGAACCGTTAAGGTTTATGCTGTTTGTGTTTTTACATCACATTCACTAGCTAAGCATCATTTACAGTCTAGGGTAAGGCTAACTTCTTCCAAAAGTTTTTGATGGAGTTTCACTCTGTGAAACACCTCCCCTTGTGGTTCAGCTTCCCAGCCAGGTGAGAATCATCCTCTAGTTCTTCAACATGAAATAACAAATGGAAGAAAATGCAGAATAAAAACAACTCCCTAGCAAAACTTTCTACAGCAGCAGTCGGAGCATGCACAAAGCTGTTGCTGTAGGTCTCCTGCAATGCCAGGAGATGGCAGCGTTGATGGCTTTAGGAAAGGTTTCCCTGCAGCAGGGACTGCTGCTCCCTGGGCTGGAGTAAAGGTACAGTTACCTGTCATATCACACTGTCCCAAAATACTCAAGAGTGTGGATGAAGTCACATACAAGATGGAAATAGTTTTTAACTTGAGTTTTACAGGAGTGTACATGATAACTATCCAGAAATGTAAACCCAGACCTTTTTAGGACAAATGATGAGATGCTTTTATCAGCTCAGACACCTGTATGGCTGCCTGAGTGCTGGGGACCTGGGTGGTACTAAAGGTGTGGGTAGCATGTTGGGGACCAGGCATTTAAGGAGTTTAGATCTAAGTGAGGCTGGAGCGAAGTGAATTAGCATATGAGCTGGACTGTTGGCTACTAGAGTTCTAATTAACTTCCCTTTCTAAGACAAATCGTAGTAACTTAGACTAGTTTTCCTACTGCTGTCATAGGAGAGTGTAGGTTTAAAGCTGGTAAGCAACTCTAGATTCTTTTTCTAAACCGGGTTCCTTGAAAGAAAGAAAAAAGCAGGTAACAATACTTCACTAAAAACCAAAACAGGTCATCTCAGTGATAAACTACTTAAAAACAAGGGCACTTTTAACCAAAAATTTGAAATGCAATGTCTTTTTCATTTTCAAAGCTGGGAAATGCACAAGATGATGGAAGGGACAAATATTCAAGTCTTATAATTCAAGACTGTTTTTAAATCGTGTGTTTACCCCTTGTAGGTATTTTGTCCCTGCCAAAGATCCCTAATAGAACCTGTCTGTTCCCTCAGTGTTGGGTGACAGGTGGAGTTTAAAAGAAAACCACAGTAATATCTGCACCGACAGAATGTTGTCTTTGCACACCTTGGGCTGTGAGTTGGAGTTGGTAGGACTGTATTTCATCCCACAGCTCATGTTCAAACAGCCAAAAGCCATCTATTCCTATCTCCAGGTAAGCTTGGGCTCATATACAGGCAGTACAGAGACCATGCTACTGCTCTCTGCAGCAGGACAGCCATTTTATGTGTGGAAACTGCTGCTGCTCTTCCCTTGCCAGGTCAGAATAAACGAAGCAACATCAGCTGGCTGGCTGTGATGGTTCCAGCAGACAGATGCTGGTGCTCTCACTGTGTTCTGTGTACACATGGAGCAGCCTGTGTTCCCAAGAATCTGCAGCAGGAAAGAAGCCCGTGAGAATACAGCTGCTGGGGTGGCACATGGGGATATCACACCTACAAGCATTATGAATTAAAAGTGGCAGAGATCTGTCCCCACTGCCCCGGGCAGGTCCTGCTTTGATGCAGCAGCAGAGGCGAGCACGGGGCTGGAGGCAGGCTCATAGATCCCTCTTCCACTTTGATCAGACAAGCTTCCATTTATTTGTACCATTTATCTGCTTCTGAAATGGGGATAGTACTATATAGGGCAGAAGGAATTCACACTGTTTAGGATCTGCTTGTGAGGTAATGGGAGACTGAGGCAGTATCACAGAGGGGCCATGTGGCTCGGGATGCTTGGCATTGACAGAGCAATTCCAAATGTTTGTGTTGCATCAGTTCTGCAAATACTTTTTGTTACAGGGCATAGAAGATACAATACCTGTCAACATTAGCTTTGTAAAGAGAGACCGTTTTCTTTTGTTGACTAATTATCCAGTGAGTATATTCAGCTTGAAGAGACACTTCAATAATTTAGCAGGCATGTGCCAGGTAATATAGGAGCTTTTGTCTTACTAGTGGCACAGATCTTCAATCATGTGTAACTCAATCTCTGGCTTTATGTATTCAAGGAAGTGTTTCGTATAGCTCCTGTATCAAGTGCCACTGAGAAGCAGACCTAGATAAAAGATTAAGGTAATACTTTTAACTGTGAATAGGGAAAGTTTACCCTTTACCATCCAGTGTATCTTTTGCAGGCAGTAACAGCAATAACTGAAGTATATCCATGCTGAGACCCAGTAATGAGTAATAGAAAAATGCTGGAAACTGCATGTTAAATACCCAGGTCAGTTAAGCCTCTTCTTACTTTATGGTGTATTAACAACTGCTTTGTAGTCATACTGAATGCTTGCTGTCATTAATGTCTCTTAAATGCTCATCATTAGTGCTGCATTCTTGGGTTTGCTGGGCCAGATCAGAATGATAACATTCAGTTCCTGGGAACATTATGAAGCAAAACTCTATTAATAGATTTTCTTCAAACCCTCCCAAGGTACTTAATCACAGTTGTGCCATCTCCTAGAGAGGTGTAAGTTCAAATACCCTTGTCTGAGCCACTCTCAACTGGTTCAATCACCTTCCTCTGATAGCCTACAATATGACTACAAATCTACGACAGAGGGAGATACAGTTGGTTTAGAATAGACCATGATTATTGTAGTCGGTAAAGTGCAGAGAGAATGCAGTAGCTCAAGCTATTCTCAAATGACTATAACCAGAGTTAAATACAATCTTTTCTTCTTTGGAAGGACAGCTGTCTGCCACGCTCCTGCTGTGACAGAGAGGGGGATTTATAAGGCCTCAAAAGGACAGCTATCGCTTACTGACAGGTAATCGCTCTCTGCAGATATCTGACTCTTTTCCTTGGAGGTCTCCTTTTTCTACATAATGTTCATTCATGATCTAAAGCAGCAGGGTGGCAGACAGTAATTGGCTGTTTGTGCATTAATGTTTAATTTATCCAATATATTTGTAAAGAACAACTTTTACATCTGTTGAATGTTGTCAGACTTCAAACATGCAGACTTCAATGCAGCGTTCCAGAGGCACATTGGCTGGACTGAAATGGCTTTTCACAAAAATGCAGAAAGATGGGAAATGTCTATTAAAAGAGAACAGCTTAGCAAAACCTTTTTCATTGAACCCTTCTCCTATCGAGCTTTTGTTCAACCATAGGCTGTGTGATGCAGTTTGAGTCATTCTGTAATGCTGACCTATGGCTTTCACAATGGCTTAGGTCATCCAGTTCATCATCTGAGCACCTTTCTTTGGTGGTCCTGCCAGCAGCAGGGGGGAAATGAAAGAACAGATGATTGAACTCTCGACAGTATTCTGAACATGGCTTGGCCCAGGGAAATGTTCCCTAGTAGTAACTTTCCTATCATGGAGCCCTTATCTTCATGGACAGTCCTGTCAAAGCTGCCCTTCTGATAAGGAAACAGGAGAGTTGTTTTTTGTTCCTGTAGGCTGATGAAAATGTCCTTTGAGGTAGGACTGGCCTTGGCACCTCCAGGCTGGCAAAAGGAAAACCACAATTAGGAAGCAGAATGGGTTTCCTGATTTAGTACCTAATCCCTACACTTCATTTACAAGCTTGACTTAACTTCAGAAATACAGATCAACTTCTCAGAATGACAAAAAGGCTGATAGAGAATGCATGTAGTACATACCTTCTTTATTGTCTTATGCTCTTCTCCATGTGCTTATCCACTGACTAAAAGCACCATGTAGTAGCTGGTCTGTGTGATTTAGCAGGAAATGTCCTGCCTTTGTTTCAGTTGTCATGTTCAGTTGATGTCATTGTCCCACTGCACTGCTGGGGACATCGTGTTGCTGGCAGTTGCCTATTGAGCTATTGATGGCTTTTCCTCATCAGCAATGACAGTGATGCTCCAGTCGATTGGATGTGGGTGTTGTACTGTAAGGAACTGGATGGCATCACCTGAGTGAGCTCTGACCCTTGCAGTCTGTGACTGTGCTGCCCTTCTGTGGCAGTGTGGTAACTGAGGTTTTTGTAAAATGCACATTTCAGGCTGGAATAATTCTGCTCAGGTTTCAGTCCAGGTAACTATGTTTTTCTTATTATGTATTTTTCCTGGCTCCATGGATATAGCTTTTGTATCCAGTGCTGACAGGTTGTTTTGATGCCTTGACAGTTCAATTGTGTTTAGATCCTGTTAAGAGCCACTGCAACGAATCTTTTCTGCCTTGTGTTTGAATAGACATGGTAACTAGAAGGCTCTAAGAGTTTCTAGCTAAACCTTTAAAGAAGGTTAGTTACATACCTGCTGATCATCTCTTTTTTGTTGTTGTTGTGTTTGTATGGTGTTCTGCACTTGGCCAGGTTCATTGCGGGCATTAAATACCTTCTAACAGTATCAGAAATTGGAAGGGTGATATCAGAGTAGATGGATTATTTCTCTCATTGGATGTGACAAGACAGAAGAGTCTGTATTAGTAAAGTCTAAGATGCAGCAACCTGGAGAAGAGGATACCACCAGATTAAGGAGGCAATCCAGATGGGTGGCACCTGGGGATGCTTGTCTGTGGGAAGACCTGAGGTCTGCCCCAGTGCTAACGATGTGTTCCAGCTCTGAAGTCACTTTTCTTTAGCTGTTAAGAATGTCTGTTATGCCCATACAACAGTGTCCCAGAGCTGAGACATCTTGTTTAATGTTGTTCTGTGTCCTGACTGTTCCCTGGTTGGGGTGGGTGGACAGTTCCTGCTCACTTTGTGCTACCAGTGTCGTGTGCAATCCATGAAAAGGTCATGGGGATGTGGCCCTGGCAGCTCTGGCAGAGATTGTTTGGAACCTTCTGGCATTTTCTTTTTTTAGATCAGAAAATACCACTTAGTTTTGACATAAAAGCTAAATAAATATTTGAAAATAAAAGTAAGTTATTAATGCTTTTCCAAAATGGATGAAATTTTCTGCTTCCTTCCTTTGAAGAACACAAAAAGATTTCTCGCTCATTTTAAAATGTAGTTTAGAATTTTCAAAATGCTAACAGAAGTGCAAAGCTACAATTAATATTTCCCCAAAGTGCCACATAAGATTGAAATAGTGAAAATATTTTTTTAACTATTTTGAGATGTAAGATTTGCAGTTTGATTCAAATGGAATGGTTTTTTTCTAAAAAACTTTTTCAGGGAGGAAAACCCTTTTGTTTGATAATTAAATCCCAGCCTGAGAGAGATGGGAGGGTATTTCAGTTAAAGAGAGCCAGAATTCCTGTGCAGAAATTCAGGAAAGGAACAACAGTATCTTTACTGGAGGTTGTGTTTAGCAGGTGATGGCTTGTGGGTTTATCTCTGTCTTTCTCTCCCTTCTCCCCATGCCCTGCCCAGCCCTTCAGATTTGGGGATACCTGAGCCTGTTCCTGAAGGGGTTCTTCCTCCATGGCATCACCAAAGGTGTACTTGAGGAAATGGGCAGTATTTTGGCCTACATATTTAATGTTCTCTGACATCACCTAATGCTGTCAAGAGCAGGAAAATGTTTGCTGGGTCACTCTTACAGCTTCTGTTCACTGTTACTTACTGCCAATGGAGAAGCTGTGGTGGAAGATCTGGAGAGAAACTTCTGGTCCAGAAATTGACACAAGTTGGTTGCTTTGTCCTGTTCCCTTTCGTTTTCTAACCTTTATCATCCCTTTCCTGCCTTCTTCTACAAAGTAAAGAAACTGAAATCAGCTAGTAAAAGGTTTCCTGGATTTGTTGCATAATTTATTTGCAGTATGAACAGCACAGCTCTTTTCATTACTTTATTCACTAATGGTGCAATCATCCCCAGGGTCACAGGAGAAGCAAGGGCTACCATTGCTCTAGGCCAAGACATTACAATAGTGGTGATGACAAAAGTCACCATCCTAGTCAAGGGCAGTATTTTTGTTGCTCAGAAAGCCAGCCCAGCTCCCTTGCTGTCAGACTGACAATCCCCACTTGGCAGGCCCAACCAGATCTACTGCACCCTCGGTGCACTGTCCTTCCAGGTCCTCAGCATGCTTTGCCAAGACTGGGTATAGTCTCATTGACTGGAACATCAACACACACAGCTCCCAGGAGGCTACTTGTGATAACAGCACATCATAGATCACGTAGGAGAAATTCCCCCAGAGCAGAGTAACCAGAACCAGTTTGCTGATACCAGCACCAATAAATGTAGGTTTGGCCACTCAAGCTGCACATGTTCACCACTGGTCTGCTGAAGCAGCTTTCCTTGCTGACCTGGTCCTTGGTCCCAAATGGGTGGTTTGGTCTTCCTGTGACATGCATGATGGACACAAGAGCATGTGGAAGAAAAAGTACCAAGCTACTGTGTTGCAGTTGGGTTTAGTCTCCAAGAAACTCCTAGGAAATGGTGGTGGTGGAGGTGTGAGCTGCAGGGAGCCTTACTGCTACAACTCATCTCCTAGTAGGATCAAAGGAAGCTCTGCCAGTGGCAGCACCCAGCAGGAGCAATTGAAAGTGGACTTCAATTCCTAACGTTGAAAGTGAGGACCAGGAGAGAGGGGGAAAGAAACAGCAAGCTCTGGACACATACCATCAATAGAAAACAAAACACAACATTCCTGAGTATAGAAGTTCTCTCTCTGCTGGTAGCTGCAGGTTTATGAGCAATATGACAGCACAGCCTCTTATTTCCATTGGCCATGATTCTTCTTATGTCTATATTTTGATCTAGACTTACATCCAAGGCTTGCATTGCAGCTTTGCCTTCCTGTGGCAAGGTCCTCCAAACAGTTATGAGCTCTGCAGTTTCTTTCCCTAGCCTCTGTTTTAGAGAATCATGGAATAGACTCATAGAATGCATTGGGTTGGGAGGGACCTTCCAAGGTCATCTAGTCCAACCCCCCTGCAGTCAGCAGGGACATCTCTAACTAGATCAGGTTGCTCAAAGCCCCATCAAGCCTGGCATTGAACATCTCCAAGGATGGGGCCTCCACCACCTCTCTGGGCAACCTGTTCCAGTGTCCCACCACCCTCATAGAATCATGTTCTCCGTTACCGTGATTCATTTTGTCCTTTGTCATGGCACAGACACGCTACTTTCATTTTGTGAAAGGATATCAGCTGGAAGAACAGGAAGGTTTGGAGAAGTAGAACTAGTCTTTTAATGACATTTTTCCATGTGTCATCTTATGTTCTTTTGTTGTAGGTTACTTGCCTCATTAAAACTGACCATTGTGTGACAAGTGATCATGGAGCTGATGCTCTGCTTCCAAGTAACTAGGAGAGCCAGCAGAGGAAGTAGGGCTTACTCAGCATCCCCTGTTCCGAAATATTTTGGAAGAGGAAATAGTCCCATTGGGAGATTCCTTCTGAAGCAAAAGCCTATTGAAAAAGCAGTCCTGATTAGGAACATCCTCTACTCAAATATCTTGTTACAAGTGGCCCGAAGAGGAAGAATTTTTATTTTCTAATTCTTGTTGCAGCAGCAGCTCTGAGTTAAGCAATGGTCATGGTGTGTTCAGGGCATCAAAGCAGAAAATCTGAGACAAAGAGCCCAGATGCAGAATTTCCTGCTATAACCTAAACCAAATGCCACTGAATGCAGCTTCCCTCAAGATCTCCCAGCCCCGCTGCTGTTCACAGCCTCGCTGGTGGCCAGCATCCAGACCGAGCATTAGTAAAACTAACAAACTGAGCAGTTCCCACAGTAAGTCCCTTGCTCTCCAGCTAACTTACTGAACTGCGGAGCTTCTAAGAGGGTGTTTCATCTGCTGTTGTTGCAATAACAAGCGGGTATCCATGACCAAACCAAAGGGTTCTGCCCTACAGCAATGGAGTCTTGGCTACGCAGCAGCAGAAACTGAGAAAGGTCAGAGCTCCACAGCAGCTCTGCTCCATTTGAAAAATAAAGCCCATCAGTTCCCTAAGAAATGAGGGAGGTTCTTCAATGGCTTTCAGACCAGACCTGAGATGTCTTAACACAATTCTTCCACAGATGCCAGGGGAAGAAAGGGAAATGCTCAGAGAAGTATACAAGGAGAGGACCACCGAGCTTCACTGACATTGATTCTACCCCTCTCTGCCAGTGGAGGGTCAGGAACAGAAAAGACTTTGTGGTTTTGCAGAGGGCAAGGAACAGGGCTAGCTTTTCCCTGCAATGAATCTGCCCCTCTTTCCCCATCTCTCTGTCCTGTTCTTGTTCTCCCAGAGGTACAACTCCCTCTGACACAATTCGTTTTTCTTCCTTTAGACAGGGACCATTTCTACATGATTCTGTACCTGGATGGTCTTGCAGTGCCACCTTCTCTTAAGATTTTCCATGGAATCTGAGACACTTGTTTTGGTGGTCTGCAGCTGCTCCATTTTATGTCTTGGATAATGCTGTTAAAGTCCACCAGAAGGAGTCTTTGTGTATCAATTTTGCATAAGCCTCAAGGAATATATTAATATGTAAGTAAAAAGCCAGTGAGTTCTCTTAACTGTGCTGAATTACCATAAAATTAATCTTCCCAATCTGTATGAGAATAGGATGCTCTGGATTTTGGAATACAAATCCTGTACGTTAAGAATATGGATGGTTGCACACCGATGCTAAGGTGACTTTTCTCCAACCTCCCTATTGATTGACCAGCATAGTTTTATTCCTTAATAACGACAAAGAACTAAATACAGCCCTACAGTAGCATGTATCAGATAAATGTTCTCCTTTTTGCTTGTATTCTGCTCTCAGATCTGTGCTAAGCATTGTCCAGCATTCCCCAAGGCAGCTTCGTACTTTGAGATACGGCTGTCTCTGCAGGAGCTCTCTTTGACCAGAGAAACTTGAAACGTCCTCTTCTCATTGTAGTAAAAGTACAGGGAGGTGTTGGCAAACTGGCTCTGCCAAGCTCCTGCAGGTCTGATCTGATGGCTGGATGTAATCTGTTGGTGGTGTGGGGAGGATGACTACTTGTCACAAAAATGAGGGAAAAAATGTTATTTAAAAAAAACCCAACCCTCTCACAAAGTTAGCCTTAGTTGCTTTCTCTTCTCTTTCCTGCTGTGCTTGTGGTAACAGCTCATTAGACCCTGTGCCTGTAATAGCTGTACCATGAGACAGGAGATTTCATTTCCCGTCCTGTTTTCCAGGCTGTGACAAAACAAATGTGTGCTCCTCCCACCTCGCCAGCGGTACCGGGGGGTTTGCAGCGTGCACCAACCACAGGTTCCACCCTAATTTCCTTCTTCTTCTGCTCTGCTTCTAAGAAAACTTCTGTTCCTGCCCCTGGGAAACTGGGATTCCTCCTTTGAGAGATGTGGGGCTCATGTTTTGAAGAAGGGGAAAAAAAAAAAGTGATGTTTTTCTCCCCCTGACCAGTACAAGCATCGAGAACTGAGATACTCCTGGTAGCGTTTGAGAACTCTCCTGCCTTCCTTGCAGAGGAGCTGGAGTCTGTTTGGCTGATTTGAATCTCTGCCATCATTTGGAGCAGAATGAAGCTCTGTAAAAGGACAGCGACTGAATGCCAACTGGGTTGTCATTAGCTCAGGCGGCCCAGGAAGCAGCTGATGTGCAGTTTGTGGTGGAAGTCATGCAGACAGAAGGGGTATGACTCAGTGGTGGAGAGGCCCCAGCCTCTGCCTGGGTTGCGACCCCAAAGGTGTTTTCTGGGCTTGCTGTTGGGATGGACCAGGGACAGCTGGTGGCTGCACATACACACATCACTGCATAGAACACAAAGGCTCTGAGGGTTCCCACGTGACCAGCCCTTTTGCAGAAGGCTGTGAATGTTGCAGTGATGTTGGGTGCTGCTGGCCCAGCTCCATCTTTCTTCCACAGTAATCAATGGAAATGTGCCCTAGTCCTGAAGTCTGGTGCTTTAGGAATGAAAAGCTTAATGGCTTTCCTTGGTGCTTTTTTTTTTTCTCTTTCTTTTATGAAGCTTAGGGTGTTTAGAACTATGGAAGCAGCACAAGAAAAATAATAATGAATAACTATGGAGTGCAGACATTAATGCATTCCTGTCTTTTGAAATAACTGGCTTTTCCCTGTGGGCTCCGTAAAAGAAAAATGTCTGTAGAATCTGAACCTGCTGTACAGAAGCCAAAGTAGATGGTGATTTACAACTTCACTGGCTTTTTTCTTTTTCCTAAAATGTTACCTCTGCATTTATCATGTGGTAAAAAGTCTTCTCTCTTTCTCTGCAAAATGATAACCCTGTAGAGGCAAGATAACCCTGTAGAGGCAAGATAACCCAAAGGCACAGGGGCAGTTCTTGAGGTTTTGTTTGGTGAATATCTGAGTGAAATATCTGGAAACTGAATGTACAATGATTTCTGGGACCCCTTCCCACACCCCAGACTCTAACCAGTGTTGGAGGGGAGGAATTAGAGCATTACAAGCACTCCATCATGGGAGTGTTCTCCAAGGGTGGATTCTGAGGCACCGAGCAGCTTCTCAGCTTTTGCATTCCTGCAGTTACAACCAGAGGAGTGCGTGAATTGAATATTGGGCTGCACTACACTAACAATACTCCCAGATCTGAATCAGGGCTTTTCCTGGTCAGGGCTGAAAACTGCAGGTCAGATCACAGGCAGTGGCATTGCACAGCCTCCCTTGCAGAAGCTGCCCGTCCTTAGAGGGAACAAAATGCAAAAGGGGGACAGTGGAGAGGAACTAGTGGATACAGGAATAATGCATCCGTATCCTACAGGCACAGGCTGCAGGTAGATGTCCATGAGTCNGGCGGCGGCGGGCGGCCGCTACTCACCGGCACCGGCGGGAGGGCGCGGGGCCGCCCGCGCTCCGGGACAAAGCGCGGCCATGAGCCGGCTGTAGGCCCCCGGGACCCAGCCACCGCTCCGCTCCCTTGGGCCGCCGCGGGGGCTCGGAGGGGTGCGGGCGGGAGTGTTTCTTCTCGTCGCCGGCGGCGCGGGGTGGATGCCGGCTGGGGCCGGCCGCGCCCGGCACCATGCACACCGTGCAGAAGGACACCACCTTCACCAAGATCTTCGTCGGGGGGCTGCCCTACCACACCACCGACTCCTCCCTCAGGAAGTACTTCGAGGTCTTCGGGGACATCGAGGAGGCGGTGGTGATCACCGACCGGCAGACCGGCAAATCCCGGGGATACGGCTTTGTAAGTGCCGCTGAGTGCGTCTGTGTTCGCCCCGCTCCCCGACGGGACGGGCGCCGCGGGAACGGGCGGCGGGGCTGCCCCAGCCGTGCCCCGGCGAAGGGAGCCCCGGGCTGGCGGATCCCCCGCTGCGGAGCGGCTCGGTGCTNAGTTACAACCAGAGGAGTGCGTGAATTGAATATTGGGCTGCACTACACTAACAATACTCCCAGATCTGAATCAGGGCTTTTCCTGGTCAGGGCTGAAAACTGCAGGTCAGATCACAGGCAGTGGCATTGCACAGCCTCCCTTGCAGAAGCTGCCCGTCCTTAGAGGGAACAAAATGCAAAAGGGGGACAGTGGAGAGGAACTAGTGGATACAGGAATAATGCATCCGTATCCTACAGGCACAGGCTGCAGGTAGATGTCCATGAGTCCAGTAGAGAAGCAGAAAGTTTAGGAACCTGCTTGAGACACTTCTGGACCTCTGTTCAGTGTTTAAACCCCTGCCTGTTCCTCGTCGGTTTGGTTCTAGACCATCCCTTCCTCCTGCCTTGGCTTCCTCACATGCCTTTGCCACCCAGCGTGCCACAAAGGCTGGCAAACTGCTCCGTGGCTTTGTTCCTGCCTCCGAACCTGCCACTTGCGGTTGAGATTATCGTGCAATTGAAAAGAGGGAAGGAGGGGTGAAAAAACCCCTCTTTTGAGGCGGTTTTCTGTGGCGGGCTCCTGTGAGAGCCGTCCCTTCGCCTTCCCCTTCTTGCCCTCCCCGCCCGCGGGGTTCGCAGCTGCCCCCCGGGAGCCGCCGGGACTTGTAGTGTGGGCAGGGCTCAGACGGAGAGCTGCCCGCGGGGGACTCCGGGGGTCTGCAGGTCCCCACGGGGGTCCGTGTGCCAGCGGGGGTGCTCTGTCTGTGGGGCAGGGGCTCCACGGCCTGCGGGGCCCCTCCCTGAGGGGCAAGGCGGCGGGGCCGGGGGCAGTGCAGCGGGACGGAGCAGCGGCCCCCAGGGCCGGGGCGGCCTCGGCAGGGCCGCGGTGCCGGACTACGGGCCCCGAGCGCCCCTGCGCGGCGGCGGGGCGGGGCGNGCGGTGGTGATCACCGACCGGCAGACCGGCAAATCCCGGGGATACGGCTTTGTAAGTGCCGCTGAGTGCGTCTGTGTTCGCCCCGCTCCCCGACGGGACGGGCGCCGCGGGAACGGGCGGCGGGGCTGCCCCAGCCGTGCCCCGGCGAAGGGAGCCCCGGGCTGGCGGATCCCCCGCTGCGGAGCGGCTCGGTGCTGCCGCCCGTCCCGTCGCGGCTGCCGCTGCTCCGCGGTGCTTACTGGGGCCGGGGAGGCTGTGCCCGGTGCGGGCTCGACCAGGACAAAGGCTGGGGTGGGAGCCCCGGGAGAAGAGAAGAGCCCCCGGTGCCGGCTGTGCCGTTCATGTCAGCATCTTCATCCCCTCGGTCCCGCCGCCGCGTTTCGCTGCGGGCTCTGTCCGTGTGCCGGGAGCCCCGGTCACCGGCTCCCCTGAATGCCGCGGCTTCGGGGAGTCCTGGGACTGGCTCCACCAACTTCTTAAAAAAGCACGGGGGAGGAGGTGGAAGGGCGAGGGAAAACAACTGGCGACAGCCCAGCGGAGTAACTTGGCGAGGAGGGAGCCCTCTTTTCTGTCGAGTCCCCAGGAGCCCTTCCCATCGTGCCAGGCAAGCGGGGCTGCGTGGAGCGGAGTTTAGCTCCCGATTCAAAATAGAACAATAAATAAACTCCGTTTAGTGCCTGTTGCTGGAGTGTTTACAAAGTGTCGTTGCTACAAACAAGGCTGTGCTTCATTGCAGGTGACTATGGCAGACAGGGCTGCAGCTGAAAGAGCATGCAAAGACCCGAACCCCATCATTGATGGCAGGAAAGCAAACGTGAACCTGGCATATTTGGGAGCAAAACCCAGGAGTATTCAAACTGGTGAGGCATCGCTTAGATCCTGTCTCTATTAGAATAACTCATAACACAAGGAAACAAGTTGCTCAGGCTGGGTTCATCTGATCTGATGATCCGTGCTTATCCCTCTCTGTTCTGATTGTTGGCTGAGGACACTGTGCAGTCCAGTTATCTTTCTTCTGTATCTTTTTACTCATCCCTGTTACGCACTTAAGCTCATATAATGGAGTCAGAGCTGTTTTCTTCCATGGCTAATCTGTTTTCCTGCTATTCTCTTTGTTACATCGCTATTAACAGTAAGGTCCATTTCATCATTCTGCCCTTTGGTTTAATGACCACGGTACCCAGTGTGTAAAATAAAGCATTATACCCCATTGTCTGTTCAATAACAGCACTTTCCCACTGTTCTCCAGTCTGAATTCCCATCTGGTCCTCATGCATATCACATACGCATATTAAAAACTAACTTGTTTCTGAGTGGGGCTCTGAATTTGCTCCCATGCATAGCAGATAAAATGCATGTACTTGTGATCTGAGGTGTAGTTATGCATGTATATTACGAGTTGAATGGTACAATGGATACTGTTCATTAATATTTCTTATTTTCTGAACCTTTTTTTAGGTTTTACCATAGGTGTGCAGCAGCTACATCCAGCTTTCATTCAGAGACCCTTTGGGTAAGTGGAAATGTTTCTTAACAGTCTGTTTGAAAGCAAATTCGTGAATCAACTTCATTATTTAAAATGCGTGAAAAAAAGGCTTAGCTGTCAAGAGTGGACAGTTTCAACAGCTGCTGTTAATGTTTGGAGTACTTTATTTCTGGTGAAGATTTCAGAAGTTTTGTGCATTTGTCAGCTTAATTCCCAAAGATCCTCCTTTATCTTCAGTAAATCTCAGTAATAATAAACCCAACTCATCGCTCGCTGCTTTGCCAACTTCAAGAATTCGCAAGCATTCAAATAAATGGAAAGTAGTTACTCTATTATAATACTTAAGGTGTCAAAACAATTAAGCAAATTCTGTTCTCATGTTTCTTAAATAAGATCTTGTGTTTCCCCTGTGCCATTTCCCACATAGTAATGCTTAGGATACAGTTTTATCCTAGAAAACAAATTGCATTGGAACTAAAGTCTGTTACTTAATGAAAGTAACATTAGGTCAAAAATTGATTTTGGACAGATGTTATACAAGGCTTGAATAGTCTGCAAAAGTGGGCTTTTGTCTGCTGTTTTCAATAGCTTATACCATCCCTACTCGGTTAGAAAAGTCCTCTTTTTATACATCTAATAGGATCTGGCAGCTGCTCGGCAAAAGACAAGTGTGCTTCACGAGAACAATAGTGACTGTCATACTGCCTTCATTTAACTGTTTAATGATTGATGCCGTTCTTTTTTTACACCATTTCAGAAAGTGAATATTGATAGGGGTTTTTTATTATTATTTTCTAAGAGCATTAAGAAAGTAGGTGCATTTTTTAAAGCTTTTGAGCACTGCTCTGTTGTGGTTTTTGTGTGACTCTAATATAAATAGATGGGATTTTGGCCTTTGTCAGCAGAAGTACTTCATCCCTTTCGTGCTCTGCTCATGGTTTTTTGGAGTGGGTTTTTTGATGGGAGTTTTTTTGTGTTTTGGATTTTGGTGGTTTGTTGTTTTGGTTTTTTTTGTTTTTTTTTTTTAAAGAAAAAAAAATCTGACAACAAAACAGAAACTTTCACTCCTCTGCCCTCATGGCTGCCATTGCCAACTGCCTGGATAATCTCATTCTAATGAGTTTATGGATGTAAGAGACCATGTTGCCACAATAGTGCACACCCAGTGTACGTGTGTTGTATATGGTTCAAACATGCCAGTTTTCATAAGTGATTACAGCTCTGTTGGAAGGACTTAAAGAACATCTGTCATGAAATGAAGAGTCTCTTTTTTTTTTTTTTTTTTTTAGTGCAAGATCCACAGTAGTTACATAGACAAGATGCTGCTGTTTAATAGTTCTCCTCACATGAGAGCTACAGTAGCTTTCTTGGCCCCCAGAGTAGGCAGCAGTGAGATGTGAGCCCCAAGTTGCACAGGAGTGCACAAGGAAAGTTGATGGTAAAGCCAGCCTGTTAATGAGGTTTTTCCATGCATGATAACAGGAAAGAGCAGAATGGTGAAGCACATTAAATTCCTGGTGTTGGCAGGAGCACCAACGCACGCCTGTTCCCCTTGCAGATAATGGGCTGCTCTGGGGGTGCTGCTCCTACCCAGCAGCCGCAGCTCTGGAAAACACAGTTTTTCTTTCTGCACAGTTTGCTTTTAGTTTCACATACAGAGAGGAGTGTGAGATCAACTGACTACGTGTTCCTTGTGATCTAGACAGTTAGTGTTCCAGTTCTTAGGCACTGGTTTCATCATTAAACCAGCAGAGCTGCAGTTAGCACATACAGCAGAGAGCACTATAAATTATTTATCAGTTGCCGAGAGACAGGAACCAGCAGACTGGAGGGTTGGAGGGAAAGTATTATATATCATTATTTGCAAGCATCAGTAAACAGTTTCATTGCATTCAGTCATTGCTGCAGCAGAATCACTGGAAATGTGGGTTTGGCGAAATGTGGAGCCATTTACCTGAGCACCACGACTGGGACTGCTCTGTGGCTTCTAAGCAAAGCATCAGGTGCTCAGTCAAGCAACAGAGCTTGGCTGCCAGTTCCCTCTTTGTCTTGTCAGTAGACCAACAAAATTAAGAGCCTGCCAGGCTCCACTCTTGCATTCCCTTGAACCCACAATTTCCTTGGCCCTCTGTGGGATTTGAGGATAGATGAGAAATTTATCAGGATCTGTCTTTGGAAGCTTCATCAAACTGCTGTTGTCAGTTTGCTCTGCGCTGTGTGGAGTAGATCCTGACCTTCCCCCAGATGAAGCTCAGTGGCTCCTTTGCTTTGCCCATGGTGTAAAATGTTGCCTGGTTCTCTCTCCTGCAGTTCCTGTCTCTGCAAAGTGCTTCTGCCCAGTGGTTGATGTGTGGCTTCCAGAGGACGATTGTTATGGGATGTGGGGTACTAAGTGTGCAGGCTGGACTTGACAAGGGAGGAATGAATGAACAACCCATTAACAGCTAGACAGTTAAGTAAGAGAAAACCAGCCAATCATGTTCCAGCTGTTAAGCCACAAAGTGCAGGTTTTGGTGAAACCTGAAATGGATGGAAACTATGAAAATTACCCAAACATCAGTAAGGATTATTTATAAACTGAAGGCTTCCCCCCACCCCCCCAGCCCCAGGCACCCAAATGCAGCTGTAAATATTGCCTGGGGTATGCGGAACAGAAAGAGAAACCATGAAGAGCCTCTCTCCTTCCTCCTGCTGCCCTGGCAGGGGAGGCACTCACACAGACAGCGAGGAGTCGGTAGTAAATCCTGTTTTCAAAAGCAGTCTCTAGATTGTCTAACCGGAGATCTTAACAGTAGTGCAAGGCAAAGGATGGATCTATGTCAGGGTGACTCAGAGATCTGCCTTCTGAGTTTGGGGAAGCAGCATCAGGCCTGAGGGCTTAGCCTGGAGCTTGCAGAGCATACTTTGCTTGGAGGCAGCTGACAATGCCACAGCGTGTCCCTGCAGCTACCACCCAGCGCTGAGCTGTGCGTGGGCCACCAGAGAAGGGAGAGACCTTTGGAGATGTCTCTTCCTCAGCAGCATTTTAAGAAATTTTGAGAAACATGAAACTTCTTGGAAGCTCCCTGGAGCACCTGTGTAGACCGCTTGACCAGGAGTACATGATGACATGGCAGAGCTGCTTGGTGCCCCTCTCTTGGTCCTCTCCTCTGTGACTCCAGTGCTGGAGACAGCTTGAGCCTGTGCAGGGAACGGGGATTCCCTGATTCTCCTCTTTGCAGCCGTGCTCGCGGCTCTGGATGCGAGCGGCATGTGGCAGATGCATTCCTGTGGCTGTGCCTCAGCAAGAGAGCTATCTGTGTGGGAGATCTCCCAGTGACTGAGCTCTTGGAAACATATCGTGCTGTCTCTTGCAGCAGGATCTAGCTCTTTCTAGATCTGCACATTGGATGTCATTGCTTGAGAGACCCTGCTGCCCATCGTTGTGTAGTTGCTTATTTTGACCACCCCTGACTCTGGCCCACATTTGGTCTCAGGCAGCAGCAGAAAGAGTTAAATGTCTGAGTTTGAAATTTCATGCACTGATGCTGCTGCAGTTAGGAAGTGAAGAAAGTCCCTCTCTGTGTCAGCCCATCCTCTCTTGCAGTTGTTTATCCTTAAAACTTCTCTATTGGGTTAAAAATAAAAGGAAACAGACTTTCACCTTTTCTGTGGTTATGCTCATCACAGGGCGCACACTGGCCTTGCTCTGCTCAGCCTCTCAGCTGGCATCCCCCATGCCCCAGCTTCCACCAAAAGCTGCCCAGCAGCAGGACCCAGCCCACTCTGCAGCTCACGAGCAGCTCCCCGGGGGTGGCACACCCGGCTCCTGGTGTTGATGGTGTGCCAAGAACATGAAAGCTTTGAGGGGATTTCCTAAGAAACGTTCAAATCCAATTTCCAAATGGCTTCAGCTGCTGGTTCCTGGACATGGTTACTGCTATTTAGGCCAAATGTTTGCCAGTCAGAAAGAGCTACTTTTTTTTTTTTTCTTTCTTTCAAGAGTAGACCTGTTATATGCAGATCAGATGGCTTTGCAGATTTTTTTGAACATCTGCTTCATGGTGACAAATGCTGGTATTGGACCCAAGGGCTTGGTATACATTTCCTATTGGTTTGGGGCACAGTTTGCTCATGCCCTGCATCTGGTGTAGACCTGTGGAAAAATACAAGAGGAGAACATGGTCTGATGTACTGACCTTACACTGGGCTGCATAGTGTGCCAGGCTCAGGACGGTAGTGGACCTTTTGCAGGGGACAGGCTGTGGGTGAAGGGTTCCATGTGCCATTCCAGTGCAGCCAGGGCACAGGCCTGCATGTGATGGAGAGCCAAGCTGAGCTGGCTCCAGCTTTGTCTTTACAGCACTTGGCTCAACTTGTGCCATCTTCTCTGTGTGTTTCCGTTGCCTTTGGGTTTGCTTTTCGTCCTCAGCAGCACAAGAGCAGCCCCCTTTGCAGCAGAGACCCAAGTCCTTTCCCCTTGTGGCAGGAGTTGGGGAGTGACAGATGCAAAATTCTCCTGAGCTAGCTGGTGCCATGTTGTCCCAGCGTGGCAGATTCGTGCATGTGTCTGAATTTTCAGAGCAGTCCAGCTTGTACTTGATCTTGTCTGTCCTTCGCGCAGCTGTTGGCATGCTGGTCCCTAACTCTGTAGTGTTAAACACATGCCCAGTAATTCGAATGATAAATGCAGCTCTGACTGGCCTGCCTCTGAGCTGAGAACACCAGTGAGGAAACCAGACAGTTGTTGTGCTGATAATTTGGTAGCAAGGACACTGGGTCACTTCTAAATATGACTTATATGAAGAACTTGTTCCCCACAGATGGGAGCAAGCTACATACCAGAGCTAAATATACTCTATGATCACAAAAGATGAAAAGTTGTGAACCTCAGAGTTAAAATCAGGTCTCCTATTTCTTGGTCTCTAAATCCTGTAAACAGGGTCGTGTTGTCCTCTGCAGGTTTCCTGTTGCCAGCTTTGAGCTCTTCAGCTCTCCTGTGTCAGAGCTGAGCTGCTGCTGCCTTTGCCCTGGCCAAAGCAGCAGAGGCAAGGGAAGCCGTGCTGGGACAGACTCACAGCCTCCCCAGTGACTCCAGCTTGTGGGAAGGTGTGGAGAGAGATGTCTTGGACACTCTGGCAGCAGAAATTGTTGAAACTCTTAAAATGAAATTTCTTTCTTGTCTTGTTTGTATCACTGTAGGATTTCTTTTGTCAAAAATAGGTATTTCATTGCTGCTTCCATAGCTAAAGCATTGTACTTCAAAATACTTCATCTATCCAAGAAAGACTTCCTGATAAATCAGAATTGTGGATGGTTTTAATTAAAAGTCAGTGAAAAGGATCATGTGTAAAGAAAGAAAATCTGTTAAAAAATGGAACCAGTTGAAAGTCAATATATATTATGCCAAAACTTGTCAGGTACGTGAGAAGACTTCAGAGGTGTTTCTGCAGCTTTTGTGTTTCTCCAAATTGCAGAAGAAAATTGGAAGGCTTAGTTAAAGGCAGAATTCCTGGGGCTGATGTTAATCTATCAGAACCTCTGATTTTCCTCCTGTGTGGACAGGATGAATCTAGCATCCTCTGGGGATGAAGGACTCTGATGCTAAAGGACCTGGGCTTCTGTAGTGTGCTGGTGTGAAGCATTTTCTGTTTCTTCTGTCAGTTCATTTCTGGTGCCTGTGCTTATAACTCAAAGGGGAGGGGTTTTCCTTCTCTGGATAGCTCACCAATTGTGGATAAACTTCCATGTGGCTTTTTCCTTGGTGCCAGATGGCTCTTGTTTCAGGCAGATGTTATCTCCTGCTACCTGAGTGTTTTTCAGCCTGCTTCTCCAAAACTATTTTTGATTTGGCCCAACATGCCTTTGTTTGGGACTAATTTTTTTTTTTTTTCCTTTGGGTGTGGGGGAAGCAAGATGCAGAGGATAAAACTGTAAATTGTTGATCCTGACTAACTCGTAGTAGAGCCCAGCGTGTTGGTCTCAGCCTTGGTTAAACTGAGAAGAAGGATTAGGTCTTTGAGAGTACATCTTCTCACATCTTTGGTTTGCAACCTCTTTTTTTTTTTTTTTTTTTTTAAATTTCTTTTGGGTTTTTTTTCCCCACAACTCTGCATCAGCTATGGGAGAAGGAGTAGGTAGCATTTATTTTACTTGCTTTTGTGGGATCCACCTTCTTCCACTATGGGCCTTAGTTTATTGCATCGTGAAATCAAGATGTGCTGATGCTGGGCTATGATAGATTCTGAGCTACTGCAGTGTCCCCTATTCCTTAAATTTTCTCTCTCCTGCCAAAATGTGAATAAACTGAAGTCATGGATTGCTCTTGTACCATTTAGTTGGCATTTGCATTTCTTGAGCAATGGTTTTGGTAGGCTCAGCAACCAGCAGAGCTTATGACTAAATCTGGCAATATACTCACTTTTTCTCTCGTACTGATTACAGCCTGGGACAGTTTGTTGTGACAGGTTGTTCCTTGGTGATTGCCACCAGTGTGGTGATGTCTGGTCCCAACAGGGAAGCGGGAAAGCCAGTCATATACTTGTTTGCACAGGCTGCTGTGTAAACCTCAGAGAGCCAGAGGAGGACAAGTAGAAGACAGGCAGGAAAATCAGTTAGAAGATGAGCAGAAATTGTGTTGGTTGGTTTGGCATTTTGTATTTGTGTTATATGGTAGTAGATGAGAATAAATACTGTACCATGGAGCTGCAGAGTTCATCCTTGTCTTACCTCGAGCTGGCTGAGACAGCCAGCTGATGAGGTAGAAGCTGTTGATCTTTCAGTACGTGTTTAAATCAGCTTTAGTAGGGATTTGGAGGTTTTTCATGTCAGTGGTTGAAGTCCAGCCTGTGTCAGTGAATGATGGCAGAGTGGTTGGGCCACAGTGAATGTCCTGATCTGGACCAAAGCATTGGTGAATAAATTCTGTGATCTCCTGGAGCAAGAGTCCTTGTTGGCATGCAGGGACTACCCTGGCTGTGCTCTAGCTTGTGGCACCTCGTGTTGTCTGGATTTGAGACCAGGACCTGAATTTCTCACATTTCTACAGCCTGACGTTGTGGTTGGGACCCATATGATACATATCACAAAGCCTGCCACCACTCCATGTAGGTTTTACTCAAAGTGGCTCCATGAGGTGAGTGCTTGTTGGCTTGGGAGCGTCCTTCAGGGATGATGTTCTTGGGGCATGAGTTACATCAGGATGTGTCTGAGCAGCACCAGTTCCAAGGTGGTGGTGCAGCACTAATGCGAGTGTAGAGCTCCTGGATTGCTGCTGCATTCTTGGTGGTGCTGGGCTGTGCTTCCCAGAGCAGCTTCTCTCTGGTGCTTTTAAACTCATGAACCTACTTCCAAGTACATCTTCAAACATGTCATCCAGGCTGTGGTTGGAGGTTACTTCACCAGAGTTGGTTTTCATGTTGCTGTCCTGGGCAGCTGTGACTCTGCTCAGCTCGTTCTGCAGTACCACCTACCAGCTGAAGCCTGGCACCGCCTGCCATCATGTGCTGGGGCAGTGTGGGTGTCCCTGTAGCAGCTAATGGGTCAACTCTAGTGGAAATGGAGGCCAAATTCCTGGGGTCAAATGCCAGAAATTTTGCCTTCACTGGCAGACACAAAGGGCTCTGTTTCTTTTATTCTTTAAGGAATAAAAGGCTGCTCGCGGTGGTGGCATTTGTGTGCTGATCTCTGTGAGGCTGCCAAGAGCCTCGTGCCCCTCCTTGTTTCCCAAGTGTTTGTGTGATGCTGTGTCCTTCTTGACAGAGGGTTCCACTTGTCTCCCACCTCTCCAGAAGTAGTGAAGCAAGCTCTCAGCATGGTTGGTGGAGATCGAGGGGGTCAGGAACTCCTGCTCACTGCTCTCCCAGACCCCTGCAGCTTGCTGGAGCCACTCATGGCTCATGCGTAGGAAGTCCTGCAGGATGGGAGACAGCTGAGAAGTGCAGCTACAACACATTTTAGGTTTAATTCTGATGTAAAATAGTGAAATATATAGTTGCCTCAGAGATGTGCTGTGCCAGATGGAGCTGCTGATGAGGGAGAGGGCCTTGTTAGGTTATTTCTCTCCCTTGTTGTTTGGGAAGGGGTGTGGGACACAAGGCTGTGTGACTTGTCCCTTCTTCCTGGCTGCCCTTGGGGCTGTATCTGCCCACCAGCCACCGCTGCCCTGCAGCTTTCCCCTGGTATGCACAGATAGCCCTCCTGGTGTGGTGGGCAGAACCAGGTGATGGCCATGTTTTAAAAAGTCCATTCTTTCAGCAGGCAGCACCTCCCAGGAGCCAAGGGCACTGGCAGCCACAAGCCTTACCTGATGCATTTGAACATCTCCATCTAGGACTGCGCCAAAACTGGGCTGCTTTTGTTCTGTCCTTCATATTTTGCAGAGCAAAAGCAGAAGCTGAGCCTGCGTCTCCTCTGCCAGTGGCTCTGTAACCATCTCTTGTTTTGTGTCTTTCAATCTTGGCTGCTGGGGCAGCGTGGCATCGTGCCACGTAGTTAGGAACGTGGGCTAGCGTGGGGTCCCAGCTGCTCTCCTGCACCACGACGACCCTCCCGAGTCCCTCCTGCGGCCACCGCTGCCTCTAGACTTAGGTTTGACCGTGCTCCTTGCGTTTTGTGGCCTTTGCCCGTGATTAATTATAACGCCATAAGCATCTCATACGTCTGCTGTTCACGGGATGACTTTGATGTGTGGTGGCAATGGCTGATCACTTGGTTGGTGTTTTATAATCACGTTGTGTGTATTCTAGATGAAGTTCTCTTCTGGCTGGCAGGGCCCATCATGGGGGACAGGGGAAAACTGCAGCGAGGGAGGAAGGGAAAGGCATCTTAAAACACAGATGTGACTCATTCTGTAGAAATGCAGATTAGAGTTTGCTGATTTCTCTAAAAAGAACACCAAAAGAGCATTTATTTTATTTTTTTTTCCTGGAAGATCTTCAGAAATAGTGGGAGAGGGGAAAAATATTGTAAGGCTTTCTGTGGATGCTAAATGTAACCAGCAGAGAACTTCATTGTACTGCACTGTGTTGTTTTTTCTTTGTAGCTGCAAGTCATCAAAGTGACTTTACCTTGGATTTTGTTTGTGTGTTTTGGGTTGCTATGCATCCACCTAATTCTGGAGTCCAAACTGCATAATATCTTGATTGAAATTTCTAGATAAATTATTAAAACCCCACAGACCAAAAGAACCTTCCTTTTTACATAGAAGCAGATTCTGGAGTTGCTGAGTGTGATGTTCCTAGTGCTGTAAACTATGGAGTGTGATGTGGACTGGTGTATGCATTGGGCTGGGATGTGTTTCTGGAAACAGTACAGGAGTACTTGCTCTCTTCCTAGCTAATGGTGCTCTTTATTCAAAGTAGCATTGAAGAGCTGGAATTTTTCCTTGCTGAGGGGAAAAAAGTAGTGCAGTCATGGATTTGCTGTCTCTGGAGCGCACCATGGGAGCTGCGGTGGAGGAGCTGTGTACGTGAAGGCAAAGCCAACGTGTGGACTTTGAGGGCCAAGTTGGGAGTGTGCCTTGCCCTGACAGCCCCGCACACGGCCACGTCCCCTGCACGGGGTGTGCCAGCTCCAAAGAGCAGTTGGGTGGCAGCAAGGGACATCAGGGGGTGACCTGCAAAGCCGCTCACACAGGATGATGCTCAGGCTGGATTGCTTGGAGGCTCTTGGACCATCCTCCTGTTCATTTTGCAGGCACAGGCCGAATGCCTGTGTGCAGGAAAAGTGCAGCCCCCTCCTCTGCTGGTGGGTGTTTTTTGAGTGAGTCCTGAGCATGAGGATTGTGCTTTTGTTGTTGCATTTGTGGAGTGGTTTTAACTTTATCAAGCCCTGGAGTAGCAGGAAGCCTGGTAGTGGGACAGCACTTGCAGGGAGAAGCAGCAGGCAGCCAGAGCATGTGCCATCAGTCTGGGGTGCAGGCTGTTGTCTGAGCTGCTGATTTTACAAGGGAGTAAAGCAGGAGTCACATGTGGGGTCTGCTCATCTCTCCCCAAATGGTTGCATGGGCCAGGACCTGGAGCTGCCTCCGTGGAGCCTTTCCCCAGACCCTGGCAGGCCAAGAGAGCAGCATTGCACCTCTGTGTTGTTTAAAACAAAATGAAACAAAACAAACCCACAGTGACCAGGCACGAGGAGTCTCCTGGTTGGGACTGGGCCCATCTCCTCAGAAGAGGTGGCTGCTGCTGCCTGATGTGAATGTGTGACATTAAGTGCCTGTGGTTCTGAACCAGTGTACAGGCTGTAGCTCTGATCCATCCCTGCTGACCTCAGTGTAGATCAGAGCTAAACTAAAAGTGATTCAGTGAATTTCTGCCACCTCATCACATTCTTGTTGGTCACAGGGTGCTGTGGGTATTGTGCATTTATGGGCTGAAGGGCTGTGATGTCCATCTCTGCGCTATGGTGAGGATGGCTCTGGTCTCTGAAAATGGTCTTACACTTAATCAGCCAAAGGATGAGGTGCTCTCCACCATCCATCCTCCACAGTGCTGCTCCTCTGGGGGTGGCCTCACTATATCTAAGGACCCTGATTCTGGAGGCAGTGTTGCCATGTGTGGGGAGAGCAATCATTCTCTCATCATGCAAATTACCTCCAGAAAAAACAAAGTGCATATGTGAGTGGGAAAACAAGAAAAAACTCTGTTCAGATGAGTGCTTGTTCGTGAGAAGCTTTTCTTCTGCCTGAAGAGCAGGTTAAACCAGCTCCAGGTGGACCCTGGTACCTTGATGGCTGAGACCTAGGATGGACACTCAGGTGGAATGGGAGCAGTCAGTGACCAACCCAACCAGCAGAAATGTTCAGCCCCTGGTTGTGGGTCCACATACCAGAGCACCAGGTCCCACAGCTGGGCAGTGGGGTGAGTGCTGAGGTTTCCAGCCCCAGGGATCAGACAGATGGGCAAGATCTCCTCTCCCCGAGCTGCTGAGCTCAGCTTCAAAGAGCAGCTGAGGCACCTACGGGCCTGTGTCTTGTGAAAAGCCTGTGGGAGGCTTTTAAAAGTGGTTGTGTTTGAAAATGTGCTGTCACACACATCCACACAAAAATCCCCAAAATATTTGAATCTACATTAGCTCTTTGCAGAGTTTTACCTTGGTGGGTTTGTTCTGTTTGCCAGAACAAGTTGGGTTTAGGGACAGGGTGGAACGAGCTCTCCAGGGGATGGCTTTTGGTTCATGCTGTTGCCTTGCGTGGTTCAGCAAGTGGCCGGCCAAAGGGACCTTTTCCACAGGGTGCAATTTTGGTGCACATGGCTCTGATCTTTCAGTGGTCACTTGCTGTTTGCTGGTGACAGTCTGCACCCCCCTTTTTCTTAAGCCTCAAATCTCTCTGGCCTGCTCACAATGGAGCTCTCTGCTGCCCAGGGCTCTGCAGCCAGGTACTGTTTGCTCACTGCAGTTGATGTGCAATTGCCCATTTATGTCTGGTCTGTGGAAGTTTGTGTGGATGGACCTAAACCTTCAGGTTTGTGCAGTTTTTGCTCTTGTTTGAGACAGGCTTCTTGGAAAATATACCCCTTTCATTTTGCTGCCTCTTTTTTTTTTTTTCCCTTTCCTCCTCATTAGCAATTTCTAGCAAATTAGTGGGCAATCCTGCATTAATCATCTCCAGGATAATTCAGCCTGTGGACTTCTGATTGACTGTGGTGGTGTTAAATTCCTCTCAGCAGCACAGCTACCTCAGGGCAGGGGCAAACCTGCTGGTGAAAAGCAGCACTTAAGGACCGGCATCGAGAAGGGCAGAGGGAATGCCAGGGGCTGTCTGGCCACAGAGCCTGGGTGGAACAGCTCCTGGGCACACGAGCACCGCTGCTGGCATGGTTGCTACTGAGGAGTGTTACTGAAGGGAAGAAAACCAGAATTAATATCCCGTGTTTTACAACAAACACCCTGTAGCATTGCCCTAAACATCCAGTGTTATGGAAACATAGGCTTGAATGTGTAGTAACTGATAACAGCTGGCAAGCTGGAAGGCCCCTGGCTGTGCCTGGGGACAGTGGTCATTCCTGGTGGGACCTAGATGGGGTGAGTGGAGGAGTGACCTGGTGTCCCTGGTGCTGGGAGGTGCCCTATGGGAGCTGTGGGTCCTTGGGAGCTTCCGGCAGGGTTTAGGTGGTGGCAAGGAGTGTGGACCTGGAGGATACGGGAGGTGGTGAGTCTGCCAGTGCTGGCAGGGACAGGTAGAGCATGTGGGGACTGGGGAGATATGGTGAGCCAGTCAGGCACAAACTGTCACAGCCATCCAGGAAGGTTATTCTGGGGGCCAGCAGCCTGGATAGTGGGAGATTAGAAGACATGGAGACTCGGGCGTGTGTTTGTCCTTGCAGCCATGCTTCACCTTGCACTACTTCCACCCTTGGGGTCTAGGAGTGTTTTGCAGCACCCCTCACTCGAGGGCAGCACTGCTGGGCAGCACCCTTTCTGTGGCTGATGCACGTGAATTTGGGGGGGGAAGGAGGGGGATGTGCAGCTCAGAGGGAACCCAACCCCTCACTGACTCTCTCCCTTTGCCTCCACAGACTCACGCCTCACTATGTTTACCCCCAAGCTATCATCCAGCCCAGCGTGGTGATCCCTACCCCTGTGCAGTCCATCACGTCTCCCTACATCGACTACACGGCCGCTAGCCAAGCCTATTCCCAGTACACCACAGCTGCCTACGACCAGTACCCCTACGCTGCCTCCCCCGCTGCCGGCTTCGTGGGATACGGCTACACGGGCGCGGTGCAGCCGCCCATCACCGCCAGCAACCCCGCGGCCCCCGCCACCGCCTTCGTGCAGTACCAGCCCCAGCAGCTGCAGCCCGACCGCATGCAGTGAGGGCCCTGCCCGCGCCTTCCACACCCGGGACAATCTTTTACAGCGGAAGGATACGACTAGGACAGCAAAAAAACAATAAAAGAGAACAAAACAACAACAACAAAAGGCACCCCACCCCTTTACCCCCTTTACGTAGGTGCATATCCATACCTAAGCTATTTATAGTGTTACGGGCGAGCCCAAACCCCTGCAGTCCTGACTGTGCTTATGAAAAATGGACTTCTGATAAGTTGTTATTTTGTTGTTTGTTTTTTTTTTTTTCCCCAATCCGGACAGATACTGTCTTGAAGATGTTCTAAAAGTGACTGAAATGTTTCACAGGAAAACTACAGATTCTTGCACACATCGCAGTCTGCTTCCATCACCCGTGGTCTTCTTTCTACCCCTGCCCCATCAGCCCTTCCCTCCTCATCAAACCTGCAATCCTCTTATTTACTGCTGAGGTACAGAGGTACTCGGAGAACATGGAAAAGAGCAATCTTATTTTTTGGTTGTACAAAAACTTTGTAATACTCAGAGATGCCTTACAGAAAAAAAAAAAAAAAGAAAAACTATTTTTTAATATTTATTGCGATTTTATTCGCATGAGCTGTGAATTGCAGACAGAAGAATAGTAGTAAGTATCTGCCTTGTTTAATTCTCATTTTACTAAATTATTGTACGTAGGTAAAAGTTCTTAAGTAATTGCTGAATCACTTCAACATGCAAAAGGGAATATTGGCTTGAAGGAGAGCAGAATATTCCTTTAGTCAACGCACTGTACTATTTTCTTATTGTAATTGTTACTCTGTTAAGATTATCTCAAATTTAGGTATATTTTTAAATGCAAAAAACCAAGAATACTGAACATTTTGTCTACTTTGGTAGATCTTTTGTTACAATGCTGCAACCTATGGAGACATTTACAGTATTTATGTAAAAGAGATTTGGGGCTGTTGGCCAGTGAAGCTTAGGAAAATATCATGAGTGGAGCAAAAGAGAAAAAGGTGTTATGTCCTTGAACAAATGGGTAAACGTAACCTTCTTATGCCTATAATCCAACAGCCAAATAAAGGAAGAGAACAGATGATGTAAGTTAAGTGCATTTCTACAAAGAACAGCAATAAACTATTTTAACTTTTAAAATTATTCCGTACTGTATGGTACCATGTTTGCTTGGCTGGAGTTCTTTAGGGAGTGCTCTCAAATTGTCCTGGTCTGGCTGTGCACCGTTACTTGCTCTGCACATCCCAAGTCACCGTGGTGTTTTTGAGTGTATATTGCTGTTGGAGGTGATGATGTCTGAAGCCATCCTGGGGGAAGAGGGTGCTGTAGGGTGAAAGCAGAAGCAGTTCAGCACTGTCTGATCAAGTGCCCTGGTGAACTTCAGGGCTCACAGTCTAACGTCATCAGTAGGCCCCAGAGTAAACAGCCCATCTGGATGAATGGAAACAGGTCTTTCCTCCCTCACTCGTATTGCGTGAGAATGCAGGTCCTGGTGGGGCTCTGTTCATCCTGCCTGGGGTTTTGTGTGGGAGACATTTATTTCCTTTTTAAGTAATTACTTTCTGGATAGGGTTGTGGGGCTGCCAAAAGTGTAAGAGGCAAGCGGCGCATCCAGCCCAGCGCTGGCAGGGAGCACAGCCTGGCCCCAGAACCTGCCTTTGAAGTGCTATCGGGGCTGGAGATTATTCAGCAATTCTTCTTTCTCCCTGTCATGAGTCTTTCTAAGGAGGAGGAGGGAGGGAAGGATTTCAGAGGCAAATGGGGGTACTGGGAGCTGCCAGGGAGTGCTCAGCCCCACGGCATTGGGGTGCCCATCCTCAGGCAGTGCTTCTGCCTGGCTCCAGCACTGCTGGACATTGGCTTTTGCCTTCACCGAGGACCTGCATGTTCCCTGGCCAACAGGAAAACCAAGACCTCTGAAAATTAATTTGTTGTTGGAAAAAAATACATGTCCAGTGCATTTTGAAGTGAGAAGAGTGATGATTTTCCATTTAGCTGACATTAATTTCCTGAAAGGTGGCCAAAGCTGGTGGGCAGGGAGGGTGCAGGTGGCATGGAGCAGCAGCAGCAGCAGCAGCACACTCCTGCCCAGCACCCAGCCTGCCCAGTACCAGCCCTGGGCCCTGCTCAGCTTTGCTTCGGGCTCATTTTGAGAAACCACCACATCCAAACAGCCCAACCTGCAGCCTTCCTGTGCATGAAAACCCAGCTGTGAAATTGTGGCCAGGCAGAATAATGAAATGTGCTGGCCAGCTTCCCATGTGGGAGTGGGGTTGGGATGGCAGGAGCAAGGGAAGCCTGTACCCTGAAAAAAAGGAGCCCAGACACTGCCTTGGCTCGGTGCTAGGCTGGGAAAGTGGGAAGAGCCTGATGGGTCACAGTGTTAAAGGGACAAGAGTTAAATGCAGTGTGTGGATGGGAGGCCGTGGCTGTGTGGCTCCTGAGGGCTCAGGGTAGCACAGGACAAGTGCTTAAATCACTTTGCAATTGCTTAGAACTGTGGTTTGGTTTTTTTTCCATACGTTGCTTGACAGAGTGTGCTCTTTCACCTGCACCATGTACTTTATGTAGTCCCAGTGCGAAGCAAACTCACCTCAGGCAGCTCAGCTCTGTCAGACATGACAGGAGCCCAGGGTGGGCGTGAGCTGGGGAGTCCCAGTGCCATTTGTAAAGGCTCTGGTGCAACAATGTGCAGCCACAGGGATGCAGGGAGGAGCAGCACAGCCTGGATGGTTTTGACAGGGCAACCCTGGCAGCACCACCTGCTTGGCACAGGCTCTGGGGGATGGGAGCTGCCACAGGGGACCTTGTCCTGGACACATCCCCGTGGCCATACTGGCAGCTCACCCAGTCCAGGCCACCTCCCCACAGCTGTGCCCATATGCCCAGTCATTTGCATCACAAGTTAAATTTTTTTTCATAGGAAACCATCAAACCAGGATGAGCTTTGACTTGTGTGGGCTGGAGCAGGTGTCAGCCCCTCTGCTGTCCTGGGGAAGCAGCACCATAAATACTGGTGCCAGGGTCCTGGTCATTGCCCAGATGAGCCCAGCTGCATCACAACATCATCTCCCTTCCCACCCCACAGCAGCCAGCTGAGAGACAGCCCCATGCCCCAGGCTGCCCGTAGAGCATCGTGACTGGGGCCAGACCCTCCCCACCACGGGAGTGGTGAGATTTCTGCCCTTTCCAGGCACTACCTTATCCCAGAATGTCCCTGTCATGGAGGCAGAGCCAAGGGCTCTGCTGCAAGCAGCCACCCAAACCCTCTTGCGATAAGAGGCTGAGGGACGCTGAGTCTATGTCTCTGCAGCCCTGTGTTATCTGGCTGAGACATTTGGGGAGTCCTGTGGGTTCCCACTGAGGTCCAGAGCTTCACAGTGGCACTCCCAGCTGGGGACTGTCCCTGGGAGGGCAGGTGGGGGGCACTGGGGGCCCTGCCAGCCCCCACAGCCCAGGTCCTGCAGCTAACGAGCCCCAGTGCCAGAACTTTATGGCTGAGAGGGAAAGGCCGAGCACAGAGTTTATTTGCATAGTAACTGGGCTGCTGCTGGCACTTACCCTTTAAAATAAAATTCACAGCAAAATGTTTTTACCCCCTCGCATACAGGGAATGCTAACAGCATCCTTTTTTTTCTCTCTTCTGGCTGAAACTTGTTTTTCCCTCCTTTGTGCCTCTCTGAATCCTGCCAGCGTAGAGATTCCCTTGTTCAGAGAGAAAAAAAGAAAGGGAGGGAAAAAAAAAAGAAAAAGAAAAAGGAAAACTTAAGCCTGGGATTAAAAACCATCACTAAAATAGTTTGAATAACAAAGTCAACTGACTCGCTGGGAGCCCGGTGAATGCCTGTCACGTATCACCCTGCACTGGGAGCAGGATCATGTGTTTCACTAGATAGTTCCTGGAAAAGCTTCTGCTCAGCCTGATAGACCCACGACTGCTGATACCGCTGTGCCCACACCATGGGCCTGCTCCCCCGAGGGCTGTGGAAAACTTCCTGAGCTTATAGGGGTGGGGGATAAATAAATCTCCCTTGGGTACCAGAGATCAAGTCTTCTTGTAACCTGGATACCCACCAGCTGTAAATGGTGATCAGGACTTCTCCAGCCTCAGTAGTCCCAGCACTGGCACACTGTGCCAGCAGACCCTCCACCCTTATTGATGGCTTTGGCAATGGGATTTATATTGGGTTTGTTTTTTTTTCTTCCCCCACTAATTTTTGCATAGTTTTAGCTACATAAATAATCAAAAAGATGGGACACTGCATGACATAAAAACAGAGGGTTTGTAAAGGCTTCCCAGGCAGAGCCACCTCATCATGTCAGACATGTGTGGGACCATGCAACGAGGAGCACCTGTACCCAACCTGGAACACCTGTACCCAACCTGGAACACCTGTACCCAACCTGGAACACCTGTACCTAAACCCAAAGCCAAATAACTGTGAATTTATCCTTTTGCTAAAACCAGCAGCACAAAAGTGGAAGCACAGAGGTGTCATGAGGCACAGCAAGAGGGATGATGGCTCGAATAAGGCCACACTGTGTGTGTGGGCAATTAAAGGCTTGGATTTATTAGCCCTGTGCTAATAGTCAGGAAGCTGATGGTGGTGACGGAGGAGTCGGAGATGGAGAAGCTGGTGATGGAAAGGTCAGAGGTGGAGACATCCGAGGTGTCAGAGTTTGTTGTTCTGAAGGTGCTGCAAGGTTTTAGGGTGAACCAGGGCAATCCCTGTTGAACAGGCTGCAGTGGGTACAGGCTGTGCCCAGCCTCAGCTGCCAAAGCTGGGGCTGGCATGAGATGAGGGCAGTGCCACCATGGCAAGGGTGTTTGCCCACAGAGGGACTCAGGGCAGCTCTGGCCATGAGCACAGGGTGTACACTCCTGTCTCTAGACATCCCTAAATATATCTGCATGAGTAAAATTTTTTGTACGTCTATTTAAACTTATGTAAATTTTAATATATAATTATATACAGATAGGTTTAAACACACTTACTTAGTTTATATATAAAAATACATACACAAAGTATTTTTTTCCTACTCCCCTGGGGCATCTTTTTGCTGCAGCCTCTGCAGCAACTCCTGGGCTTGCTGCGGCCACACGCCATGAGCTGCACGTGTACTGGAGGCTGACAGTGCCTGTTATCCAGGGTATGGCCCATGTTATAGCTCCACGGAGAGGGGGACTTGCTCCTGAAGCCACCTGCTTGGTGTCAGGCAGCAATGGTGGGGGCTATGCCACCATTGCCCACCCCACCCACCAAACTAGTGCAGTACAGCAGAGAGAAGAGACAAGTGATATTAAAAATTGCACTGGAACACCATTAATATTATGGTCCCTTATTAAAGAATTTTTTTGCATCTTCTTTCAAGAGCCACCATACTCATCTTTAATGAGATAAGGTGAAATAATCTAAAGGACTGGCTTTGGTGGGGAGCTCAACTCTCACTGTGAGAAGCAGCCTGATCATGAAGTCCGTGAATCGATGAGCCCCGAAATCCCAGGAGCTGATTTTTAAAGGCATTTACCCAAGTAAAGCTGGAGACCGTGGCCTTTTGTAAATCAGCCAGGAAAATATCTTGGTTTGAAAATAGCACTAAGCATCTTATTACATGTTTAACACTCAAAAGAACTTTTAAAATCAGACTAAGCACACTCGAGTGGTTCTTATTTAATCTCTACCTCTAGATAAACACGGGGGGCTCAGGGTGCACATGCAGTCACCCAGAGCCACTTGCTTTCCCCAGTAGCATCAGCTGGTTGTGTTTACAGGAGCTGCTGACAGGCTAGCACACCAAGCAAAGCTTTCAGCTTTGCAAAATGAAATAAATAAATCATACTGTTAGTTCTCTGCGAGCTGCCTTTAAAATTAGCAGGTTGTAGACATAAACATGGTGGAATGAGGCCTCGGGCAAAGAAAAACCTTCCAAAAACCACATCCTACAATTTTTATTTAAATAGTGTACACTACTCATTATTTCATGCTACTTTAGTAAGGTAAACTAATTGGTTTCCTGTTTCCAATGAATTTTATACGCACAAAAATATTTATATATTTCTATTACATGTAAATTTGATTAGAAACATATATATACGAACAAACACATGTTTCCTATCAATAGCTGTGTATATTCATATATATGTGTGTGTGAAAGAATACATATGAATGTGTTATTTCAACTGATATTTTATTTCATAAGTCTTGTCTGCTGGAGATTCCAGATGAATCGCAGATTAGAAGACAGTTCAAAATGAGGAGCATGACATAACAGCAATATAACCGAGGTTAATGGCAGGTAGGACCAGTGCTCAACCTTTGCATGCCAGGAGGTCCATGACCCTCAGAGCTCCCTGCTTCTGCCCACCGTGTGCTGCACTGTCTTCCCTCTCCAGGCTCTCCGTTTGCTGAGCCCACCCTAGAGCAGCCTAAGGGACTTTGCAGCAGCCCCATCACTTATTGTTGCCCCAGCTCAGCCCGACCCTGAATTAGGGCTGGAAACACCATTTCTGTCCCAGTAAGATGCAGCCATCACTGTTGTGGACACAGCTGGTTTGCTGGGAGGCTGGACAAGGTTGGGTAGGACCCAGCTCTTGAGCTGTGCCCAGGCACTGCTGGGATGAGCACGAGCCTTTCCAGGTCAAAACCGTGTCCTGGATTGAGCTGATGTTTCAGCATGATGGAAAAAATAGTGAAAAGCTCACAAGCTGCTGTGAGAGCTGTGGCTGGGAGATGAGCATGGTCTGGAGCCATCCCTGTCTCCTGCTGGAGGGAGCCCTGAGTTGAGCACTGCCCAGTGGCATTCCCCAGCCTATTGCCCATTACTGCCATACATGCTCAGGCACTGCTGCTGAATGTCTCTCTGTCTGCCTTTCAGCATTCCTGTGTGCTCTCTTCAATCCGCCAACCATGGGCACTTCAGCCCCAGTCTGCTCAGTTCAGAATACAGATATTTTGGGCATCTTCAATCTGGACGAACCTCCAGTCCTGCCAGCAGCTCTGCACAGGCTTGAATGGAAAAAAAGCCCTAAAATATCCCATGGAGCTGGGTAAATGCCCAGCCAGGCACTGCCAGCCGCCTACCCCAGCCCCCACCCCCTACCATGGGCAGGGGAGCAGCCCCACAGCTGCTCTGCAGCCACCCGGCCGAGACAGAAAAAATAATAAATCGAATTCAAATGTTTATACCATTGGCAATGTCCTGGTCATGTGCCTAGTAAAGCTGAAGAGTGCATGAGTATTTTCTTGTAGCGGTTGTTTGACCTGCCAGGAATGGTGGCTGTGCAGAGCATCCCAGCATGGTGCTGGAGGAGGCTGGGGGGGCTTAGACCTGCTCGGACAGACAGGAGGATGGTTGGACACTCACAGGAGTTGGAGCCAGCTTCAGAGACTGGACCAAGGGCTTTGTGCACAGGCAGTGGGTCTGGGAGCAGGTGTCGGGGGTCTCAGTGTGAGTGGGGACCCTGCATTTCCCCTCTCCCCACCATGCACTTACACACCAGTTCCTCTTCCGACACAGTGAGCTCTGTGTGTGCAAGGCTCTGACTCCAGCACCACCCCAGCTCCCGCAGTTGTCTGCAACGCATCCTGGTTGCTACAGGTTTGGGTGTCAAGAGGCTTAAAAAAAACCCAAACCAACTGCACCTCAACCAGGCACAGCCTGAGGCTGCTGCCCGAGCGTCGCAGCGTGACGGTTACAACAGCCTTACTCATTTCTCCAGTGAGTAAAACCGAAAGAGGAGCCCCAGGGGTGTGGGGCCCATGGCCGATAAGGAGCAGGTCCCTAATCTCCAGCCCCAGCAGCCGAGAGGGTGAGGGTGATAACTCACTGGGCTTGCAGCTGTTGGGAGGGAGGGGGTAGTGATGGTTTGAGTGTTTGCAGAGTTGTCCTCACCTTGGGGAGGTTCATTTGCAGTGTAATCCCCCACCCCAGCTCAGCATCCCCTCGTCCTGCCTGGGAGCCAGTGGAGCTGGTGGTGGTGGCAACCACAGGACATAGATCCTGGCCTGTTCATCTTGCCCCTGTGCTCCCTGGGGCATAACCATGAGGAAAGGTGGCTACAGTAGGTAGCAGCTTTTGTCTGTTAAATCAACTTGTCTAGGACGATCCAAAGATTAGAAACTGGAGGTAGGGAAGTTCCCAGCCAAGGTCCATCCTCGACTGCCCCATGTGCTGGGTGATGCTGTGAAGCTGGGAGCACAACACTCCCCTGATTCAGACCTGGGCTGGGATTTTGGCTGAGATACCTGTTTTTTATCTGCCCTCTTGGAGAGGTGCCAGGCAGGCTGGCTGGGTCAGGCCTGTGCCTGGTCATACCCATCTCCTGTGCTGGCAGCACCCACTGTGGCTGCACCACCATCTCTGCTTTGCATCGCCTGGCCCCAACTCATGGGGACAAACTCCATCCCCCCCCATGTGCAAACTGCATACGATAAGCTCTGCACATTTTTGTCAGAGGACAGCGAGATAAAAGAACTTAAAATAGCTCAGCATGACATTCACCAGGGTCTGTGCCACCACACTTCCCACACACCACCATCCTCCGTCCTTCCTCTCCAGCTTTGGGCATGAACATCCCTAGCGGAGGCTGGGCTCCTAAAAACCAAAGCAGGACACCTGCAGGGCTGCTCTGTCTCCAAGCATCATGCTTTCCTGGCACCGAGCACGATGTGGCACTGCCCAGGCTGCAGAACAAGGCTCTGGCCCTGCTTTTGGGGTGCCCCAGCTCCCACAGGGCCCCAGGATAGGGCTCTCCATCCCCGACTTGCTGCAGGGAGCACCTCTCGGCCATCCCTCCTTTAGCTCCAGCCAAACACCATTGTCCATCTCTCCTTTGGCTCGGCTGAGCAGCACTTGGCCAAGTCCCCAGCAAGGGAACAAAAGCAGAGAGCCCAAGTGACAGGCTGGGGAGCTGGGGGAGGGCACAGCTCCCTGCATGGCTCCTCTCCAGTGCTGGAAACCAATGGGGCATAAAAAAGAAACATCCCCCTCGCTGCCTTCACCACCCCCTGCTCCCACTTCTGCCCTGGCTGAGCCTTGCTGGGTGCACCAGCAGCTCTCAGAGGCTGGGTGCCATGGGGAAGACTGAAGGGGGTGATGCCAGCAGCCTCTCCTGGAAAGGCCACTTCCAGCTCCAGCTCCAGCTCCCTCCTTAAGGGTGAACCCACTTCTTTAACCCCTCTAATGCCAACTGGCCAGTGCTGTGCCCTGGGCTCTCCGTGGTGCTGCCAGGTGAGCACTACAAAAAGCTTTAGCTTTGTACAGATTTTAGGCACATACTTAATTTCTCCCTAATTTTGTGTTTAGTTTTGTGCAGCTATTAGCATGTCATATTTAAAGGCACAGTTTCAATTCATATCTATCATGATCTTTTTTTTTTTTTAAACGGAAAACAAGATTAAAAATAGTCATCAAAGAAAACAAACATTGTAATGCCCACACAGATTTCTCTAACAATTTCAAAAATGCCCATGAGAGCAACTGCTTTCAAGCAGTGAAGAATTGCAGTGGGGAATTTGCAGCACAGCCACAGCATTAAGGAAAGGAAGCATCTTATACAGAGGGGAAAACATGGTCCATGCACGACTATGCTACCAACTGGTCACTGGGACCAACTCACACCTGGCTGGTAGCAGAGGCCCTGCAGAGACACGTTGGGATGATATATCAGGGAAGATCTGCCAGCATCACCCGGCCATGCCGAGGGACATCCGGCTCTTTGCTTTGCCTGTTGCACGTTGCTCTGGTCAGTGCTCAGGAGGTGGTCACAGACCTCCCCTACTCAGTGTCACCTTCAGTCTTGGCTGGTCACAGCTTGGCTCCGAGGATGGGCTGTTGTGACACACCACACTTATTCTTTTATTCATTATATTAATTCTTTTATTTGTGATATGACTAGTCAAAGCAGCCGAGCTCACTCCAATTAGCTCATGGCCCTAGAACGAGCCTTTTTGCTCCCATCCCATGGTGCAGAAGATGGTGGGGGCTTTGCCCAGACCTCCTCATGGGGAGACACATGCTCCCTCTTCTCCCACACCCTGTGGGCTCCCACAAGATGGGTTGTTGGTGGTGTGTGACTGGGGACCCTGCTGCACGTGTAGCTGGTGCCACACGTAATGGCCAAGTGCCTCTGGCTCCCCTGTGTGCTGCAGGAGAAAGCCGAGCTGGGGACGAGGTGAGGCGTGAGCTCACAGGGATGCCACGTGTGCTGTGGGGATCCTGGGATGCAAGCTGGCTCTGAGCTGAGGAGCTGTTAGAGTCCACACTGACTTGAACTTAACTCTGCCAGACTGGATTGGGCTTTTGGGGATTTGTTTAGGCTTGTTGAGGGTTTTCCCCAGACTCTGTAGCCTTGCTCACCTTCCCCAGGGACACCAGCAAACCCTTGGGGACTCTGGGGGTCTCTGGGCAGGAGCAGCACAGCACGTGTTCCAAACATGCTTGGGAGGGGACTGCAGGAAACCCCACTCAGGAATCATTGGACGTGATCCCATGTAACATGTGCTGCATGGGAAAAGTGAGGTTCCTCTGGCAGGGGAAGGCAGACAGGCAGCCCTGCAGAAAGGGGCTCTTTTGCTGCACCTACATTTGATCATAGTGCTGCAGAACAAGTTGGGGGCCTCTGGTCCATGGGGAGCAAATCCCCTCCTCACTCCCTGCATGGTCCCAGGCAGGGGAAGAGACAGACATCATTATGAGGTGAGAGGGATTCCTGTTGCTTCCCAGGCAGCGACCAATATGACCAGTCACAGGCCCCAAAAGATTCACGTTATTTAAGCCTCGCACCCTCCCAGTCTCTCTGCCATGCTGGTATTCCCAAAATCTGGCTCTGTCTGTGATCCCAGCCCTGTGTGTTCCCTTGTTGGTGCCCCGGCTGCAGAGTAGCCAGTGGTCACCTCAGTGCCAGTGCAGGGCAATGGCTCATCTGAAGCCCTTTTTAAAAAGCTGTATTTATCCCCAGTTTAACCAGCCCTCTGTACACCAGAGCTCAGCTGCCCACTGGAGTTTTCTCATGATGTGAAGCACAGGGATGCTGAAGCCAGGTGATAACTTGGCTCAGGGGAAAACCACTCCAGAGAGGTGCAATCTGTCTGGAAAAGAGTTTTTTTGGTCAGTTCCCATTGGTTGGGGTACAGGCAGCACCGCTCCCTCACATAGCCCCTGCCCCAGGAGCTCATGGCACAGGTTCATCCACTCTCCCCATGGGAAGAGCATCCCATAGCCTGTGTGGGAAATTCTGCTTCCTCCTCTCAGCTCACCTCCACACTAGGTAAATGCTGACAGGATCTTCTGAGCAGCCATGAAGTGATATGCACAGCTGTGAAGTGAAATCACATCTGTGAAGTGAAATCATATCTGTTCATGCAAAGCTGCGGCCGGTGCCCTGGGTGGGAGCAGGCGCTGGGAGACCCCAGCCATGGCCAGCACAGGAAGCTCCTCGCTGTGCACGGGTGGCTTTTCTGCATCAACCAACGCTGCCAGCTTGAACTTTTGGCCTGCAAGTGCTTCGTGCATCCAAAATAGCCACCCCTGCTGCCCTCCTTGCCTGGGCTGAGCTGCAGCCAACCCTCAACCCCAGGCAGGCATCATGGAAGCATCTCTGCCGGTCACCCAGGGACAGCCTCTCAGCCCACTCAGCTGTCCAGATGCTCACGCAGATAAGGCTACAGGATGATTAGTCCGTGCTGCCATCGAGACAAAATAAAGCCTGGCTGCTTTCAGTACAGGGTGTTTTTTTTTTTCTTAATTGGTCTATTTCCATGTGCCTGTATATGCCTGGCTGCCCAGCTCTTGCCAGGAAAGCCAAGGGCTGATCATTGTCAGATGGGTCATGCAGAGGTTTCTGTTTTGTTTTGTTTTGGTTTAGTTTTACAAGGATCCAAGATGATAGGGCGAAGGCAAGAACTTTATTCCTCTGCTTAAAATAATTCAAGAGCTTTCCACTGCCTACGCCAGGCTGAAGCAGACATTTGCATAACAAATGAGCTTCTCCCAGCTCTTCAACCCCGGGGTGACCCCTGCAGCTCTTGCAAGAGGAGGCTTCATCTCCATCATCTCCATCTCCATCACCCCCATCACTCATCCCAGCCCTGGGCCTGGGCTGCCTCTGGAGAGGGGAGGGCATGTGGAGAGCTTTAAGTTTTCGGTGCTTTTGTCAATCAAGAATTAGCAAAAGCCTCTGGAACATTTCAGAAGTAAAACATTTGCTTGATGACCAACAAATAATTCCAGGCATCTTTTATTTTGCTGTAAAAATAAGCAAGCCGATAAGTGAAGGTTTCTCTCCAAGCTAAATCCCAGCACCAGCAGGACCAGACACCAACTGTCCCGTTACCAGCAGAAGTGGCCTCTCTGTGCTGGGTGTTCTCCTCCGTGCAGTGATGCACAAGCACAAGGCACAGGCCTAAGAGTCTGGGTGCAGAAAAACCAAGCAAAGCCCCTAGAATTTCTACACAATATTTTTTTTCCCCCGAGACAGATTAACATTTTTGCTAGTTCAGATGTATAAATTACTCCAGCAGTTCTGCTATTGCTATTTTAACAGATTTCATTGCAGAGTGCTTCCAGAGAGCATCTGCTGCAATGGTGAGGTCAGGATTTTCAGCCCAGCAAGCAGATAAAACTGCTGCAAGATCCCATTGCCAGAGCTGGTTTGTGCAGAGGTATCACCTCAATCTCTCTGCTGAAGAACTGGAGGAATTTTCCAGTTCCCATCCTCCTTCTCAGAGGGGGAGAGTGGGTGGGAATAAGGCTTACATACCTTAATGTAGCTCGTGAGGCAGCAGGAGGGTTTTCATGAGGAACTGGGTGGAAGCAAAGGCTATCAGAGTCCAAATACCCCATCAACTATATCAGAATACTGTGTTCTGGTGAAGAGAGATGAGGGAGAAGGGAAGTCTCAGCAACACCATTTTTAGACAATGACTGAAAGTATATTGTAGTTACTCATTTTGAAATGAGTTTCTGTAGGAGTTAGATTTTTTTTGCATGACATCACATGCATCCTCTGCACCAAGTCCTTGTCCTTTCTGGCCAGTCCTCTGAGATCAGTGAGTTTCTCCAGGCCCCTCATAGCTTCAGGCAGGAGAACATGAGGTTTGACATGAGGGTGATAGGTCACTGGAATGGGCTGTCCAGAGAGGTCCTGGAGGCCTCATCCCTGGAGTCATTCAAGGTCAGGCTTGATGGGGCTCTGAACAACCTGCCCTAGGTAGAGATGTCCCTACTTGTGTAGGGAGGTTGGACCAGATGACCTCTGGAGGTCCCTTCCAACCTAAAACATTCTATGACACACATCCCTTCCTTCTCCAGCCTGCCATGCCCTGGCATGGGGAGATGCTGCTCACAACCTACCAAGGCAGGGCTGAGGGCTGAGCCCAGCCAACAGCAGGAAGATGGCTCTGGCCTGGAGACAAGAAAACAAATGCTTAATATAAAGTTTGAGATTCAATAGACTCAGGCTGCTTGTTTTCCCATAGCAAACACAAAGCAGTGCAAAGTACCACAATGAGGTGTAAGGTAAAATGCAGGAGAAATTCCCCTGGGTCACATTTTTTTGCCTCTGTGGATCTGGGACTTGTTTTGGTAGGCACCAGCAGGCACCTGCATGCACCTCCCCTTCTGATGTTCTCCAGGACTGTTTATTCCCACCTGAAGGAGCAGAGCTCAGGTCAGGGCTCTCCTGCACTTCGTGGTGTCTTGGCAGAGCCCACCTGGGTCCTGAGAATGGGTTTGAATCATGGCTTGTGTGGCATGAGTTTAGAGCAAACACTGTGTACCCCCAAGCTCCTCTGACCCACCTTCTGTGCTGTTCCTGTCACTTGTGTCACTTGACCACAAAATCATCCTCCTTTACGTGCAAACCATCCGATCCCACCAGCAGCTCCACCAGGCACTGGCAGAAGACACTAAGTCTTTAATGCCCAGGCTGGCAGCCTGCACACCCCAAGCATGGTAGGACAGGCTCCTCCTGGGCTTGCCATGGCTCACAGTCCAACCCTGCTTTGGGTTTCAGTCAATCTGATCAAAGCCTCAGAGATGCCATATGGCTCCTGGGGATGTTCTGCAGCAAGGTGGTTACGGCTGGCACGGGCAGGGGAGCAGCTCCAACCCCTGCTACTGAGCACATGGGGGTGACAAATGGCTCTGATGGCACCAGGGTGGCCTCAGCCTACACTGGTGCCCTAAGTGTAGGCACATGTGAGAGAAAAGCACTGCTCTGGAGCTGCAAGAGGATGCATTGGCACTGTCTGAGTGGTCGCTCAGAGGGCTTGGGTTTTGCTCTGGAGAAGAACAAAACTAAGCACCAAAAAACCCAAGAGAGGCAGCAGCACAGAACTGCTCCCCCCAGTTCCCCATTCCCATTCTGGACAGCACAAGTGGGCACCCACTCCAGGTGATTTATCTTCCTTGCCAGCCTGTCATCCCCTCCAGGGCACTGGAGAAGGACTCCCACTTCAGACATCCCTACAACAGGATGTTCACAGCAAAGCAGGTCACAGGCAACATTATTCATAAATTAGGACCCTCTGAGCCATTTTCATAAATAATTGAAGAGCCTAAATGTCACTTGGAAAATGCATACCTGTTCCTCACTGCTGCTGCCCCAGGCACTCCCTGCCTGGGCCTTCAGAGCATCCTTTCATGGGCTGTAGCTGGAGGGACAGGTGGGGTTGGGAATGGGAGCCGGGACATGTCTCCTGGTGTTTGCTAGGAAGAGATTCATCCAGGAGCTGCCTTCACCACCTGCTCTGCTGCTGCATGGGCCCCGGGTATGAAGAGAGACCAATAAAAGTTTGCCCTTGAGCTTAAAAGAGCCTCCAGCTTCCCTATCTCTCCACCATCTCTTCCTGCCTTCCTTCTCCCAGGTGTTCTGCCCAAGTGCCTTTCCAAGAACTGGTCTCACCCTGGTACAACCAGGTGTAAACACCACCAGACCACTTGTCTTTGGGCACCATCTCTTCTGGGAAGCAGTGTGAAAACTGGGGAAACTGAGGCATGTACATCGACCAGGAAAACCTTGCAGTCTATTTTCCTGTTCTCTGGGACAGACAGGAGGGACCACTGTGCCCTGGACCTTTGGTTTGACCTGATACCCACACATGCGGCTCCCTGTCCTCTTCACAGCCTCCTCCGTGGCTGCCTAGTGCCATCTGGTAACACACCCTGCAACACCAGTATACACTGCACCACAGGTACCAGTAGCCATTAAATGGTCACCAGTTAAAAAAGAAAAAATAACCCCAACAACAAAAGACCAACAAATAGTTGACTCTGTTCCCAGGCAAATACAAAGAGCGGTTTTGGAGCGTCACTGCTGTCCCTTTGTTTACTGAGTGTAGTAACAGAAAAGGCAAGGAAAGAAATAAAATATTCCCTGATAGCGACAATTTATTGTGGGTGAAGCAGGCTGGGGCATGCCCAAGAAAAGCAGGGTCAGGCTCCATGTGTATCTGCTGGTGACAGGAAATAAATGTGCCCAAAACCACTTAAAAAAAAGTAAGGAGGACCAGCCGTGGTTGCAGCAGTTAAAAGTGATATATTCTTGGCATGGAAACAAAAAGCAAATTCATAGCAGGTTTGGCGCTGATCTTACTGGCTTACATGGGATTTTATACTTAGGTAATTCTATTGTTGGCTGGAGCTACCTGATTTATGCCTGAATAAGGTCCTGATCCTGCAAACATTTACTTATGTACTTTACTTTTACCTTTGCCCCTGGACACCCAATTAATTTCACTGCAGCAAGGATAGTGCTTGTCTGCAGAGCTGAGGCATTTGCGAGAGGAAAATCTGTTGTGCTGTAATGCCTGAAATGAAGAAGAAATTCTGAAGTGGGAGGTGATCTCCCCCAGGCTGTAGCCATCCCACACCCTGTGACACTGCCAGCCCTGGGCTACTCACCCCAAACCCGAGTGATTCTCCTGTAGCATCCTCTGACCCATCAGCTTTAGGAAGCAGCAGGGGAGCAGCCTCAGAACAAACCTGCAGCTTTGTCCAGCTCTGGGTCGCTCAGGCCACTCTGCAACAAGTCAAACGTGAGACAGCAGAATAACACCAACTTCATTATGACACTACCATCTCCCCTGGGCAGACCATCCAAACAGGCTGCTAAACACAGCAGAAACTATTGGGATTTGTTGTTTCCCTTCAAGAAAATGGCATTTACCATTAAAAACAGCAGGTTTGCCCTGTACCCTCCCCAGCTGCAAGGTAAAAGAAAGGGATTCATCCATCACTGTCCTTTAACAATGAAACCTCTGAGTTTGCTTCAAGAGAACATGGGAATAAAAGCCTGTCAGAGGTGAGAGGAGGGGGAACAGCAGGAGGAAGATGCGTGCTAAAGATGACCTGGGAAGGCAGCAGCTCCAGCCAGGCCAGCGAGATGCCAGCAGCACCGTCACTCACGTGCCCGTCACATGCTGCTAAAACCAGGGAAATGAAATAAAAAGGGCCTGTGAGTTTTGGAGCAGCTGCTTTCCTCACTGCTGCTGCCAAACCTTCCCAAGAGCTCGGCTATTCCTCAGCACAGGGCAGGATGAATTTGCTTTACAATGGAGCCATGGGGCTGGCGGGCAGACGGGGGGATGGTCACAGAGCTGCCATGGCCAGGGGCTGCGTGGGGAGCCAGGAGCACCACCTGGAGCCAGCCCGAAGGGTGCTGGAGGAGTCTGGATGGGGGCCCAGAGTAAAACTCCCCAGTTCAAATCCCCACTGCTTCCCATCTGAGGCACTTGGCCAAGAGGTACCAGTCCCCAAACTCACCCAGCAAAGCTCAGATGTGCTTGTGGAGTGACAAGTGCCCATGAACCACAGGGCTCTGCAGCTCCTGCACACCAGCCGTGGGACCTCTCCCTCCCAGACACACCTGGCAAAGGCTGCAAGCAGCAAACATGAGCTGCCCAGCCTTTCATTTCAGCATCTCTGCAAGCTAAGGGCAGCCTTTGGCCCAGCCTTGCAGCTGCACCCTGCTCCTGGCACGTGGAGAAGAGCCTGGGTCAGAATTGGCAATTCCTCCTGACTGCTCTAACCTGGGTGTGCTGGTCACAGCCAGGGCTGGGAGAGTGGGGCAGAGGTGGGTCCAGAGCCCACCTTCACTCCACATTAATCAAACCTGCAGTGGAGGGGGGGCAGCCAGAACCTTGACCCAGCACAGGGTAGAGGGAGAACAGCGCAGAGATTAAAGCCCCACATCCAAGGAGGCTGCAGGAGGGGGCCAGAGACTGCTCCCAAGAAAACTCATGCATTTGCAGAGCAACTCCTCTGAATTTGGCTTTGCTTGTAGTGCAGCAGCCTGGAGAACAGAATATTGCCTCCCTAGGAAAATGTAATTATACATAAAATTAGAAGGAGGAAGTGTTAGTTAAAATTTCATACTTCTGGAAGGCAGCCGGTTCGTTAGCATTACTTTAATGAGGCACTAACCTCACTGTAATGCTTTTATTAAAGCTCGTTGCTTATTGAGTGCCAACTGCTTGGCTCCTGGCCGACAGGCCGGCTGGTCCACAAAGCAAATGGTTGAGGGGTCCTTTGATGCAAAACGTGAGCACGTTTCCACCACAGCCAGGACAAACGACAGTTGGTGAGATGAGACAGCCCCAAATGCACCAGATGGTGCCCAGAGCAGGCGATGCAGCGAGAGAGAGAGATCAGGGCAGGCAGAAGGGGCTGCAGGAGGGAACAAGCAAAGGGAGAAGAGGAGATGCTGGTCCCACCACCACCACTGCTTCAGCTCCTATTGACTGCAGTAGGGCCAGGATGAGGGCCAGGATAGTAGCAATGACAGTGCATCAAGACATGATGTCATGCAGATCTGGTGACAAGGGAAGACATTGGGTGATACAGGATCCCAGGAGGCAGGTCTCTGGTGGCTGAGCACTGCAGCCTGTCCCCACCTACTGCAGCTGCAGCTATCTCATGTACTTTGAGACCAGAGCTGCATACAGTTCAGATCTCACCATGGACACTCTTAATCCAACCAATCTCCAAACATCTAAGGCACCTGTACCCCAAAAGCCCCTGCCCCAGTGCGACTGTTGTGGGATAAATTGTTTTCCAGGTGCCTCTGACACCACTGTTGAGCTGATCTGCCTGAAGGAGACCAAGGAGAAGATGGAGTCTCTCCTCTGGTCCCTCTGTACTGCATGTGCTGCTGCTCATGACCCTCCTGGGCTGCAGAGAGGAGGAAGGGACTTTGCCCCTCCAGCCCTCCCCAGTTGGTTGAGCCCATCTGCTTGTGGAGGGATGCCCGCGCACTCCGAGCACACTTTTTGGAGGCAGTTGTGGACAGAAGGACAAGGATTACCCCAGCAGCTGCTGGGACACACTCCTCCACACCTCCTGGGAGCTGATGAGAGCATACGCCGTATGTTTCTCCTCCTGTTCCTTGAAAGACTCTGAATAGAGGGATTAAAAATTATCCATTTCGTCCTGAAACAACAGAGCCGAGGTGCTGGTGCCGGCTGATATTCCAGCACAGCAGAGAAGGTGGGCTGCCGTGTCCACGGTGAGCAGGAATGGGAACAGCTTGGTGGAGAGCCTCTGCCTGCAGGGCCACCCCTCCAGGAGCTACCACTCAACAGGAGCTGAGGCCTCAAAGGCAACTTTGCCCTCTCTGCTTGGGGTTGGCTGAGGGCCAATGCTCTTTCCCAGCAGCATGAACCAACCTGCCACTAGGCAATTCCTCCTTCCAAGCCTTCAAAGGTAGACCCTGCCCTGGCCAAGAGAAGGTTTTTCTCCACACACAAGGAGGGCAAAGCAGCAAAGAGCTGAACTGGTGCTGCCTCAGCACGTGCCTGCTGGAGAGCCCTTCTCACTGCACAGAAGGTGCTTTTGCACCCAGGACCATATCATATGTGACCTCATGCCAGTCCTGGGTGACAGTGTGGCCGCAGGGATGTGCCTCGTTTGGAGTCACGGCAGAGTCAAGTTCAACCACAAGTTGGGTCTAGTGTCCCATCACTGCCCATGAATGGCTTCAGAGGTGAGTCCTTGGCAAAGAAAGGTTCAGTTCTGTGTCATAATCTTGGTTTCCTGCAGCTGAAATAGTGTTTCATGTCATTTTAGTCGGGGAGAAGAGGGAAGAAGATTATCCAGAAAAAAGAGGAGGAAGCCAGTTGGTTGCCTGGGCACAGATGAGCAGAGGCAGGAACGACCAGGGAGAAAAGCTCCCGTCCTCCAGTGTATTCTGCTCAAACTGCAAGGCAAGAACACCAAACTACAAAGCCACTGAACTAGAAAATTCACAGCATATTTTTTTCTCCACATAACCTGACAGATTCAAAGCCAAACATGGAAATTTCACAGGATGCTGATGTGCATTTTTCCTGTTAAAAGTTTCTCTGAAAACTGGCCTGGTTCTTGTGAAGGAAAAAAAAGGAGATAAAAAAGAAAGAGAATATTTCCCTGGCTAGATGCAGACATCTATAGTGACTGCTGCAGGCAACTGCAAAATTGGAAAAAATAAAAGTGTTTTGCTATGTGTTTTTTGCCAAAATGTGGTTGGTTTCTTCTAAAATAAGACTTTTATCTAATGATCTGAATTTATCAAAATTGGGAATAAAGTAGAATCTAGGAATGAGAGGGAAACACACAAAATAGGGCAAAATGAAACAGCAAATGCTGTGAAAATTTCACCTGAAATTTACACCAGTGCTTAGTGCCTGCTCACACCAGACAGCATATAAGTCCCAAGCATGATAAAATAGTCCTAGGATTAATTGTTTTAGTTTCTACTGGCCCCATCCAAAGCTGTCCTGCACTGACAGCAAGACCTTGCAGCTTTGCTTTTGTGCACGTGCCAGTGTCCTGGGGCACCTGGGGTGCCAGCCTGAGCCACGGCTTTTGGGTTTCTATGGTTCTGAAGGCAAAATATTAGAAATCTGATATTTTAAATGGGATTTTATCTAGGCCATAAAGCAGAAGTGTGTTGTCCTAGCCCAAAACAGGAAAACATGTCAAAAACTCAGCAGAGTTGTAAGAAGATGCACGTTGGCAGGGTTCATCCCCCTGGCAAGGGTAATCACTCGCAAGTTTAATCAAGGTAGAAGGAGGGGGGTTTGGAAGCATTGCATCCATGGCACACTTCCCTGCTCTGTCACATCACACTAAATGCTTGATAAAAGCTCCCTTTGAAGAGGAGCCAAGTCCTTCCTCGCTCGACTATAGTGATATTGGATTGGATTTGCAGAGCCAGGTCTCCAGTTGTGCAAAGACTTTGTAAGAGGTAGAAAAAGCGTAGGAGTGAACAGAAAGTGTTGCAGCTCAAAGAAAACTAGAAAAGACAGAACAGTAATTAATTATTGGGCTTTGCTGCTTTTTTTTGTTGGCAAAGGCCCAGACAGACTACTGTGCTGGTAACATGCATTGAGGGGGGCTGCCTTCTCTATGGATTTGGATATATGTCATGTAATGTTAAAAAATCACCTGTCATCTCCCCAAAAATCATGAGATTGGTAAGCAAATCATAAGATTAAAAGAAAACTAATAACAACAAAGGATTGTCTCTTGTCTCTTAGCTTCTGAGTTGTTAGCCTGCCAAGCTAATTTCAATAGAAACTTGGTTGAAGGAAAATAAAAAAGGGAAGGTGAGATTTTCCATGATTACACCAGAAGTTTAGTTTCCCAGGAAAGTGGATCTGTAATGTGATGAGAGCATTTCCATCTGATGAAGCCAAAGTTTGTTTTTAGAAGGCTAAAAAAAACCAACAAAAAAAAACCTATCACCCAAACACAGATCACTTGGATGTTGGGTATTTGGGCTGGATGTACACCCAGCCAGAGCATGTGGAGAACACACGATCTCCCCTGCTTCCCAGGTAGGGCACAGTGACACTGGCTGCCTTAGCAGAATTCATACTTGGGTAGAGGTGTGAGCAGGGAATGCTCTGTCTCCGCTGCCAGACAAGGGACTGGCCACCTTTTTTCTTCCCTGTGACAACCCTGTGATATGTCCTCTGGGGTGACCCAGAGACAAGAGCAAGACCAGCTTGGGGGGCAGCTCCTCTCCCAGAGCTTTCCTCCTGACAGGCACCGAGTGACCCATCACTCACCCACCAGGGCACAGGGCAGCCAGGTGCTGGCCCACTCTGCCTCTGGCATGGCCTCAGCATGGGCTGATGGAGAGAACATCTTCCTCCCACTTCTGCCAGCAGCCCCACCCTGGAGACCAACGGCTGCACAAACAGCCTCTGCCCACCAGCCTCCACTCCCTTTCCAGCCCAGTTCCTCCCGGGCAGGTGTTGTTTGCGCTCCCAGCACAGCTCTTGTTCCTAGAGAAGCTGACTACAAAAGCTCAGCAGTGGTTGCTGTTTATTCTCAGCCCTGGCTTGGTTTTGTTAGGATGACCAGGTGAGTAGGCAGGCAGTTGGTTCTTCTACTTATTTTCTAGTGGATGGGGACATCAAATATTTGCTTTCAGAAGTATTTGCAGCAGCTCCACTACAATTAACAACATCAGCTGAAATGCTCAAAAAGGGTGAGGGAGAGCACTCCTGGGCCTTCACTCTCTCCTGGGGTTCGCTAAGATGACCCAGAAACTCTTGGACTTTGTTGCTTTGCCACTGAGTGTATCCCACAGGCAGCACATTAAAATACATGATGGGCTTCCCTTTGGTTTTACTGGAAGATGCCACAGGAGGGGATCTGAGACCTCCTGGTTCCTATTCCATACTAGACAGCTTTGCAGCTCTTGGGGAACAGCTTTCAGCAACACTAGTACAAATGCAGAGCAGCTGATGGACGCACCTTAAGCCAACACTATTACAGCAGAACACTTGCAGCAGTCCTTGCATTTCAGGAACAACAAAACTGCCCGAGGTTATGTGCTAATTACAGGCTACTTGTCTCCTCTATTATTCTAGTTTACATTGTAAGACATCATCCAATCAACCAACCTGGGGAAAAGTGTCTCCAGCTGTAATTGAGTAGGGAAGCTGCACTGGAGGTAAATTCAGGGAAGGGCTTCACTTTACAGAGGGAAGGCTGAGCCAAGACTTTGTCTATATGAGCCACACAGCCTGTCCAGCAGCTGGTGTCAGTAATAGAGTCACCAGGTGAGGTTTCCTCATCTGAGGCCTCCAGATAAGTTCTCCCTCCCTCAAAACACACTTACATGATGGCCATATTTTGAGAGCAGACTAGGAATTTTGGAGACAAGAATCTCCATTGCTGAGACGTGCAAAGCCCTTTGTGCTCTGAGGGGCTCACAATGTCCCTGGTAGTGGCAGAGGCAGTAGAGATGGGGTTTCTTCCAGGCACAAATCAGTGCTCACTGCTGGGATAGGTATTCAAAGCCACAACTCAGCACCAGCTTTGTGAAAAGGGAGGCACCCACCCAGATCATGGGATTGCTCAGTAGTGAGTGTTACATCCAAAGATCTGCTGGTGAAACACCACTACCTGCAGGGTGAAACACTGCACAGCAACATCAGGACAGCAGAAGATGGATCCATCCAACCAGGAAAGGCTGTGACACAGCCTCTGGCCAGTGGGTTCAAGCCATAGCACTCTCTTCTCCTGCTCTCACTATTTTTTTGCATTCACACCAGTGTTACCTCTGCTGAATGACTGACAGACAACCAGTGAGGAGTGGATTTTTAACTGGGTGCCAACTATCACTAATAGGATCAGACCCACAGAGCATGTAGGGTAAGACAAGATGCTACGCGCCTTTTATTCTACCTTCTTCCTATGAAGAGAGTTTGCTTTTGGCTTCCTGTACTCTGCAGTGTCTCTCTCTTCCTTCTTTTATTTTGTTTTCCCCTCTTGTAAAGACTTTGCTATGTCAGAGTCTGTCAAACAACTCCTTGTGCCATGTTTTCACAAGAATCCTACTTGCTGCTCGATGCCAAGCACCCTTTTAAACAATACTCAGTGAAGTATTGCATTGCCTGTGCTCTGCTCTTGCATGCCATATTTAGACAAAAGCTTGGGAATTCCCTGCCCTAGATGAGGGCTTGAATGAGGGCACTCTTTTCCCACCTCAACTAGAAATGTTTGTGTTCACATCAGCCAGGCCTTCTACCCAGCTTTGTTTTCAATTGATTGCACACTTTGATTGATCTACTTAGAAATCAGAAGGGGTAAAAAAAAAAAAAAGGAAATGAAACAAAAGAAGTGAATGTGACCACAGACACACGCTGGATGCATTTCCGAAGAGATCAAAACTCAGGTAGCAGTGGAAACAACACCCAAACCCCACAGTGACCCACTGCCTAAAGCACAGCAAACAACAGCCAGATCACAGCCAAAGGCAGCTTGTGGTGCTCTGGCCCAGGGTTAACAAAGAGCAAGGCTCCCTGGAGATGGTCAAGGTGGGTTTCTGGCAATGCACGAGGACCTTGTAGCCACCTGAGTCATTGGGGCATCCGATTTCTCTGGAGCAAAGGAAAACACCCCGGTCAGCAGGTGTGTGGGGCAGGGTGTGTGGTGCCCCGTGAGCAGCCCGAGCAGGGAGCTCTGTCATCGCTGCACACACTGCTCTGCACGTTCACCCATTCCAACTGGCAAAAGCTGGAGTGCGAGGGCTCTTTCCTGACACTGCAAAAGTCAATGGGGCTGCAGATCCTTCTGGAGCAGCTATTGAAATGCCACATTCCAGAGCGCTCTGCTAATCACTTTTAGCCAGCCCTCCAACATCGCCCCAGCCACTAACGTTTAAATTCTTTGCCATACTTTTGTCCACAGCGCTTGGGCCCCCAGATTTTCTGACATGTGGTTCTTCCACTCACTGCCGAGTCTGCTGGGAGAGGATGTCAGCCTCCCAGGACCAAAACAGATGCCTTCCATGTGCTAACTCTGTTGGAAAAGCTTCAGATAAAGGCCTGGCTCCCCTCCTCCTCTGCCCCACAAACACTAAAAAATGTTCATTATATCTGCCCCAGGAGTCCACTTAGGAGAAATCTGAATCCTCAAATTGAGAGTCAGAGCATTGTCAAATACAGTGATATAGCCTAAAACACAGGATGAAACACTGAAAAATGCAACTGAGTTTGCACTAGGTTTTTGGTTCCCTATGCATACATATGTATGTACAAAATCCAGCACAGCCATCTCAGCTGTACCCGTACTGCTGGTGGTGATGATGGGATCCTACTGCAGACAGGATGCAGACAGGCACCCGCCTCCTAACTGCTGACATTTAATTCTGCTCAGTGTTGCTTGAGCTGACATAATAACTGAGACATCACTCAAGCCTTGACTAGCCTGCTGCTCCTGGTGTTATTGCCACTGCTGGGAGCATTCTGGGGACAGTAAGAGAGGAAAGAAGTGATATGGACAGAGCTGTAGTGTTATAAAATGCCTCCTTAGGATCACATGTTCAAAAGCACTCAGTTCCCATTTAGGAACCTAAATGCAGTTGGCAGGATTTCAGAAGTGCTCAGCATCTATCAGCTCCTACTGAGAACATGCTGAGCTCTTCCTAAAATTGTTAGAGAAAAACAATTCAAAGATAAGAGCCAGCCTGTGGCTTACAATTAACATCATTGTATGGGTCTTCAGAACTGTTTGGCAAGAGCAAGAATAGCTGCTTTCACAGAAGATATTGTATATGAATTCACATCTCAAAGCATGGGGCCAGGTCTATAAGCAGCCACCGACTGCCTCCTCTGAGAGCTCTGCACCCCAAGGAGAACTTTCCACTTTGTGTCAGTGAAGCCTTTTATAGCACTTAGTAAGTGGGAGTCTGCACCTGATGGTGCCAGGAGCAACCACATCAGTGGAGATGAGAAAGCCCAGTATGAGTACCTAACGGCTCAGAGCACAACCCACTGTGCTGCAGGCAGGGCAACTGTGAAAACATCTGGAGAAATGCACTAATTTAGTCCTAATCTGTATTAGTTTTTGATGTATAATTAGTAGCAATATTAAACATCAGTTGGTACCTTTTGTCTTTGAACCCTATCATGTGCTTTGTTCTGTGAGCGAGAAAGGTGAATTTTCCCAGTGGTGACAGGACTACTCTGCCTCAAGCAGTGGTGGCTGAGCTAACACCAGTGTGAACCTTCAAGAGACAGAAAGATTTGTCAAATCTCTCCAAAAACTTCCAGAGGCATCAATCCAGCAAAGAACTTGCAGCAGTCCCACTCACTTTCCTGGAGCCACTCGTCTATTCAAAAGAAAGGCTGTGAATTCACATCCTCCTACTGTTCACAGCTTCTCCAGTCCTGAACCAGCTGTATCACACCAAGAAAACCCAAATCAAGCACAACAGCTTGTATCAGGCTTCAGCTCACCCAGGGACACTTTATGATTCTTGAAGGGGACTGAGAGCAAATACCTCTCATCAAGATCCTCTTTTTCACAGTCTCCTTTATCTTATCTTGAGATTCTAGAAGGTATCTTCCAGGTAGGAGTAGCTTGCTTATCCTTACTTCCCAGGTACTTCAAGGATTACAATGCCTGTCTACCCCTTAGCTTGCTATTTTGCTAGGTCTAATTCCATGGGAAAACTCCAGAGATTCTTCTGGGGACAGTAGGAGTTTGAAGGATCTGATGAATCTTGCTACCAGTAAGTCCCTTGACTCACCTTGGTATGGGGAGGTGAATCTATCATTTAATCTACTTTCCTAGTGGGAACTAGGGTGCTACACCTCAATCAGAACTGCCATATAAGAAAACCACTCATTATTAGAACAATACAAGATTTTTTCCTCTTTTAGCTTAGGAGAATCATGTTTTCTCAGTAACAGGTCAAAATCCCATTTGTTGGAGATGAGGACAAATATATTGATTCCAGAGGAGCTGCCACTCCTCAACCAGCTCAAGAACTCAGGAGAGAAATTAAATATTGTGCAATCAAGCATCTTAAGACCTTAAAAACTCAGGCCATGTTGATTTACTTCCCAACATCTAGAAGCAAAAGCAGAACAAGAGAAAAATTCATAGCACTGTTTTTCATTCTGACTAAAACAAGTCCAAAACACGCATGAATTTAGCTCGTCACTCCTCAAATATAACAAATTATTATTATTCATTACTCTCAAGTATTCTCGCTCATTTTCTACAGCTAATTAACCTTGTAGGCAACAACTCACCCAACACACCAACTTTAGAGGGTAACACTCTATTTCCAGGAGGAAGGCTGCATTCTTTGCCACCTTCTGTAGGAGAACCTAAGTACTTGCCATGGTTTGGCCAAGGAGCACTGTTGCCCTTCCTCTCCTGAATTTGCTGTTTACAGAATGGGGACAGCCTGAGAAGACTAATTTAGCCAAGAAATGGAGAATTCTCCATGCTAGTGAGCAACACGTCCAATTCAAACTCAGTCTCCTTGGGAGCAGGGTTAAGAGCTTCAGCCACTGAAGGTTAACAAACACTCGTCCTTCTCACAGCCGAGCTGAGCTCAACTAGGCAGGAGAGAGGAAAGATGAAGACATTAATGCTCATCCTGGAACAGTTAGATAAAAATGGTGACTCTTGGAGCTCCCTGGGATGATGCCCTATCCTGAGGAAGCCAGTAGCTCACATAAATGTGCAATAGCTTGGAGTTTGGACAAGATCTTTGAGTCTGTCTCTTGCTCCCTTTTATCCCCTGCTCAGGTTTACACGTCCTCTCAACTTCTCATGTATATTTAGACCAAAGAAAAACACCATTAAAATGCCAAGGGAGCTTTCAAGACAATTGTTTTGTTATATTACACCAGCCTCAATCCTAAACTCTGCTTCTGTGAAATTACTTATTGGACAGGACACTTTAATCTTGAATTACTAATTAAGCACCATTGTCACTGTCAGACGAGTGCTGTTTTCACAGGTCAACCACAGCAGGAAAGAGAATTTTAACAAAATATTGCCTGACCTCAGGGATTTACAGGCAGCCTCTTCGGCAACAGGCACCTTGGTGTAACACAAAGACTCACACTTTTCACTGAAAAAAGTCTTCATGAAGTACCAGTGCTGAGACCCGAGTATCTCTGCTGGTTTTGAAACACCAAATGCCAGCTCCTGGCACGGACTCGCTCCCATGCACATGCCCCCCTGGACGCTTCGTTCTGTACGAGCCCGAGTGTCACTCAGTGAAACCCAAGAGCTGCATCCATTTTTAGAACCAGCCTGCCCGAAGATATGTTGCATTATCTGAGCAACACGTAAGGGAACAAAATGAACTGCAGCTCCTCCTGCCACTTATTTACCTTCTGTTTAAACAGTGTCTCCTCAGCCTGCTCTGCTCCCATCCTATGCACCCACTTACTCGGCACCTCTCTCAGGGCTGCCCCATCTATTTTTAAAGCACACTGCTGGCTTTTATCTTAAGCTGCCTGGGGTTTTTTCTGGTTGGGTTGTTGCTTTTTTTTTTAGCTCTTGTACTCTTTAAACTTATTTAAAACATGCTGGCAGATAAAAGCAGCGAGGGGAGATACAGCAAATGCATCATGGCTGGCATTGCAAGTGGAGAATGAAGAGATAAAAAACAGACTAAAAAGAAATACCTGAACTCAATGATTAGGGCCAAACAGCAGCAGACCTTGTTAAGGAGACTATCTCCCATGTGCTCAGAGGGGGTTTTATTTGAATCAAGACTTTAGGACTTGTTCTCCTCCAGCTGCTGGCAGCAAACATGCGTGGGTGCTCACAGTGGGGAAGAGCAGACTGGCAGCTGCAAGGAGTTCTGCAGATGGACTTGGTTCCTCAGCTGTAAGGCATTTTTTGAAATTGTCTGGGGTTTGCCAGGTGGTTAAAGGCTCTGCTGGTCCCAGTTCTGAGCCAGCATTAGAAGCACTGAAGTCAGTGCACTTGTACAGCCACACAGATGGAGGAAATATTGGTAGGAGAGTCTCCAGCACTGTTCTCAGTTGAAGGAAGGTGGGTTAGTGCCAGAAACATGTGGCTTGAAAATCCAGTGTCCCCACCCATACCTGCAGTTGTGACCTCAAACCACAATGCACTTAGCACTCTCGAACAGGGAGTCTGGTTACAACTTTGAGCCTAAACCCCTCAGCAACTCTCAGCAGTACCTAGAATGAGGGACTGTTGAGGCCATGAATGCTGGCATGCTGCTAGATGCTGTAAAGAGAGAGAATGACTGCACTGATACATCAACTAACAGTATGAGAAACCACTTCCAAAACTTCATCCTTTGGTAGTTTGGAGATCTAGATCTTTCTCAAGGAATGTTCAGGTGCCAGGCTGTGGCACCACTGCAGAGCTGTCCTAAGCATCCTGCTGGTGTTCCTGTAGTGACCAGGCACATAGAGCTGCCTCTTGCATTGAGCTTGTCTCAGGCTGAGCTCAGCTCTGTTTCCGATGCAGGACATCTCTGAGCATCAGCTGAAGCAAGGACTCACTAACGCTTCTGTCAGATGCTGACGGGCCTTTTTGTGCCAGGAAAACGGATGTGTGCAACAACAGCAAAAGTGCCTGGAAGCATCCCAAAGCCTGAGTGAAATGAGGGAATTTTGAGTGGCATCAAACAAAAGGAGCAGTGATTTAATCTCCACAGATGGGGAAGGGGGAGCGGTGTCAGGAAAAGCAGGAGGATGAGATTAGCTAGGCAATAAAATGAAAATGAGCAAGAGGTGGAGCAAACCATGCTGAGATAAGAGGAGGTGGATTACAGGGCTGGCAGATGGAGTGGGAGCAGGCAGCCAAACAATGAACAAAAACCCAGGTAGTAAATCTGGGAAAATCATAATCAACAACATTAAATACCATTTTCAACCCATTTTCTCCAGGGAGGCACGGGTGGCCCTACAGTGAACACCCTCAGGGTGCCATGGCATTGCTGCCAGTGGCCTTCAGCCCAGGCCACTGCAAATGGCCAGCAAGGTGTTTGCTTGGGCTCTAAACTGGCTAAAGGCAGCCAGCATCCTTTCTGGCACATGGATAATGCAGTCCTTGAACACTAAAAGGTGAAAGAAGTTGCTTCTTTCTGGAAAGCAGAAACCATTTGACTGGAAAGAAATCATTTGACTGTGGCTAATTCAGGAAAGCGACACATTGTCTCTTTGGCTGCTGGAAGGAGCATTTCCTCAAGCCTTGCAGGAGCACATTAGACTGGGTATCTCGGTTCCAGATGATAAGGCAGCTTCTATCAAGAAGCTCTCATTAATGCAGTTCAACTGATGATAGGTGATTGATAATAAGCAGACATTTGACCGCTATTTAAGTAATTAAGCCATTGACCACTGAGTTTTTGGAGGATAATCTCTAGAATATCCAGATCTGTGTATCCCCTCCCAAATCCCCCAATGTTCCATTACTCCAGGCAGGTCAGTGCTTGCTGGCAACACATCTATCTCAGCTCTCCCTATCTCAGGAGGTTACATGAAGTAATTCATTTGGCATTATATTCTGAGAGTCCAGGAGAGAAACAATATTATCTGAGTACGGAAAAAAAAGGGGGAATTAATGGGTGAAGATAAGTTATTACCTTGTGAGCCTGAGACCTCTCCAGGGTAGGGACAGCTCTTTGCTCTGCACCAGTCAATTGCTCAGCCCATCAGGGTTTGTGTCACACCACTACTGCAAGGCAAAGGAACAGCGCTGAAGGCTCATATGTCGTTGCACATTATTCCACACCTATGTGGAATAATAAATACATGTTTTGAGTAGACAATTTCCCACTCAAATGTAGGATAGAGTCAGATTAACCCTGCTGCTGCTGAGCTGGGGTAAATGATCCCTATTTCCAGCCTGCCCGTTCCTTATTCCCAAGACAGATACCTCTTCCCTCTCTGCCCCTTTAGCTTGTTTAATGCCTCTCTAAACTCTAGCATGACCAGCAGAGAAGACAGAGTGCAATCTGGGGAGAGTGATGGGGTCAAGGGGAAGGCAGGGAGAGCCTTGGCCAGGAGATCTTTGTCCAAGAGCCTTCTGAAAAATCCACATGACTCCTAGCTATCGGCATGTTATTAGGAATAATAAACATTTCTACCATGCTGAAATGACTGCATTTAAGGGCATTTTTTTCTTAGGAAAGCACTGTGGTCAGCCAGCTCTTGGACAGACTGTGGGAGTTAAGTGCATGAAATTCAATACTCTGCGTTATATACCAGAGGTCAGGAGAACGGTCCCTTCAGATCTAGAACACAAATTCAGCAAAAAAGCTGCTCCAAAACCCGCTAAAGTCTTCTATTCAGCTTCTAGAAAACTCTTAAAGAGCAAGACCTGAGTGCTGAGAGTCAGCAAAGAGGCCAAAAGCATCAGGACTGTACATCTGACATGAGTTGTTGCAGCACTGGTGCTCCCTGCCCAGCCCCAGCCAGTCGGAGGCTCAGTAAAAACAGCATCGCCCTGACGAAGCCCAGGGCTGCAGCCAGAGAGCCCGGGGCTCCCGGCTCTGCAGGCACTTGCTCCTCATTTGACCCCAGAAGCTGCTGTATTTCACATGCTGTTCCTCCCTCGCCCAAGCTGTGATGTGAGATAGCTCATCCTGCTGGAAACTATAACTAAAAACATTGTCTAAAAACAAATCCTCTTTCTGTGTGCCCGGAGGGGAGGAGCAGTCCCCAGTGAGCATCGAAAAATGGAGCTTGGATAAATAGTGGAGCTGAAAGCAACCCACGAGGGCAGCCCAGGACGGCAGCTTCAGAGGGACGATGCTGCACAAGGAGGCAGGAGGAGCTCAGCACCCAGCACAAGTCATAGAAAGTCCCTGGCGCTGCCTTCCCGAGCCGGGATATGCCCAAATCCAGCCCCCGAGGATGCATATGCTGGAATCAGTTGTGTCAGGTTCAGGCAAATGGTTGTGTCTTGGCACCAAGTGTTAAGAGGAGCTGATTTCTACCGCAGGATTAGCAGCAGGATATACAGCATATACTCACTGCAAAACTGTGATAATATCAAAGCTCCATCTGTACTCAGGCTGGAACTCAGAGCTATTAATGACTACTGTGGGAGAGCTAACATTTTTTTCTTATTACCAGTTAAATAAGCTTTCCTGCACCTTGAAAAGAAAGCATACTGTTTTCTTTAAATATATATATACATAAAATTTTTTCCTTTAAAAAAAAAATATAGATAATATATATAGAGATAATATATATATACACATACAGGGAGAGGGAAAGTTGAAGATTTTAAAAACACAGACTATTTAAAATGCTGTATTTACTCTTCTCTTTAGAGGAGCTCAACTGTTCTCTGCTTGGATGCAAATATGTCACATGTTTCCACCCTAGGTATTTTTGGTCAGAAGGAAAAGATAAATAGATAGTGTATTTCAAACATCACACTTTCAGCTGGCTTTATCTAACTTTGGTCAAGAATTTCAAACTTTGCACTGGACGCTAGCACATTTCAAGCCTGAACTGTAATTCTCTTCTCCTGACAAGAATTTGCTGCTAACTGAGCCTATCTGTGACATGGGAACCAACGGGCTAGAGCTGAAACTGAAGCTGTCAAACTCATTTCACTTATTAGTTATGAAATGGGAAAAAGCAGCAAGCTCCAGCGTCACATGGAAACATGAGCGCAGCGGTGACACAGCCTTTCACACACAGTGTCAGCACTAAAACCAGTGTATAGATTATTTGGAAAGTAATAAACACCGACCTCGTGATTCTATTCTGGGCTGGTCCTATGACAAAAAAGGAAAAAAAAACCCCAAGCCATCAAAACAAACCCAGAAACTGAAAGCCCAGAGCCACTCGCAGCCGTGCCCGTAGCAAGCAGGGAGGGCAGGGCTGCTCCAGCAGAGCTCATCCATCGCTGGGACCCCCGGCTCCCCCAGTGGAAACCAGTGAGCCTCCTGGCCCAGGGACAGGATGATTTACCCTGTGCCCACCCCAGCTGCCTGCTGCACAGAGAACTTGGCTGCTCCCAGCCCCTGAACACACAACAGCTTAGAGCTGGCTTTTTTCTTTTCTTTTTATTGCAAGGGAAAGGAGCCAGTGCCAGGTTATCCGGCTGGTTTGCTCTCCCAGAGATGGCTTTGCAAAGAGGGGAGCTGCCTGTGCAGCACACAGCAGTGGTCAGTGTCCCACTGTCCATCCCAGGAGAGGGCATCCCAGCCCCAGGACATGCATGTCTCCGTTGAACCTGCCTCTGAGGTCAGGGCAGATGTTCGGAATGGCTCTTTCTAATCTTCAGCATGTCAGACCTTATTAGTTGATTTATTAAGTCTCTCTCCAAACATCTCTGAAGTAACACTCGGTGTTGCTTTATCCCAAAATAGCCACTTCATATGAGCTTTTGGCAGCCAGCACAGAGGCTGGATGAGACCCTGGAGAGCCGGGTTAAGAAGGAAATTCACAGCAGAATGTGCTTGTCCTTTCGACTTGCACAGCTCCTCCCCAGCCCCACATGGCCCCTAAACCTCTTTTACCTTAGGAACTCTGCAAGTATCCCTTTTCCTCCAGCTACCTCAAGCTCAAAACTGGGCCCAGGACAAAATTCTGCTTACAAACAACTGCAGTCATAGAAGAAGATCTGCATTTGGACCCAGACAGTAGAGCTTCAAGTACCTCCCACCAGCCCTCATGGCTCTTCCAATCATGATTCTACCATCATAGAGATGAGATATCTATCAGACAGAGGTGAAGAATCCCTGCAACTGTTAATTATTAAAAGCATTATCAGTAAATCTGGGACTGAAACTGTAGCAATGGGCAGGTGGCAAATCTATTGTGAGCCATAAAATTTCCGTGAGAGAACTTTTCAGGGGAAAGAGCTGGAAGAAATTATAGTGCATTTAAGTGTAATATAAATTCTTATCAGTGACTGTTTTGACACAGTTTTAACCTCTGGCTACAGAGGTTTACAGTTTAAAAGACATCTGGTAACTGATGATTTTGCAAGGTAGGCAATTTAAGAGACATCTGTTAACCGATGATTTCTTAAAGCTAGAAGTCCATTGCATACATTCAAATGAGCTTGAAAAAAGCACAGGCACATCTGGTTTCATGAATCAGAGCCCAGAAAAGAAACATTCTCTGTTGCAATCTTGTTGGTGGTACTGCTTTGGCCAACAGTGAAGTTGAAGGCAAGTAAAAAGCAGAGCAGACCTAACCCTGGAGGGACTGGATGTGCAGATACCCTCCAGGGCTGAGTAGTCTGGAGCTGGAATGTAGAGAACTTTTACCTGGTCTTCACCTGCATCCCAGGTGTGTCTGCCTTCCATGGGAGACCCTGTATTTCTTACCTCCATGCCAATGTTTTTGGGTTGCAGCCACTGTGCAGTGCCCACCGGCTTGGCAAAACTGTATTGCTCACTGCTGAGAAGACCATCATCAAAAGAAACAGGTCCAGAATATCACAAAATGCCTGTTGCCTGCACTGAGTGCTTCTGCAGACCTGAGCTGTGTTGCTTTCAGCTATTGTTTGCTTTCAGTTAGATACGAGTAACATATGATAACAGAAATGAGTTGCTGTTCACCCGCCAGTGCAGCCCCAAGCTGCTGCAGTCTCCTTCCAGGTCTGGAGGTCTTCCCCCCACTTTCCATCAGATCTAACAAACCCTATGGTCCTGTGATACAGCAGGTCTGTGGCTTGGTCCTCAGACTACCCTTCCTCTTAACACTGGGCCAGGAGCCTGGGTCACCTTTCCTCATCCCGAGTGTCACCTTTCTTCACCCACCCCTAGAATTATTTACATCTCTTCCACAGAAGAAAGATGTTTAGATTCAGCCCTGAGTCAAGAGATCCCCATTTGGCCCTGGATATGTTGAGAGCATGGGTCACACACAAGAGCTGGAGCGCAGAAAATCCTGACTGTGTAAATAACAGGGAATTCTGCCAAAAAGGCCAGGGATTTTTTCTGTAGCTGGCCTTTGGGGAATGCTTTCTTTGACAGAAAAAAATAAAAACATACAAAAAAAATACATCCCTTGCATACTTATGAAAGCATGACCATGCGCCATGGATGCTAATGGACTTTCTAGCTCCCCAGTAATGTCCCACATCACAATTTAAGCGGCAGGAATATACTCTAAGAAGTCCTCCCTCCTCTCTCTCTTTTTTTTTTGTTTGCTTTAAATAAAGCCATTAGACTCTTGGAAGAGCAGCCAGTACAAACTGGAAAGAGTTTCTCCAAGAGCTGCTGGAGGTGCTGAGTGGCCCCACACAGAACCAGATGGTGAGCTTTCCACAGAGCCCACCTTCTGCCCAGCCCTGAAGAAATCCCTGGGAGGGGAAAACTCTGCCTTTGACAGTGTGGGAAAAGGGTCTGTTCCAGTCTCAACTGAGCAAGGTATGAGCTCCCTCTTCCCTCTCACCCTTCCCAAAGGGGGTAAACTGCCCTCTTTTTCAAGCAGATTCAGCTTCTCTCAAACTTCTCTTACTGACCATAAGCTCTGCATGTCTCCTTTTAACCACTATGCCCAAGCTGATGCAAATGCCACCAGAGATCTTCCATTTCCAAGAGCTGCTATGCTGTGAGCACACTTAATTACAAATGTTACCTTGGTCTTTCCTTCTTCACAAGGACAAATCTTTCAGCTAGAAAATTACATTTTCCTCTACCAGTCTTGCTCCACCACCTGACTGAAAACCTCACCAAATTAAGGAAACCATGACTTGACTTCTGACCAGGCTTTGCCAGGAGAATTAACCTGAAGTGCTCTTCAACAGGGTCCAGTTTTCTTCTATCACATTTGATAGGAATTCTCTACAGCCACTGACTCCAGCAAGGGAGGGCTCAGCTCTCAGTTTCTGAGCTGTCACTCTTTTCCAGGGTTTGTGCTATCTGGAGTTTTTCCTGCAGCCACCCTGGCTCTATTCCAATGTCTGGAAATGAGCTTCCTGAGCCATCCTCTGCTCTTATCACTCGCTGCCTTAAACAAGTTTGACCTTTAGATTGATTTGAACTTTGGACAGCATTAAAACACTTGTTCTAGCAGATGAGGTCAGTCACTCAGCTTTCTGCTTTGTGTAATGGGGCAGTTAATGCTACAGTGGTTTTAAATCATGGCATATTCCCGACCATGAGGACAGGGGAAGAAACAGATCTCACCAGAGGTTGTCCCCTGGCATTACGCTGGGCCAGGCTTGAGCATTGCATAGCTTCAACTTTCAACTCCTGCTTCTGGTTGTACACATTTCAAAGAAAAGGAAACCTTTCAAATGACCTGGAAAAAGTTCTTACCCCTTGACCTTCCTCTCCTCTCCATCAGCCCCTCATGACCTCCCGAAGTCATCCCTGGATTGTGGAGATGCCTCCTGCGAGGATGGTTGGGTCACTGCTGAACATGAGTTTAAGTTTTTATTAACTAACAATGACAAAAAAAGCCTCAGGACTAAGAGAACATTTCCATGGTGTTTAAAATAGACTGGGAAGGAAAGAGATTTTGTTCAAATGAACAAACATAGTCCTCAAGCTGCCACAGGTCAGAATTTGTAACATCATGCTATCTGTTAGACTTGGAAAGAGAAAAAAACAACTGGAAATGGATTTCAAAGAGCAAGCTGAAAGAAATGCAAAAGCAAACCACACTGGAGCAAATCCAAACCTTTTCATCATTGTAGAGGTATCTGCAGGATTCAATATAGACAAATAGAAGTGTTGTCAGTGTCTTCATTGCTCTTAGTTTCATATAAAGGGGTTGGACACACACTAATGGGCACTTCTTTGAGCCATGTGACAAACAAGAAACGATGGACCATTTTTTCCCCTGCTTGCAGAAGAATCCTCATGAGTTTAAAAGCTCTGATAACGTTTGCTTATTTACAGTTATGGCTAACAAAATTACAAAAGAAAACCTTAGTTGTAGGAGAGAAATTTATGTTTAAATGAGAAACAGCTTTTCTTCTATGATTCCACATTGTGAAGCTAGGGACTCACAAACCACCCCCTTGTTGGTCATCATGTCATTGTTGTAAGAGGTCATGGCTGTGAATATGACGTGATGTCTCAGATTGTTAGCACATAACCAAAGGGAAAGTACCTGGATATGATCACTTCTAAGGATGTGTGACCACTACCTAAGTAGATAGATGGATGCATTGTCTGTCAGGTCACTCTACAGGTCTGTAGAGTGACTTTTAGGTGCAATGAATTCCAGTTAAAGTCCATGGAAATCTGGAAAACAGCAGTCCACTTCAGAAGTACAGTCTTGTAGCTAATTTCCTATAGAAACATTTTGCTGCCATAGCTGTTTGGATTTCCCATAGTGTTTGGGAAGAAGCAAGCACTGGAGCATTAGAAAGGACCTCCTGGAAGCAGGGCATTCACAGATTGATATCTCCAGCACCACCTACCCTGCATCAGCTTCAGCCAGAGGCTGATTCTTGTGCCACAAAAGCAACTTTCTGTGTCTACAGGAGCTTTAGTAGGTTGGGAGGGCACGGTGAGGGGAAGCTCAGCATTGCTCAGCTGATGAACGAACATCACTTGGTCCTTGCTGTGTGCTGGCTGCATGGCCCTGCTGTAAGGAAGGAAGATCAGGGACAAGCACCTCCACAGTGTCCTCTCCAGCAAGATGGGCTGCCCAGAGTCTCCCAAGGATGGGGTGAAGCACAGGCAGGCCAGGCACAGGACTGGCAGAGACATGACATGGGGAAGCCCTGCGGTACCTGAGCAGAGCAGATGTCACCTGTGCTGCTCTGCTGCTCCCTGTGGGGTGGGTTCAGCAGCACTTGCATTGAGCAAACAAAACCACTGCAACCCACTGAATTACAGCAGTGGTTTCCAGCTTGAAAACCCTACAAGATTTTTCATGTATTTACGAGACCACTTACAGCCAGTGGCAGACAGCTTGTTCATCTTGGTTAACACTTGCTGTTTCTTTAGAAGAGATGCACAGAGCCCCAGAGGTCTGCAACCACCACACTCGGTATTTTCTGCCAACTCAAGTAAAGGATCCGGTGTTACTCACCCAAAACATGTCGTTTCTTCAGGGGAAAATGACTCAAACTTGAGCCTGAAGGGTCTGATGGGTGGGCTACTTCAGTGTTTGTCTACAGCAGATAGTGAGTGATGCTGAGCAGCTCCCTCCAGGGCTGGTCTTCTCTGCTCAAGGTGTTCTGCAGCACTTCCAGGAAGAATAGTCCTGGGATACTGACTGCATCTGAATGCAAAGGCAGGAGAGCAAGAATGCCACTTTTCAGAGCTCATCATTCAACACGAACACACACACAAAATCCACAGGAGCCCCTCGCATGGTCCTGAACACCTGCCAGCAGAGAAAGAAGAAAAAGTCATAGAATCGTAGAATATATTGGGTTGGAAGGGACCTCTGAAGGTCATTGAGTCCAACCACCCTTTTTAACACCCAACATGGGGCTCAAACCCGTGATCCTGAAATTGAGAGTCTCATGCTCTACCAACTAAATGTATTTTAAAAATTTTATTTTAAAAACAAGCACACAAACCTGAGTGCCTGTAAATTTCACACGGCAACATTCTGGCCTATCTCCCCATATCCACACACATTTGGAAAGTGAAATAAAGCTAGTCTCTTGTAAAGTGTTCATTTAAATAAGCATTATACTAGGTCACATGAATCATTTTATGTGTGTTCAATATTTGCAAGTGTCACCATGGTGAGGAGCTGCACCTAACTACAGTGCGTTGGTTAGAAAGACTAGTGAGCAATCGCTCAGCCATTGCTACTGGCTTCCCAAACCATAAACCTGTCATCTGGATTATGACAGCTCAGAGCCCATAAAACAAGGCTTACGAGACAACATCACTATTTGCAGTTAATCCATGGCTTATGTCAGCTGTAAACGGTAATGTTACAAATACAAAAATATCTACAATACACAAGTATTGACTGCTAAATACACACATTGACTGAGATAAATTTTAACTGAAGATAGGGTCTTTCACAGAAACCTCAGCCAATAAATTAATGGGCGAGTGATTAGGATAGAATATGAAGCTTGAAAGTTTTAATGATCACAAGAACAGGAAAAGAAACCATTTGAAAGCTCATTAATGTGCCTTCCAAAGAGATTCTGCACACCTGCTTCAAGGCATATCTCTAGATCACTGTGGAAAGAGATTTGCAGAATGTGACATTCACAGAGATCTAGCTGCTGCATACAAATGTTCACTGTCCTGTGAAAAAGCAGCATCTCATGGCTAGCCAAAATGGCACTAGCTGTACTTTTAGCAAATTTGGATCCAGTTCCAGATATTTAACTTCCCAAACGTAAGTGCATATGGGGAGATGATCCACTGACCACCCAATCGCAGCCACTGCACTTTGCACAAAGTACCTCACGTGGACAGACACTTAGCTGAGTCTTTCTATATTAAATCATGAGTCACAAAAAGAAGAATTCAATGTTGTTGAGCACAACATCTGGAACAGGCTCTGCCAAAGGCTATTATTTTATCAGGTTGGCTTGTGTTGTAAGCTACTCTCCCGTGCTCTGCTGGGGCTGCAGTAATGAGATCAAACCATTCCCCAGCACTAAGCGTCTGACCAGACGAACCACCCGGGCAAAGAGAACCTCACACATCTCTCCTCCTCCCCTGCTCTCAGCCCACTGATTATCTCAGATCATCAGTGTTTTGGCTGACTGAATAAACAGGATTATCCTCTCCCAGTGCTTGTTAAGTCAAAACTGTATGGCGATCCTATTAGTGGATCGCAATAGTGTGAGTATATCCAAGCAGGAGATTATCTTTTGCTTGCTCTGTGGAGCTGAAAACAGTACCGGGAAATTTTTAATCTCCATGAAGGGGACACTAGAGCTCACAGAAAGAAAATCAAACCCATTTTTATTATCCATCTCAATCAGCTGCCTAGCTCAAAAAAAATTATCCCGATTGACTAAGTCATAACCTCCTTTCATTGATATAGGACAGGATTTGGGATGCCAATGAAAAACATCTTACATGCCTCTCCTTTTTCATCCAAACTGATCCCAGAATGTTTTACAAGTGCTGCATGCAAATGGCACGTGGGATTAGCAGCACTTCACAGGGGCCTGTCTCTGTTCCCACCGAGGTTAGCGAGAACAGAAGTGGGACTCGTCGTTGAGTAAAATGTGAACCAGGCTGGAACGTGGCCAGGACACTGAGATCAAGACTCGCATTCATCTGGGAGCTGCTGGCACAATGGGCCTCTTGATTGGGACCTTGGGTTTACGTCTTGTCCAAAACAATGCAAGAAACTACAATGGAGCATAAAATGATGCTGCTTTAAACACATTGGTAATTCATCATCATTTATTTTTCAAGCATTCAAAGATAAAAATATTGAAAGAACAAGCAAAGGAAGAAATATTCATATCTAAATTAAAATCTCCTTAAATAAACTATCTAGATTTTAACACAGAGCAGCATACAAGCAAAACCAGCCAGCTCCCAAGACTTTTATATATATGCATGCAGAAAAATAAATTCCTTCAAAAGAAGCTTTGAAGAGCATAATTAAGCATGAAAGTTACCATATATTAAATTATACATCTAGTAAAAAAGAGTCATTAGCCCAACAAATGGGCTGCTAATGATTTCAGGCTTGCCTGGGGCCATAAGCTAATAAACTAGTGATTAACCATTATTTCTGGGATGCTGCTGTTGAAAGCTGGCAGCCCAATGTCACAGCTCACCCACAGCTTAGGGACTGCAGAAAAAAATAAAACCAGTGAAAATAACACATTGTATTTTGGGCCAGAGAAACCCCTGCTCTGAAGCACCATGAACTCCATCACTTATCCAGACCCCTGATTTCCACTTTGTGCACTGGGACTGCAAGACACAGGACTTCCCAAGTCCAAGTGGAACCAAACAGAACAGCCAGGACAGCCCCTTCCAAAGCAAGAAAAGCTCTCCACGGATGTGTCCCAGCACAGGCCATGCCCAGGAGAGCTCATGTCATGAGTGCCTCCCTATTTGAAAGTCACTGCTGGTGCCCACTTGGGACACCTCCATGCTATTCCTCAAGAGAGCAGCTACTTCTCTCCTCCACAACCACACACACTCGCTTTGGTGACCCTAGCAGCCATTTATATGGAAAGTAACACCACAAAAGTGTGCTTGACAGCTTCCTTCAGACATTTCTTAGCAACTGGTAATAAAAGGAAAAAAAACTCAGCAGGCCATTTGGTCAGCGAGCTCTCTCCAAAGCACCCATACTTATTCTTCTTGTCACTCTTTGAAAAGCTGAGGATGTGGGAACCAAAACCTGCACTAAATAGTCCTCTCCAAGGCTGGAAATGGCATAAATAGGGCTTGGTGCCCACCCACTTGTTGCCAGGACTGTAGGATACACGAGAGCTTACATGGGTATTGCAGATACTTGTGCAGGACAAACTTTTTGAAATGGAAGCACGAGCACGTGCACAAAACTCACCTCCATACAAGCAAGTGGGCACTTGTTAATGCAACTTCAGACAAGTAAAACACTTCTTCACTGGCCCAAACACAGTGCACTGGGTAACACTGTAGGTCCAAAGAATTAGACAGATAAAGCACAGTTTGTCAAAGGGCATGTATGAAGTAGTTCATAACAGAGAGAGGGCACAAACTAGTAAATTGAAGAAAAAAGTTGTTTATCCCTCAACCAGCATCTTCACCAGCACACTCAGCCCCCCAATTTGGCATTACCGTGGGCAAAGGATCAGGCATGAGCTCCCAAAACTTTGAAAGAAGAAATGCCCATCCATGTACGTATTGCAATTCATAGAACAGACCAAAACCAGAGAGGGACCCCTCTGCATAATTCACATCACCCATTGTCTGCTGAAGCTCGGTGGCCAGGCTTGGGTGGGGATGCCCAGAGAGCCCAGCTCACCTTCCCCAGCAGCTGGTCAGCAGCCAGCCTGAGAGGGCTCAGCCACTCCCTCAACAAATTATCTGCCTCTCTCCTCTCTCGGGCTGATTTCTTCTCATCTCTCACTTCCTGTGGTGAAATGTGAGTGTAGAAACTCTTATTTCATCACAGCATCCCCAAGCTGTGCTGGGCACTTTGCTGCTTGCTCCCCAGGGAGTTGCTAATGGTTTGATCGGACATAAAGTTCTCACACTTGAAATAAATGGTATAAACTCAGCACTCTCCAGGAAGGTCTAAGCACAAAATGAGAGGTTTGATTTAAGGAAGCTTTGCCTCTAATATTTTTTAATGCTTTTAACTAACCAGTAGTTTTGATGAGGTTTTTATTAAAAAACAAAACAAAAGAAAAGACAAAGTATTTTCCTTTTTAAGTGTTCTCGTGATTAAGGTCCAAGATTTATATTTCCACATAAGAATTAAAAAATAAACTGGATCCTGTTTCAGTAGAGACAGTGGCAAAACCTCACACTGACAGCAGCCACCAGTAGAACAAGGCCCATGTGCAAACTTTGGAAACAAGTTTTTCTGGAAACTATTTACCAAAAACTGCAGGGAGTTTACATATTTTTTCAAATGTTCTTCTTTCCTTACAATAACATTTAAAGCACAACCTCAGACAGTTTTGTTGATCTGTTTTTTATAAGTCTACATTACTGTGTCCTATAAGTCACATGTATGGTTCCTGATTCTTCACATAAATAATGTATATTTTCCTTAATATTCCTACAAAACGAACATGGCTTGATTTCAGCAGCAGTTGCATAGACTTCAAATTAAATATAGCAGTCAGTCACTTTCCCTGAGACTCAGACACTTCTGAAAATAAGCTTTTTGGCACCCACTAAGGAACACACTGAACATCTCCTTTAGTTACAAGCCCTCAAAATAAAAAGAACTTTTAAAGTTCTTACATGTATCTATAAGAATTTGATCTGAGATCTTATTTAAGTCTCCTTATAAATACTCAGGGCTGGTCGTGCTCTCACTGAAGTGTGATCAGAGGTGGCATCACAGTGTACAACTGGACAGATAAGATAATAACTAAAACAGAAGAATAAAATTATTCCTTTTTTAACAGCCTCACTTGTATTTGCAGGCTTGGACAACAGAGGCCATTTAAAGGGCACTGGAGATACAACCTACTCTAGATTCTGAATGCCAGCAGCTCTAAGCTTCTCCAGTGCACACAGCTCTGCCCCTCAGTCACAGTTCTTAGTATTTAAAATGACCTTTCCAAATTTGTTTTGTTTTTAATATGTTAAGAAATCTTTCCCACTGAAGTGAGTAGATTTTCCAGTGAACTCCAGCACTTAACCCTGCAGCATTTTACTATTTCGAGATTAGAGCATGAGTTTCAAAATTTGTCCTGAGGAACAAATGTCTGCATCAAGTTATGACGACGCTGTCCTGGGCCTGAGAGTCATCCTGGAATAGAAAACAATCCAACCAACAATATTTGGTTTTGCATATAAATTTTCCCAGAAGTTCAGGAGTAACTGCCTCTCTTCCACCAAGTCTACAAATAATTCTGAGCTTGTGCTCCTGTGCACAGCTCCTGAGGCCAATGTACTGTACAGTGAGTGAAAATTAAATATTCTGTCATCAATAGCTTATATTATGTATTTTCCAATTCTGTTTTGTTCCAAAGATGAGTTTCTGAAGGGGGCAATCCTGAAACACTTTTAACTCCTAATAGGTAGACATGCCCAAGTACAAATGCAAGCAGACTTTGTGAGGTCTTCACCATTTACCCTCCCAAGGAATCACAACAGATTTGCATTATTTCTTATTAAAAGCATTTTGTTTTGCTATATAAAAAAAACAATCAGAAATGTTTTATTACCACAGCTGACCACAAGATGGAAATCCTTTTCCATAAGATACCTCCTGAATAGGAAAAACACTAGTTAAAAAAATACAGTCTTTTTCTAGGAAGGTGTTTTAGAAGAAGCAAAGCAGAGTTCTTCATCCCATCAGCAACCTGTCTGGGAGGCCTCATCCATTTCATGGTCTTTCTCCATCCAGTGAAAAAAAACTAGAATGGACTTGCAAAAAGCTAAGGCCTTGTCCTGTCCCTTTGCAGCCTGTTTGCTTGGCATCAGGGCGGCAGGAGCTGAAGGGAAGGGGGGGCTCTGCACCCCCACCCCTTTTCTCTCTCACCCAGGACAAGCACAGCTCCCCAGACACAGGCACAGGGGGGTTTTACCAGCAGACACCTTGCAGAAATTGGTAGGATCCTCTTAGCCCAGTGGATAGCCAAGCTGTCATCAAGCCCATTTCTCACAGAGAAGTTAAATTTTAATTTGATCAAACCCCACGTCTCTTCCGGAGTTTTCCCTTTTCCCAGAAGGGCAGTTTCACTCAAACAGCTCAGATGGAAATCCCCAGCCAGCTCCAGCTGCTACACCAGCAGCTCAGATACACCGAGCAGAGCAAAGCACCATCGACATGTGCTCATTGTTTAATTTGGAAACATGAAGGATAAAGTAAACTCTTTCTTCATACCATTACTGGGTTTTTTTTAGAGTTAAAAAGCCCTCTGAGGAACGGTTCCAGCCACCCAGAGCCTGGGATGGCAGAGCTCGGGGAGTTCAGTAGGATTGTATCTAACCTTCTATACTGGACCCTGAACAAACAAAACCACTGGGCTGGCATCTAAATGCTAAATGTCATTTATTTTTGTTATTGCTTATTTACAAGAATGTGCAGAGACTTGCACTGGGATGCCACTGGGTATCAACAGAACTCAAAGGCCATTCCTGTCCCCAGGGTCAGGAGAAGGGTTAGTGAACAAGGCGGTGGCAGGAGACGTGTCCCTTTCCCACCTCCAAGGCAGCAGCATCTCCTGCAGCCCAGAAGGGAGGGCTGGCTTCAGGGACCAGCTCACACTGCATCTAGCCCAGCTCCCTCCAACTTGCTTTTGAGCAAACTATTACTATGGAAGAAATGAAAGAACAGCCTCTATGGTTTTAATTATCTGATTGAGTTTTCCACACTACATCTAATTGAGAGAGCAAGCAGGGAGCTACGTTTAAGGCCAGACAAGACATTTGCATCCGTTCTGCTGATTATAGTAGTTGCACATTTTACTTTAAACATCAATGGGTTGCAACTGCTATTCAAATGATATGGAAATTGCTACTTTATACTGAAATTTCCCTTAAGCAACAAAGGAGAGGATTAGCACATGGCTCTGCTTTTTTTCTTTTCTCTTCTTCTTTTCATTTTAATAAAACACAGTGGCAGTGGAAAACTCTGATGGTTCATGAACAACACCTGTACCTTTCAATAATTTATCCATACCAAGCTACAGAATATTTGAATCTTTTTGTGTAACTACTATGACAACAATTTCTAACTAAAATATCCTTTATTTGAAACATGAATTAACTATTTTCACAAGACCTCTTTGTCATAAAATTATACACAGGCTATATGAACAATCGTGCAAGGGAATGAAGGTATCAGCAACAATTTAGAACTATTTTCAGATCTAGATGAAGATAATCAACTAGATGCCTTCATAGAGTCTGTCTTGTTTGCATTTCTCGTGGTCAGTCCCACACAAGACTGAATCCTACTTGTTTCTAGCAGTATACAGCAGAGTCAGTGCAAATGAAAATCAGGGCACAAACTACAGTGTGAATTTTTCTCACTGAAGCTCTCATAAGTAAGATCTGCTGCATTCCAGTTTGTAGGATTGATCCATTAATCCCTGTCCAGCTCTGCACCTTTTTATGCAATCCTAACGACAGCAAATTTTTAGTGAATTTTAATGGTAAACTTCACTCTGGGCAGTAGAGGTGAAAGATATAAGGGATATATAAAACCAGCTTTACTAGCCTCCCAAAAATCGATTGCTTTTACAGAAGACTGATTAAAAACACTTTATAGACTTGGAATGTTACTGCAAGTTATTGAGAAACAGGAGCAAATGCATCACTGGCTTCTTACGTACTTTCTACGTACCTACCAGGGAAGAGTTTCAAGAGGACCATCATCCTTTTTCATTGACTCTGTTGTTACAGAATCTTCATCATCCCCATCGTGTACTTTCATCTGAACATCCCCTCTCAGCACGGCTATCCAGAATCTGCTGAGGAAAATAAAAGCACATTATAAACAAAATATTTTTAAAATAATCCCATGCAGACACATTGACAGAATTCGTTTGTAGAAGAGTCTGTTTAAAGAGACTGACTCACAGCATTTCTATTTTGATGTCAAAGCTTTAAGGCTTCAGGGTGCTAGAATGGTGGGGAATTATCAAGTCTTGACCAAATCAGTTGCTTTCCCACTCTTGAAATTAGATAATTTTAAAATTAAAACATTGAACTCATTCACTGGGGTTGTGTCCCTTAAGCATCTAGCAGAGATGTGGTGAGCAGCTTTCAAATTCTTCATAGGCAGGTTCCAAAGAGAAATGCAAGCAGAATGATCAAACACAGCAGCTCCCTTCTCCCAGGAACAAGTTCCAGTGCATCACCCACAACAGGCAGTGATGCTGATCAAACCTGTGGGCATCACACAGGGGCACGAATCCTGCTCCTACCCCTGCAACCCCACCAACTTCAGTGGACTTTTTTTCTCACAGATATAAGAGCAATATTACTTCAAAACATCAGCCTTGCATTCACCACACTAAAACCAGCATAGCAGAGGTACAATATATTCCTGCAAGAGCTCTGATAACTGTACGTGCACTTTTGGTTCAGTCAGTCCCACATGAATATTTATGCACATTTCCATGACATGTCCCTTGCTTTGCAGAGGGCACAGGTTGCCAGCAGCTGACAGCCATTAGCATCTGACAGCTGCTAAAATAGCTTGTTTGGAACAAATAGGTGGTCACGGCCATTGTCAGCAGGCAGGTGATTAAGGCATCATTACAAACTGCATCTTCTTTGGCAGCTGCAGAGACAAGGAGAGTCCTTCTTGCACCACTCACACTCGCCTGGCGGAGGGGAGATTTAATTATTAGCACTACCTAATGGGCAGTTTGTAAAAGATGCAGACCTGACAGAAACAGATAGTGGGCAAACACAGGACATAGAGCAGCTGACGAAGTAATTACAATCCAAATAAGAGTGTATGAGCTGGCTGGGAGCAGCAGATGTTGCTGTCCATCAGCATCTCCATATAAAACATATGTTCAGATGGTACTTGAAAAAAAGACAGCAGAACATTATTTGCAGAGCTACAGGATGCTGGGCAGGGAGGGGGGGATGCTCGGGGAGGAAACAGATCCTCACAGGGAAAATCCAGGCGATCTTTTGGGAGCAGAGAGATGCAAGACATCCAGTGCACAGGGCAGGGACTGCACAGACAGATGTTGGGAGGGATCAGGGAGGAAGACAAGGAGCCATTCCTTGGCCTTCAACCTACCAGCATCCTCCTCACCCAACCTGCTTCATGGATCTGATTCTCAGATAGGGAGAGTGGAAATGATTTGTAATTGTGCTTGGAGAGCGAGATGAAAGCTGTGCCCTGGGCAGGCAGGGCCAATGACTTCCCACCTCGAGTGTGCAGCCATGGGAAGTGGTCAAAGCCCTACTCACATTTAACCTCTACAGGTGGAAAAGGTTGCACACAGGGCAGGTGAAAGATGCTGCTCAGTTTTTGTTCAAGTCATGACATTTTGCTTTCTCAGAAACAAAATAAAAGCATGTGTTGGGCAGAGATGAAATAGTCAAATACAACAGAAGAGAGGTGCAGTGCAAGACAGCCCTTCTGAGCTGATGGAAATGCTTGTCTGTCTTCTTACCACACTAATAAACACAATTATTCCACTCAAGGCTATTTCATAAGTTATTTAAAAAAAATTATGTAAAAGCAGGAAATGTCAACATGTGCACATTACTTCCTTTCAAGCCATTTTCTTGGTAACCACCCCATCTGTTCCACCTAAATCTTTCTCCCAAAAGACTATTAATATTTATCTTCATAAAATTAACATTTAAAGATTTTCTGAGATGACTTTACCTACACAGCATCACCTTCCAGACGTGCAACGCTGCTGCTTTCACCACACTTACTTCAGAATTCTTTTTTTTCCTTCAAAATTAGTTAGATAATCACCATTCTAAACACATTTATGCACCAGCTTTCAAAACAACCCCATCCTCAATAGCAACATGGATTTGGTTTGTAAATGGCCGTGCAGCACTCTGCCCCATTATAAACAAAATGTACATGTACAGCTCCACTGCCTTTGATGCAAAGCCAGAATCAGACCTTTTCAACATTTTCTTATTAAGGATAAATGACAAACCAAACCAAGCATGCTAGAGTGTGCTGGCCTTGAGGGGATGGTGTCCAGGTGTCAGGATTTCTTTGTATAACATTGATAAAGCCTTTCCAATACTGAAAACTTTTCTCTGGAGACATATAAAAGTCTCAGAATAAGGTTTGAGTAAGAATATCATTCTTAGACAATGTCCACCTGAAAAGAGAATCGTGTCTTTTGATTTTGTCTCAGCTCACAAGAAGGGATTTCAGAAAAAAAATGAATGTGTTTCTGCATTTAATTTGGGGAGTTTTCAATTTACCCTTTCCCAGTTGTACCACCCCTGTAACAAAGATGACCCTTGGGGACATCCTAACGTCACTCATGGAGCCACCTGCCACCTCTGCCTTTGTCAAGCCATTGGCAACGTCCAAGGGAGCAGTGGTGGCATCAAAAGCAGCTGAAGCAAACTGTCCTGTGAGCAATGAGCACTCCTGGTAGAGGCATCCTTGGGCCAGGAGCCCTCGGGGCAGGCAGAGAGGAGCAGGAGGCTGCCCAGGCTCTAGATCCACCTCCTCAGGGCAGCTCTGCCTCTTCTGAGCACACAGAGAGTCTGGCCTTGATCTCCCAGCAGATTTTTTCCCATGTTCTGCGTACATAGTTACTATTATAAGCACAATCATGGTGAATGTTTGTGCAAATGATTAGCTCTGAATCCTCTCAGTACTTTATACATCTTTGTTACTATTCTTATTTTACTTGTATTTTTGGAAATGGTGAGCATGCAAATACAGTCCCCTTTCCTGGAAGCACATGCACAACATGGCTCTAATTCACAAACCTTTAAGTTAGTAAGAACTGCAAACATTTATGCCTAAAATCATCAGTGAAGAACTGACCTCCATTAGCCTGTCCCAGGGCTTATGAAATGCTCATCACTGCGTGTTCACTCAGTGTATTTTTAAACATGCACTGCTTTTAAAATATGCACAATTAATATTAACAAAGACCTGTCGTTCTGAGTGTGAGTGGCTGGAACAAGCACTGTCTTCTATCTGATGTGCAATGACCTTTGGAAAGATTTTTAGACACTGTCCTATAAGCAGTATGTCTTGCACAAATTACTTACAGATATAAAGCAACAGTAACCATGAGAAGGAGGGAGTAACATGAAATGAATTTGTGTTTTCTACATTTGGGAGAAAAATAAAATTACTGTGGTTTACAAGAGGATTTATAAACTGCCTAATTTTTTCTCTTTTTTAATGCTAACATACAGGATCATGCACCATGGATAAGGATGTTCACAATGGAATCGAGTGTTATGTGATTCTCCCTTTTTTAGGGTAAAGGAAGACAACTACAGTAATTAGTTCCTTGGAAAAAAACCAGAATTAATAGAATCCATTATGTATTTAACTAGAAGTGTTTGTGTCTTCCAGGAAGGAGAAGGGTTAATTTAGGTAACTACTAAATTTTTCAGTGTACTGTGGTACACAACTGGCTCATACAGTCATGTATCAATATATATCAATTATGAAAACGTCTGGGAAATTACATGAAGGATTAGGAAAAGCTGAATGAAATCAATAAAATAGAAAGCATAAAGTCAGATATTTTCACATCTCAAAATTTTTGTCCAAGTCAGAAAGAGAATGTAGAAACAAAAGAAATGCAGATTCAGATCCCGGAAACTGAGCAACTACTAAACACATACGAAACGTACACTGAAAACACTTTCTGTAATCTATTTCTGTGAAAAAGTGCACAGAAAATAGTTACCTAACTACCAACTGCTGCAATTCATCAGCTGGAGGAGGAGCTACCAAACACCCTGACCTGCTTCCAGCTGTGGCCAACCCCCGATCTGTGGAGAGGAGTGTTACAAGCAAGGCAAATAGGACACAAGTCTGGCTGGAATACCTGCTCTGCTGGAGCTTCCTGAGCCAGGGGGTGATTTAAACCCACACGAACATTAACAACTGGACAACTGCAACAACCAATACCATCCTTAAAAATTAAAGTAGCTGAAAGATTTGATACAGGCATTAAATATACATAAAAGACACTAGCATGCCTAGAATGGATATAAGCTGTATTCAAAGGTTGTGAATGTACAGTGTTCACTATATGAAAAACAAACCAAAAAACCCCTGTGCCTCTCTGCACAAACACAACCGATAGGTTTCAAAAATGAGGTCTTGTTTTTAACCAGGGAATTTTCACACAAGTGTCAGCTTGTCAAGAAAGCAGAATCAGCTGTATTTTAGCAGCCAACAAAACCAAATGGTTGTGATTGCTCCACAGACAAAAGCTACTGTACCTGTGTTCAGTCAGTCTGTGGCAAATGAGAACTATCAGGAAGTTTTTTATCAATAGATCATACCATAATCCAAACCCTTGTGAAAATTTTGAGAGCAGATATATCCACCTACAATTAGAAAATCCAAGTGTCAGAGAATAATCATCAGCATTCAAAAGATGAACTGAGTTCTAAATTGGCTGTTTATTTATTTATTCATTATATTAAAAAGAAAAAAAAAGAAGAAAACAAAGGAAATAGAAATCAATGTATAAATACAACTGATTCAGAAAAAGAAGAGGGTATAATTGCATAAAGGATCACTTGCTTTAGGTGACACTGCCAGTTTCCTTCCCTGTTACATCACCATTAGGTTCCTTATTAAGCTAATTTCTTTAAAGGTCGCCCACAAAGGCCCCATGGCCCCAAAAGGCAGCATTCACAGGAGGCTTTGTTAGTGAGGACAGGGTCCAGGCTCTGCTGCTCTCTAAAGGCTGTGCTGAGCAGCTCAGGGTGCTGGGGATGGGGTGAGTGGTGCTTTCAGAGTTAGCCACTCCTGAAGCTCTCAGGCAAACAACTCCAACATATGGGTAGAGACAGTCAAAGCCCTGCCAGCTCTAGTGGCTGCCTTGGATGTGGACTTGTTTTTGATAGAGTGCTGCAGTTCTTTATCTGACCAGGTCCTCTCTGAAGCTCACTTGTGTAGACTATGGTCAGTCCTGAAGCTCTGAGGGATCTAGAAAAGTGAGTCCTGTCCTGACAGGAGAGCCAGGATCTCAAGGCATTGCTTCTCACCAGGTTTCAGCAGTGCTGCGTGCATTTCATGTGAAAATCTCAGTGTCTATATCCAGCTCCACGAGTGTTTGTTCTTCCTTTCCTTATTAACTGTTTGAGCCATGTTGGCAAGCTCAGCCCTAAATCTGCTGCAATCACTTGTTTTAATAGCATCCGTTGTTGAGAAGCACCGACACAAGCTAAACAGTCAATAACTGACATCAAACTATGAAGAAATAAAATAAACACCACAATTTTTTCCATTAAATCAGATTGAAAGGTGTAACCTGTGGCATTTTTTCTGTTTAAGACTTGGACATTAAATTCTTTTGGTGTAATGGTGCCACCAGCAGATAATACTTAGAACTGGTTTTAGCTAAAAAAAAAATCTAGACAATACAAATTTCTCTGCATAGGTTATTTAAAGCTTCCAAAACCATATCCTTTTATTTTTCAAAATCATATTTTGGTAAGAACATGGAAGCTAAAAATTGGTTCCAAATGTGATCTGTCAGTAGATAAAACTTTGGGTTCATAATTCTCTATGTAAGTTCCTTATGTGTTCCTCAATGATTTATAAAGACAAGGAAGTGTTTGGGACAGTGTTGGGGTTTTTCCACAGCAGAAACTTGTTCTTGCCTGAACAACTGACAAACATTGGAGCAGTAACAACAACATTAAGCTCTGAGAACTGAATGACTGGAACTTTTCAGTTCTGTTGATACGAATATTGATCGGATAAACACTGGATATCTGTGTGGAGCAACTCCTTTCCTCCAGAGAGACCCAGGACTCTTGTCACTTCTCTTGCAGAGGGAGAATTGAGAGTACGTGTTTCTCCAGCCACTGCAGTGTCAACATTCCCAACATTACTGTCACCTTTCTATCTATAGCACCGTATTACATTTAAGTGCTGGAAAGTCTTGTGAATTCTAACAACATAAAATATAGTGATTTGCCCTTTCTTTTAAAGGACCAGGCTTAAATCCTGTTTTATTGACATAAATATAAGCAAAGAATTTTAGAAACTATAACCAATTAATAATATATTCTTGTCTGGTACATAAATTATGAAATTGCTACTTCATTTAAGTAACTAGCACACGGCTCTAAAATGCTTATGTCTGTAACAACAGCTTACCTGAGAATTTTTTTCCTCTTAGACATAAAAAAATTTAGAATCAAGTAACCATTTCTTTAAGGTGCAGAAAGTAGTAATACAAGCTACACAATACATTTGTTTAATTTGGTATGGATTAATCTTTAAAACTTGTCTTGGGAAAAAAAAAACCCCAAAAATTATATCCTTCATGTAAAAAACACAGCTGACAATTCAGGATGGGCCAAACAACAGTGATGCTACAAAACAACAATGCCACAAAACTTATCCTCCATGCAGAAAGGATTTCATCTGAAACTTTAAAGAGAGCAAGGAAACATCACAGTTAACAGCTAATCCTTTTTTTCCCCATCAAAAATATTTCCATATTTTGCTTCCCTTGACAAAGATTTCATGAGAAAAAATGCTACTGCATCAGCCTACAGCTTGGCATCGCTTTTTCTCCAACAAACCTCTCTAGATAGTAAGTCAGGCTTCCACTGCATCAGCTCCAAACCCACACAAAAACAGGCAATAATGCTTCCCTAATTTCACAGGGGGGGTTTTGTAATGAAAAGCACGTGAAAGAGTCCAAGCTGCTCAGACGCTGCGGTAAAAGGAGCTCTTAAATGTCTTTGGTATAAATCTGTCCTGGTTTTCTTCAAATACAATTAAACTGGGAAGAAGTCGTCCATACTATGCAAGTATGGATTCCTTCCACCCAAGGAACTGGGAGTTAGATCATGGCTGCAGCAATGTAACTGAGCTAAACTCCACTGCCTTGGGAAGAGTTACTCCAGATGGAAATATGAATAGGGCAACATGAGAATCAGATCAATTATCAGCAAGATAATTTAAACCAAGTCTTCCATCGGCTGATTTACAGGTTTTGGATACAAGAATATATGTAGGAAACAGACATATTCTGCAGTCCTCTCCACTCCAGCCTCTCACTGTGCTGATCTCAAGTTTAATGGGGCTAATCTGGAGCAGCCTTATGGGGCCTCAGTGCACAAACCCGCAGCTGAAAGTCACTGTCACCCGTTGTGCATTCACACTAGTGCACCTGCATATTTTATTTCGCACACAAAAGGTCAGAAGCTTGCCAGCAGGCTGCCTGCCTCCTCACACACAATGCACGGAGAAAAAGAACTCCAAGGAGCTGCTCGCTGTAATTTCCTGCAATTTAAGACTATTTATTTTTAAAACTTTTGCTGCCAGCCTCCCCATCTGACTGTCACACTCTTGCTGAATTTTATCGTCAGAACACAGTAATTTATTACAGATCAAATCCAACCAGTTATTTGACTGTCTTGGTTTTAAATACTACTCAGGCTTTTTAGCTGCTGTGAATCCTTAGGGCTCTCTATAATTAATGTTTCTTTAGCAGAGGCAGTAAGGGGACTGGCTGTGCACAGCCCGGCTTAACCCTTTGCTGGGAACAACCTAAACCCACAGTGGGGGCTGCAACAAATGATCCACAGAATTGTTTCTACTTTTGGTATTTGAAAATTACTCTTTCATACAAGTGGGCTGAGCACAGCCACTATCTACCCACAGGATTAGAAACTGGTCTGTGCCTGCAAATGTTTATTAACAGATGGGGGGTTGCACCCACACATATGGCATTTTGGGAGAGACTGGATCTTCAGTAAAGCTTTTGTGGCAGCTGAAGGGATTTATGATGAGTGAATGGGAATGATCAAGTGAAAGGCTGGATAATTGCATTGTCAGGTACATATCTGCTGTCTGTAATATTGCTGCAGCAGGAAACATGTATGTGAGAACCAGGGGCAAGCTAGCACGGAATATTTGAGCCAGAAGATGGGGTGGCAGTTGATCATTTCACCTGAGAGAGCACCAGAAGAGATGAGTTAGGGTGCCCAGCATCAGGCACAGATTTTCCCCTCCAAGTTTAACCTAAGACAATGAAGCCCAATGGCAGTCAGCAGGCCAAAATGAAGTGTCACATTTGAAGGGTGAAAAAGAGGGGTCAGCCCTTTGCCTGCCACCATATACCTGTCTCAAACCCAGCCTATGTGAATTCCCTGGCAACAGAAGGGTTTGCCCAGCCTCACTCACATGGGCCACACCTCTAATCAGCTGTCAGAAGCTTCTAAAATTGAGATCTGATAAGCTTTTACTTGTAACACAAGTACATCAAAAAGCACTAGAATGTCCTTGGAAAGCAAAATGAACCATTGAATCACTGAGCTGCCCACGTTAGAAGGGACCTCGAACCATCATCTGGTCCAACTTCCCTTGAGGAAGGGAGCCTAGTTGAGATCCCCTAGCACCCTGTCCAATCATATCTTGAAAAATTCCAGGTTGCTGCTATCTTCTAGAAATTCTCCTTTGTCCCTAGCACAGGTAAATGTTCAAGCCATGTTCTGTGGCCTCCTGTACAAGCTTGAACTGACGTAATGAACGAGGGCCTATATCTACAGTAGCTCCAATGCTGTCTTGCTTTGCAGCTTGCCCTGCAACCTCACTCCTCCCCATTCCTCACAACCAAAACAGAACAAATACAAAAATATTTATGAGTAAATATTTTATTCCTGGAATAAAGGGTTGAAAGATAATCTCCTGTAGGTCAATATTGTCATAGCCCAGAGGTCAAATAGCAGGTATTTGGCAAGAAGTAAAAACCATTGCACAGTAAAAGAAGCACAATAATGAATTAATTTACCTTTAAATTTTAGCATTTATCATCCTTTTTCCAGCTATGTGACCTATTGCCATGAACAGAAAACATACAACCTAGCGTAGGAAAACAACTATATTAATCAAGGTCTAGGCTCAGCTACATGTATTTGCACTAGTGAGGTTTCCATAGTTAAGAGGGCTGAATTTGACCTCAGAACATTCCAATAACCTGTTGTAAAATAAAACCTCAGAAAAAATATTATATTTTATATTTATTTATTAAAAATTGTTCTTGCAATTGGAATTCTGAAGGGGCTGCCCTAAGAAAGCTTTGTCCTTTTCTGGGTGAACTATTTAAGGCAGTATCCTTGACTGAACTTCTAGCATTCAAGCTAATTTGACCATGTTTGTCTCCTACCCAAAGCCCTCTCAGCAAAAATAGCTGCCAGAGCTCCTGTGCAGCAGCTGTCTCAAGAAGACAGTCTCTGATTTTTGCAGTTCTCTTATCCTGTATTTTAAGAAGGTTTTCTCCAAGGCTCTCACCAAATAGCTTTTAGTAGTGACAGATATATTTGGTATAAATCTGTTAGTTTCCCATGAGCAAGACCTTCAGGGAGACTTTCAAGAGTATATTTCAGTTGTAGACACTGAATGAATAGAATTAAGATCTATGGTAGGCACAAAGTACTATTGTATGTTTTGCTGAGTAAGTGACAAAATGCATAAACTAAACCATAATATTAGACTATTTTACTGTTATTGAACTACTATAAAAATGTAAAATTCTAGTCTGAACTATCCATTCATTATTTCAAGGGAATTTCTACCAAAGTAAGCAGGGAATCATTGAATTTGACAAATTGTATAAATGTATTAAATGAGTCTGAAACCTATAAGCAATTTGTACTAATCTAAATGTACTAGTTCATTAGCATAATTTTACTTATGACTTACATTACTACCTATTTCACAATAGCAAAGGAAGGTTTAATTAATACTTGCATGAGAGTTACATGATGTAAACCACTATGTCTCTGATACCACAGCCTTTATCAGCATGAAAAGTCTCATAGCAATTTAACTGAACAAAAAGAAACCTGAGTGAATAAATTCCAACATGAGAGCAAAGCTTTATTGTTATAAACCCTACCCTGGCAGGTACTTTAGAGACAGGTACTTGTCTCTCTTATCACACTTTCTAGGAGTTTGAGCAGAAAAAAAATCTATGAAGAGGGAAATAACAGCAGATTAAAAAAAAACTGATGCGGTTTCCAGAAACTGTATCTCCCCTGCCTTTGTCTAAGTGTGGGTAGGAGAGGAACATGCCTCGACATGCAAACCAGCCCCAGAGTGCATCAGAGAGGAACAAACCTTTGTTCAGAGCAGCACAAGGTTACCCTGAGCTGCTTTATTCTGTCAGCTTCTGGTAACCATAGAAAACTGATACACAGACACAGCCAGGAAGGTGAATGTAAATGTCTGTTAATAAACTGTAATGTTGGATGCTTACTTACCTCTCTCACTAAGGCTTGGCTCATCAGGATTCTTTATGTAGCTTTGGCAGAAAACAAACACTATAACTTCTTGCAAAAACAAACCTTCTGCTTCCAAACCCTTGGACCTCTGGTTAAAAAAAAAAAAAAAAAAAAAAAAAAAGAGAAGAAAAATTCCCCTATGGGCAAAGAAATAGTCTATTAAAAGAGGAAGCATTCGGTGTTGTACACAACATTCAAATACAAACTGCTGTCTGAGGTACAGAACACAACCTCATTTTTGTATTTGAGTTAGTTCCTGCCATTTTAACTCCTTCTTAGCGAGCACAACCTCTCTTTAAGGTTTCTCCTTCTTACAATTAAACCCTAAGTGCCAAGGGCTGGACTGACAAATAATGGTGTTACTTATTTCCTTAGTTTCACTCAGCAGTGCAACCACAAAGCTGCTGGATTTTAGTCCTACCCAGTGAGAAGCATGAGACTGGCTTTGTTTTGTAACACTATAGAGAAGCATAAAATGATGTCATTAGTTTTGCATCTTTTGTAAGGCATGAATATAAGCTCAGAACAGGCAGTTAACCTAAAAAAATCTACACTGCAGGGGACAGGCCACTGTCAGTGATCAATACTATTTACAGTTTTTTCTAAGTCTTTTATAGTTATAAAAAAAATGAGTCATATTCAAAAGGAGAAGACATTCCTAACAGCTAAGCGTTATGGAAATTGTAAATAAATATACTTTTGTGCCCACACTGTGCTGATTCCCAGGCTAGATTTTATGTCCCAGGGAGCGTGGGCTAGAATAGAACAAATTTCATCAGTTCATCACTTCCTTGGTAATGATCTCTGTATCATGCAGTGCAATGACTTAAGCAAGTTAAGCAAGAGTACACATGTATTCAGGCAAAATATATTTTCCCAAGTCAGAGCGCTTAACCAGAAATGTTCAATTTCTAAAAACAGGATTTGATCATGAATCTCATTCTTTCAAAGTTTTACAGGAACTTTTACTGGTTTCTTAAACAACCACAGAATAACCTGAAAAATAAAAATTAATCTTTGATCAATGATTTCAGTGGATGTTACATAAAGCAGTTTTGTCTACACCCATTAAATGGTGGCAATTCTCAAATTCAGGCTTGCTCTCACACCAAGTGCACTCCCAAACAGGCTGGAGCACACAAGATTTTATTCACCTGGAAACACCATGAGGTACCAGAGCACCACCCACTCCTGCCACATGCTGAGACACTGATGATCCTGGAAGTTCTATTTGTATTTTAGTGTATTTTGAGACACATAAATACCTTTAACACTTCATGTGTTTTCTAGAAAATTCAAATGGTTTCACCTTCCTCTCATTTACAAGTTTAAGAAGCCAGGGCCACAGTACCTAAAATTGCTACCTGGCTGGTGTGAGACTAATTGTTGAGTTTTAGCTTGCAATAGTTGAGCATTTACTTAACAGCAGCCACTGATATGCTGAGAAATCTGATGTACTTTCACTGCCTCTCATTCCCCAATACGAATCCTCATTCTAATGCTTCAGCATTGCTGATTTCTGTGCCTTGTGAAGGGGTGGAATAAAGAGCTAATTTTGTGGCAGGGATGCTGCTTGTGTCCTGTACGCAACTGTTCACTCTCTAACAGAAAAGCTTTTTGTAATATATTGTAAAGAAGTCAATGGACAAACTCAAGAAAAAAGAAGTAATCACTGTAAGAAAAGATGCACTCTCAAATTAAGTATTATGAATTATGTATATTAATTCATTTATGCTGCTTATTGGTACTTGTGAAATAACAGCTAGTGTATTCACCAAAGAATATAACACTAAATGCTATTTTTATGTTTAAATCATAACAACTCTGTCTCAGAATGGGGCTATTTCCTATTCACCTGCCAACAAAGGAAAACATAGATTACAAAAAAGTCAAGAGAACTTGCTCCATTTATATCTCAGGAAGGAACTTTCTTGATTTAAGGCATAGGATGAAGTTCAGTGCCAAGTATATATTTACAAGCAGAACCACTGCCTAATGCTTTGCGATAGGAGCTGCATCCTCGGGGTGCAATTACAGCAATTATCTGGATGGATCTTCTCATCAGTAACCTTTGACTCATCTGGTACAAACTGTCAGTCTTCATCACCAAACGCGGAAAGCGGCGTATTGTTTCTATTCAATCATCTGCTTCTGAGAAAGAGAGAACTCCACTGCTAGGACAGCCTGCCTGCCCGTGGAGATGGCCTCCTGTAGCTAGCCTGCATCTGCCAGGCGGAGCAGCCAGCCCAGAGGACCACAGCTCACTCGCCGCTGTTCTGTCAGGATGGAGCCAGCAGGGCCCTCCCACACTTCGGAGTTTCTCTTAGGAATTTCAAAAGAAGCAGGAAAAAATCCTTTTATATGCAAAGTACAGATGCATTGCCTCACAGCAAAGGGTGTTGAGTATCTGTCTTCAATGGGGTTTGTTGGTTATGCAGAAATTTTTGGAAGTTAGCCCCAAAAGGAAGCAACCACTGTCTCAGCTCCCATCTAACTGGGATGAATTCACTCAACTAAGTGGGTTTACTATAAACTTGGACCTATGCAAAGCTGGAGCACAGTCTTACATTAACACTACTATGACATTTATTATCACTCTACTGTTATTGAAGTAAAACTGCAAAAGTTTTGTTGGAGGGCATGAGCTGGAGAATGCAGCCCACTTAAAATCAAGGTATTTCAATTCACAGTCAGTAATGCTAAATAATGAAGGGATAAATAGCTCAGTTTAAAGAGCAGGGCATTTAAAATAGGATTAGAAAATAACTTTTCTAATTTTTCCTTCACAGTGAAACAACTGATGAGTTACTGTAACAGAACAATGAAAAATCACCTTTGCCTTAAAGGAAGGACAGCTTAGTTCTCTCCGCATACAATTCTTCCACAAAAAAGGATGGCAGTTCCATGGCTTAATTTGATCACCATTAGGTGCTATCTACCATTTGATTAGTTGTTAATAAAAAGAAGGCTCTTATCAAAGCAAACAGCAATATCACCTCTCCTTTACACTTCTCCCATTAGCTGCAAATGTTGCTATGTGGACAGGGAAGGGATAAAACCAACAATAGACTGAATCTGGGAAAAAAAACCCAAAGCTAAATATAAACAAAATCATTTACAGAGGTAACTCACTCAACTGCCAGAGAAGAAACAAACAAAATTCTTCATTGTCAAGTGCCAATTCGAAGCGAAAATAGATTGAATCCAAACTGTCAGAAAATTCTTTACCATTTTGTAACCATCACACGCCCATAATGCCAGAAAGAGTCCAACTGTTGCAGTGACTAACTTCAAACAATAGCTGGGCTGTTTAAAAGCACAACAACAGGGAATGAAGTTTTCCTAGAGTCATAACTGTGTTAATGTAAATTGCTTTCAAATGCACATTCAGTTTCTTAAAACAAAAATTAGATATTAAACTGTTAGAGCCGTATATAACATTGCCAGCTGTAATTCACTCATCCATTAGCGACTGCATGGAGTGAGCTCACATTCAGTGGGGAAGATGGCAAAAGGAGCCTCTATTTGAGTCAAGGAAAAGTTATTAATTTTACTTTTCCTGCTTTAGAAAGGTCTTAAGACTATAGCATGGTACCACCAGTTACCACCAAATGAAACTCCCTGTATTTCCTCCTGTGAGATGAAGCTGTGCCACCACTCATGCTCATGGCTGTTACTCCTGCTGCCATAGTGCCTTCGTATCATCTTAAGCTCTGACCTTTAAGAAGTTACAAATGTTATTTCAGTTTTAATATTCTGAGTTTAAAGTCTCTGGAAATGATTAACAGCACTGGCTTAATGTTATTAAGTCCTTGCCCATTTGCTCACCACCTTCTGCTAATAACTTAATCATTACGAGCCGCAACACCCCAGGTTTCTATTTCTAGTTCAGGGAGATTAAACTAGTAATAAGCAGAAGCACATTGTATCAGTGGGCTTCACTGCTCCTGAAGGCAAATGGATTAAATCAGAGATTAGTTTCCTTCTGTGTATCATCTTTCTCCTCTGTGCAGTGGAGACACCATCGCTCTGGATGAGGTGGACAGCTGGGCTTCCTCACAGCAACAGAAACTAAATTCCAGTCTAGTATCTTTTTGTCAGTTATCTTATAGCTGTGAGATTGTTAAATTAATTTTAACTAGCAAAAAAGTAAATGTGGCAAAGATCTTCAGCAGATGTACCAACAGAGAGCAGACATTTCCCTAATCCAGATCCAGTAATCAGCAGAAAGATTTGAGAGATTACTTTGAAGAAGAGGATGGCAACAACTTAAAGATGACAGTTCAAGAAAATTTCTTGAAACATTCACAAAAATGGAAATCAGCCAGAAATCCACTGTTTCCTCAGCTACTCTACCAGAATAATGCTTAGAGGATGACTAAAGACTATCTTATGGGAAAACCTGACAGCACAGCATGCAGAGAGAAGACCTCATTTTTGTGGTGATGCTGAGTGTGCAGCATTTCCACACCCTTGTGTCAAAGCTTAGCTTGGAGAAAATAGAAAAGAAATCTAAAGGAGTTGACAAGCTCACCCTGTTATGAAGGGCCACATCACTCCTCATGGCCTGTGTTTACACTTCACCTTAAAGGACTTTTTAAATTTGTCTAAGAAATCTATGGCTTGTTAAAAACACTGAAGTCTTCTTAGATAAACAGCTTCAATCATCATTAAACAATAATTTAACATATGTTAAAATTGTCTATCAGCAACAGGAAATATATTAACATGCTCCTAGTGCACACTGGTGGCACTCACCTGGCTTTTCATTGAGCCAACTGGGCCAAGGCAGCCAGCACAGAAGATAAACACAGCAAAGACACGTTGATGTGGCACCACAGTCAATGAACATGGAGGGACCAGCCGTGCAGCTGGGGCTGTGCCAGCTGTGGGGCTGTGCCAGCTGTACTGGGCACCAGTGCCCACTCAGCAGGAACAAGGCAGCCCCATCCCAGCACAGCTGTGTTTCACCAGGAGACAGGTAAGCACAGCCCATCCTCTGTCCTGCCAGTGGTGACCACACATCGTAGGGACTCTAGGACTTATCAGCCTGCTAAGGAAAAAAAGCTACAAAGAGCTCTTTTTATATGGCATTTACATGCATGAAATCATCTGCAAGATTCCTTATCAATTCAAAACTAAGATGAAAAACCTCAAAGCATCTTTGACATGCATCATTTGCTGTTCTGCCTCTTGAGGAGATGTGAACGTGCACTGCCACCTACGGGAAGCTCCTCTAATTACCGCTCTCAGCCAGGAACCTTTTTCTCACACATGGACTGTTTAAAGCATAGACAGTTTCTGCTTGCAGAGGAAACTCAGAATTTGTGCTTCCTCTTATGTAGAAAGCTTCTTTTCTAAGAAACAGAATTGTCTGAGAACACTGTTAGAGAACACTATAGAAAACTTTAGTGTTACATTTCATGGCATGAATCATTCCTGTATATTTAACAACTCCTCCATAATTAGTAAATTATTTAAAAATTGGCATCTTTCCAGAATATGTACTGGTTTAAAATACATTAATGCATGTGTACTTGTCTATGTATAAATAATACCATTAAATTAAATTATCTTTGTAAAATAAGCATCTGAAAGCCATAGTGATGCCAATTCTTAATCATAAAGAACAATCACTGTTTGCAGTTAAAAGCATGAGGTCACTAGGAATGGCTCCTGAAGAGGTCAAAGCATTCTACCTTGATTTTCAAAAGGACACATTTCTAGCTTCTAACTACTTAAATAACCATCTTGCAAGTTCAGAGATAACAAGATCTTCTATTATTACATTCATATTCCACTTTATGTAGTCTGATTTTCAGATGTCAACACAAAATAAGTCAGCTTTGTTATTAACAACAATTCAAGTGAACAATATCAATTCAGAAAATTGATCAATTTATACAACTTCTTAAATGAATTTTAACAAAGAAATGTATTGCTTAGAATTTGTGATGCAAATGGAAACAGCAAAACAAGAATAAAGTCATCAATACTATTTAAGCAATTATCATGGACAAAAGTATTTGTAAGTCCTGCTACTGACGAGGCTGCCAGAACAATTCACTAACTCACTAAAACTGGAGAAATATTACCATGATGATACTGGATGCAAAACAATAATTATGGATCTTTATGAAACACTCAAACACCACCATTATAATGAAAGGAGGACAAAGCCAGTGAATAATTCAGATAAATTCAAATACACTGACTACTCAGTGATTCCTGTTCATTTATTTGAGCTGATTAAGGTCTTGATGAAGCCCTTTAGTGTAGAGTGGTCTGTATCTTCTAAAATTGGATAATTTACTCCTGTAAGAGAGAAGTATCTCCTGCTAACACTGACATCCTTATCTCCTAGTCATGTACATGCAGATACTTCAGCCATCACATGGCAGTTAAAGCTCCAAGCACCCCATTGGTTTGGGTCTTATTAACAGCAGAACAGTTGCAGAATTAAAAAAGTTATCCTAGCAGAAAAGGCCTGTAGACATGTTATCAACAATAGGATAAAGCTGTTCATTTAATATACTAACTGGAAAAAAAAACAACTTACATTTTTAACAGACTTTTCAAGGTAACAAAAGTTGAAATTTCTAGTATTTAGATCTCAAACTGCAGCTGATCTGGAATGCAGCAGAATCTACTAGCCCAGATCATGTTAGATCCACTAACAAACACAAACCTAAACTATTTTACACTGTCCAGGTTCTGCCTTGTATTTATGCTGAAGTTAAACATAGATGTTAATCTTGAAATTAGAATATGGGTTTGACATTTTAACTATTTACTTGTTACACAACCTGATATTATTAAAATTGGTTAGTAGTGCTAGTGCTTATTTATAATGAAACGTAACGTAAGAATAGCAGCATTGAAGATGAATATTTTAGAAGTATTTAAGATTTTATGAACAGGCTTCCAAGTATTAATTATAAATGACAAAAAAAGAGTGAACAGTGCATAAATGGGAATTGTAATCATTGTAATTAATAATAAAAATCAATAGTACTTACTGTGATGACTCTAAGAAGTAAAATCAGCAGTTCTTATAACCCTAAAAAAAGTTAGATAATTGTATTTGATAGTTAAAATTTCTCTGACTCTTAAATGCCCTACAAACAAGAACTTTCCTGAATACAATTGTACTTTATTGAGGGCCTAATTAAAATCAAAACCAGGGGTGTGGTTTTGATCTAGTGCTAAATGTTTGATCACAATCTTACATGGAAACACTTGTCAGAAGAGGCTGTTTAGAGGGGAAGGAGGGAGGATGGAAACAACTACTACCTGCACTTAAAAAATACTCAGCTTAAGGTGACAGAAAGTTATCCTTTCCCAGAAAGGGCTGGTCATGCACTTTTCTGACACCAGCACCTACTGCTGCTATGTCTGTCCAGCTAACTGATCTGACCAGAACTGAGACAAGAGAAAAGATTAATTTCTAATTAGGTCTGCATGCTGATCCAACTCGCCCTACAGCCATATGGTTGCTGGAGCTGAAACAAGAGGGAGGGAAGAAAGAAAACTATGCCCTAGACATGGGGAAAAAGACAGGACAGGCAGCATGATCCAGCTGTGAAACTATACCCCAAAGCTGGCAGGAAATTAATATTCTAACAATAAGCCAACAAGTAAGGGATCTGCTTCTGCCACTATTTTCCATGCTGATGTAAAATTAAAGGAACTCTTCTGAAGATAATGACATTACACCTATTGAAAACCACTGGGAAAAGAGAACAGAGTTAATAACATTAATTACTGTAAGCATAGGGCATAAAACCCTGGACTTTTTAGCACAAAATTGTATTTTAGCATTGTGAATTTTTAGCATCATGAATTATATTAGAAACAAATGTGTTTGCAGAAAGTAGATTTAGTAAATGTTCCTTTCATTAAAAAATCATTGTGTTTCATGTCCTTACCTCAGTAATGTGCAAAAAGACTCATGTAGGTCTATTCTATACAGCTGCTGAGGAATAAATTTGCTTCAGATCTGTATGCAATTCTGTGAGTAAACCTGGAAGAAAAATTAAATGCAAGGTGGAACAAAACTATCTACTTTTCCAAAAATCACTCTGTAATTAGCTATTTTTTTTCTTCTTTCTGATATTACACATATGTAATAAAACAGGTTCCCTGTAACTTTCACACTTCAGCAATGTTATTTAGGCTACACAGTAGAAATTGCAACAAGAAAAACAAGCACAACAGCTTCCAACCAGCTCCTCTTCTAGCTTCCTAACTGGACACCATAAAACACTTCAAACTGGTCAGTTACCACCAAGTGAAAATAAAGCAAACCAGAGTCTGTTCCTGTGTTATTTGTCCATCATGTTGAGCATCATTTCACAAGTCATTTCTCTTTTCTGTTCTCTTGGAGTTGCTGCTTCTATTCAGTCTAAACCAGGAACAATCTCACTGGCACAATGTTCATTTTCCACAGTGGAGACATCTTGGAATGATTCCAGGTCAACTTTGCAAAAAAAGTAAATATTGTGGTGATTAACCAGAAAGACAAGTAAATATTGAAATAAATTTAGCAAATACACAATTTAACTTAGTGGAGAAAATATTGCCAATATGTAACAACAGTATATCTTTTATCTTACAGATTATTTGGAGAATTAATATATTTTTTGTTGAATTACATTACAAGCCATGTTAGTAAGTAGTACCCATGATATTCTTCTCAGAGGAAAACTAAGCATTATTTAACTGGAAATTTAATTCTCATACCCATGCATTTTCTTTTTTAATTCCTAGTAAGGGCAAATCATTGACAGCACCAGTTACACAAATAATCTTTTGCAAAGCCACAAGCAAGATTTCACAGGGCCCTGCAAGTTGTGCAAGAAGTGGAAAGTGACATAGACTCACAAATGTCAACTTGGGGGAAAAACCTTCTAGAACCAACTCAGAAATTTCTAATATTCGTGGGAGTCAATCAACGGATGAGTATTTGCATGAACAATATCTAAAGACACATTATCTTAGCTCTGGAAAATCAAGTTTCCAGATGAAGCCTGCAAGGAACCAACAAGAAATTGTTTGTACATTGCAAAACATTAATAAACAGCAAAATCTAATTATTGCAAAAACAAACACTACAGCTGTAACATTTCTCTCTAATCATACCATTACAGCCTCACCAGTGAAAACAGAAGTGTCAATGCTAATGTAAACTCAGCTGCTGATATATATTCATTAGTTTCAGAAAAGCTCCAACATTTCTTCTTCTCACTGTGTCAAATTTTATCCCGGTGTCACTGGCCACAGATCAGTGTAGATACAGTCTGATACACCAGATGAGAGGTTTTAGGGCAGCTAGGACTCAGATGTACCTCCATTCTTATCTCCTACTCCATAAACATCACCTGAAGAATCCTATCAAGGTGACTATTATGGCTTTCAAACAGCACCTGGGAAGCAGAGGGGCAAAAATGGCATGATGGTCTGGTAAGGCAAAGCTATTTTTTTGGCTCAGCTGGCCCTGAAAATGACTTCAGAAACATATGACCAGCATTCACCCTGCAACAGTGCAGAGATTCTGCTTGTTTTTTGAATGGACAATGGGAAGGCATCATGCCTGAGGACACAGGGCTCCTGCCCATGGCCTAACCTATCTGGCCACCATATATTGTGCTTTGTCTAATTTAACAGAAATGCACATAAACAAAATTATGAGCAGACATCTCCTCTGGGTCAAATTCAGACTGTAAGGTGAAACTGCCAAGATATTAGTAAATAAGTGGTGACAGGCTAAGATTTGAGAGAATAAAAGAAACCAAACTTCATATGTTCTTAGAGATGCAAATAAGATAAAAATAAATGATTGTATCAGGAATGTACTGGTGTAACCCAGATAGAAAAGGCACTTGTTGATGTGGAGTTCTTGCTGACAAGACATCAACTGACCAATTAGTCTACCATTTTGATCTGCCCAAACCTGAATTTACTCACTTTCTTGGAAACTTAACCTAATGAGACCAGACGAGGAAGCAGAAGCAAAGGAAAGAGATAAACTCTGGACCATCCTTTGGTTTACGTTGAAGTTCACAGAATAGACACTCAGTGCTCAAGAGCAATCCACAAAGAGCAACACTAAGTCATTACAAGTGAGTTTCTGATGGCACAGATATACTGAACCAAGAGCTCCAAAAACTGGCCTGATCACCTCTGCAATAGGACTTACTGCAGAAGAATTACTCCAGATACTTAGATCAGTAGCATTTTTATTATTATTTGATCACTATCTGGTCTAACTATGAGAGAAGATGAATTAAGATGTGCTTGATGTTTTGGGATTAACATGTAACCCGAGTTCTGAAATTGAAAAGTTTTCTCTCTGTTTTGTATCATATTATAAATCACGAGCTCTTAAGAAAACTCACTATGGCTCAATTCAGTGATGATGTGTTCAATCCTCCTTTAGAAAGGCAAAGAAATTTGTAAAAGGGAAAAAATCCACACATTTATAAGCATTGCTAAGCAGGGACTTTAGGAAGACAGAGGAAAAGAGGTCCCAGAATGGGTACCTGAGCAATGACCCAACACAGATAACAGAATTTCTGACACACAATAAAGACTATTCTGAAGTATTCTTCCATTATTAGCACTTAAATTAGCTTCATTGTCAAACAGTAATTAAACAGCAGGGGAGATTCACTGCCTTAGCCTTTTATTCTTGATTCTAATTTACATGATTAAATTCTAACTTATTCGCTGATTACCTTCTTGCTAAACACGCTTTGGGTTCTCCTGGGTTTTATTTTTGTCCTTGCTTCTTTTTCTGGGTGTAGCAGTTTCTGGCCTCACCAATCCACAATTTTCAGCATGCTTACGCATATTATTCTGTTAGCATAATGAAGCATAAGTATATGAATCAAATATTAATATATGAAGCAATTTAACACACACACAAAACCCAGATATGGTTCTGACAGACAAATTTTGGAACACTAAGTGAAAGGCTGACTTAGTTAACAACCTTCATAAAACTCCTGAAGATTTTCCAGAACACATATTAAAATTCTGCTTTAAAGGAACACTGCCATTTGGTGGGTATAAAATCAAATTTATCATTTTCTGGTTCCTGGATAAGCAATAAAATTTTACTTGTGACATCTGCATGTGGAATAAAGGTTACCTTTACTTTAGAAGTGTGCACAGTTAACAAAACCAGAGACAGGTTCTCACTGCATATGCTTTTGAAGAAATTAATAATAACTTCTTACTTCCTTTGCTGAACTGGTCCCAGGACTCTTTCACTTCAATTACTTTTCCAAGTTCTTTAATTTGCCTTGGAATTCATACCCCCACACTTTTTTTAGGAAGGCTACTGCATTAAACATCAGTAACTTCAATACTGGATTGTACAAACTGGCACCAACCCTGAAAATACGATGTGGCAGATATTTTTGACCTTAAGTGGAATGCTATAAAGTTCTTTATTAAGCCCCCAATGGAAGGTTTGGAAAAGAAAACAAACAAGTTGTGCTAGTTTAGCATTAAGGAGTTAACATTCCAGCCAGCACGCTGCTTTTTCCTCAGTCCTTTGTGACAATTATGATCTGCAATACTTAGCTAAAGATAACTCCACTGAGATTCCTTAAAAGGAAGTCTTTTACCCACAGTGAACAGCCTTTACCACATCCAGGGCATTCATAAACTGTAGGCTTAATATTAGAATCATGGTGCTTCCTGAAGTGAAGAGTGAGGAGTTGCTTCTGTGGAAAGCTTTTGCTGCAGCAGGAGCAAGTGAAGGGCTTCTCACCACTATGGGTTCTTCTATGCACAATTAAGCGTCGTTCCTGAAACGAGGAAAATATCTGTAATGTGACTATCCAGCCCTGGCACACACTCAAAAAAAAGGCCACACATGCACACAGGAAAGTGCAAAGATGTTCCACAGGCTCCTTAATTATCCCCCACTGTAAGGAGATGCTGAAGAACACGTTGGGATACTGCCCACTGACTTGGAGAAAGTCAGAGGTTTTCCTCCAAACCTTATTAAGGTTAGCAGAGAAAATAATCAGAATGGTACATTCCAACATATCAAAGTAATGCTATTCTAAATGTATTTTTTACAATAAAGTTTTCAGTTCAGACTGAATTTATTCTGTGAGACTGCTGAAAATCACATTTAACGTGTGGATATTGTATTTTGTTCTCATCACAGTGTCGCTGGAAGTGACTGCTCTTACTTTATACCTCTAAGCACTTCATGTACTTGAATATGAAGATTTATCAAGAAGATGGCTTCAGACTTTGCAGCATTTCCATTTTACTGTTTGATTTGTGAGCCATTTGTCATGCAAATAAATATAACTACACTATTTTAGTTAGATTGCAGTCACAAAAGTTTTTCTCTTCTTAAGGAAAATATAACCCCAAAGCCAACCCTGCCTTGCCAAACCATCAACTGAATGAGCAGCAATTTTTCAGTGGATTGAAATACCTCCTTACATGTGTAGCTGCACTGATCACATCTGAATCTTTTTTCATTTCTGTGAGTCTTCTTGTGCTGAATAAGAGCACAGCACTCATGAAAAACAGCCTCACAGTAACAGCATTTAATGGCCACTGTCATGTAGGAATGGAGATTTTGCAAGTGGACACCTGAACAGTTAACAAAAGCAATTAATTTTAATGGTAATTTTTTTATTTCCCCAATTTTGAACAAGAGTTAGACTATGCATAGCCCTGAGTAATGCACATGTAGAGAAAATCACAAAAAAGAGCCTTCTGTGTTTTCTGCAGTAGGGGTAAAATTGTCAATTAGGCAGTTTTGTAAATTAGTTTAAGATAACTAAAATTGCAACAAGAGCTTGTAACTTTCTGGAGAAATTAAGCAGTTATAAGTCTAAATCTTACTGATTTTAATAGAAATCTTTTAACAAATCAAATCCTTTCAAAAATTCTTGTGTCTGCTTTTGTCTATACACAAAATTTCATTTGAAAATGCTATCCAGAGTAATATTTACAGTATCGGAATGAAAAGTGCAAAAATACATGAGTAAAGAAGTTCTACATATGTAAATAACTTCACTTCTACCTTCAAATACTTAATAGACTTTAATGGCATCTTTATTTGAAAATATAAATAGATGCTAAAGGCATCCTGGTATGTGTAAATATTTAATATAGCTTTTTAATATATTTCTGGAAACTTAAGATTTTATAAAGGTTTTGTTGGCATTGGTCAGCTATATTGCCTCAAACGCAGTAAATCTGTTACATTTCCAATAGACTGATTTATTAATAAATTTAATTTACATTTTCAGTTTCAACCTGTATATCAGTACTGTTTAATACTGACAGCAAAGAAAAAAAAATCCATTATCTGCATATAGAATGAAGATGAACTTGTGCAGTGGATTTGTTCTTTGCATTCTGGGAAAAGACCCCAACTAGCTAAGAGACATTTGACTTTATCACCTTCAATGTTTCCTGAGTGATATATAGAGCCTGAAAATAATCTTTGATATTGATGTGATAGAGTTTAGAATTCTAAGAGTTTTGAATGGTTGAAACATAAGAAAACCATTGTCTGCTGGATCAGTCAGGTCAAAATTAGAAGTTAACTTGCACTTTACTAACACAGTTGCAGGTATTTCTTTAAATTACAAGGACAATGCACTCAGCAACTAAATAAGCAGCACAATTTTAGATTAAGAGGTAAAAGCTGGTCTGTATATGCAAAAAAAATATACTAAAACATTCAATCTGCTTTAGTTTCTCATATACCTAGATACATACACACATTTTCACTAGAGCTGAAATGGCTTTGTACAGATCTAACTGTTTTCTGTGGCTTTCAGAAAAAGCTTTTCAGTACAACCTGGACATACATTTTTTGAGGTATCTTCTTACTGAAAAACAGAAAGTCACAATGCCACAGGTATTGAAAATCAAACAAACAAAAAGCTAAATGTTTGCTACTTTGCATTTTAAACAACTTACAACATCAACCACAAGATGTCACCACATCTCCTTGCAGGAGGAACTTACCTGTAAAACGATGAATACATTTTCCACAGACACATTTTCTGTAATAATATAAATTCAAATACAACATACTTGGCACCATTGTAAGCAGTAAATATTACAGATTTCACCTCTAATTATCTCGACAATTTATTTTCGATTTTTTCTTTAAATTCACCCAGGTCACTTTTTTGTGTAATAGAGGTACTACATTGTGGACACTGGTATTTTGGAACATTTTCTCCATGCTTCTGTAACATATGGATTTTCATGGTACCACTTTGAGTGAATTTGCCAAATGTGACATTCATAGGGTTTTTCACCTATTAAAAAAATATTAAAATAACATATGCTTAGAAACTCTTACTTATTTGGTACAAATGCAAAACTCCCACAGATCTCAACATCCGTGTTCTAATGGCAACAGTCTCCACACCAACAAAAATGTTACTATTGGCTGCAAATGCACAAAAGGCTAAACAAGTTTACAGAAGTTTGCACAGCTGACAATGCAAAATCTTGGCCTCCAGAATCTGCGAGTCAAACTGATGAAGCATAAAGCCATTAATATCATCAGGAACTATTTTCATTATCTTCTATTCTATCTCGGATACTTAATATATAAAAATGCAGAATTATCCTCAAATGTGCAAAGAGAGAAAGTTAACAGCTGCAACAACATCATGATACAAGTGAGTCAACATCAGCCATGGATAATGGTGGAAGAGAGGGAAGTAAATTATTTTCTCGCCTTTCTTCCCTAAAAAGTCACATCAGGTGTACCATAAATAATGACATCAACACTGGGAATTGACCCAGTCTAATAAGAGAGAAACAAGCCATGTTGAGGACTCCCTACCCAGTACTGGGTAACACTCCTGGACTCTTCTGGTTGGCTCACATTAAAAAAGAGCTCAGTTTAATTGCACTAAAGCACCTCGAGATATGAACCAGAGCATGGTAAGTAGAGCTGTTTGGAAGATTTGATTCAAACCACAATTTCACACTCTGATTCAAACTAAAACACTAATCATAAAATACATTACATATCAAACCTGAGCCAGGTTAAACTCTGAAGTATATGATAGATGCTGTCTCCTCAGAAGGCATGCACATTACAGAGCCATGATTGGAACACACTGCTTTCAATGTTAAAACAATATAATTCTTTGCTAACCAGATTAGTTACTAATATGCATTTTTGAACAGACATTTCAAACTCTCCCATCAAACACATCTCTATATAAAATTAACTAATTGATAAATAAAAGTGACAACTCGATCCACTGAAAATAAGACCACATAAATGAAATCTTTTTCTAATATAACAAACAGCACTGCACAGCTGGACTTCCAGTGGCCAAATCCAGAAAATTTAAAGAGAACCTTTTTTCCATGCATGTTTTTACTCAAAGTCACAAAGGAAAAAAATGTTGATTTAGAGTCTGAAATCAGATCAGTCTAACCCTATGAATGTTAAGGGCCTAAGGACATGGACTTGACCATCACACCAGAGTCCTACCAGAATGAGTTATCTTGTGGCTTTTCAGTTTATTGGCATCTTTGCTGGCGTAGCTGCAGAGGTCACAGGCATAGGGAAATGTGCTGCTTCGTTTTGCTTGCCTGGTATAAACATAAGAAATTTTCTGCAGTAACATTTACATAATCAATTAAAATACAAGCAATTTTACAAAATACATTGATGACAATTTGAAATATTTTATCAGCCCCAGAAGTAGTGCTCCCCTACCCTCTCCCTTTTTTTCCCCGTACAAGCAGCCTGTTGCAGTTTTAGGTGACATTTCTGTTCTCTTTCCCCAGATTATCTAAATTCCATGTTTAGTGACAACATAAACAAAATGAGAAATTTTAAAATAAGAACATAAAAGCTAGAATTTTAAATGAGTTGAAGGGGATACCTACTACCTTCAGGCTATCTGGATATGCCAAACAAAATTCTCTGAAAATACTTAGGAAAATACTTACAAAAACACATGAAAGCCTAAAGTCATAAACTGAAGTCTTATCTACTTGAGAGAGTCCAACGGAGGGCTATGGGGATGATTAAGGGACTGGAACACCTGCCTTATGAGGAAAGGCTGAGAGACTTGGGGCTTTTTAGTCAGGAGAGGAGAAGACTGAGAGGGGATCTTAATTAATGTGTACAAATATATGAGAGATGGGTGTCAAGAAGAAAGGGACAACCTCTTTTCACTTATGCCCTGCAATAAGGAGCAATGGATGCACAGGAAGTTCCACCTCAACATGAGGAAGAACTTCTTTACTGTAAGGGTTAGAGAGCACTGGAACATGTTCCCCAGAGAGGCTGTGGAGTCTCCTTCTCTGAAGACTTTCAAGACCCATCCAGATGCATTCCTGTGTGACCAGACCTAGATTCTATGGTCCTGCTCTGGCAGGGGGGTTGGACTCAATGATCTCCAGAGGTCCCTTCCAACTCCTAACATTCTGTGATTCTGGGAAGTTTTTATTTACCCTCAAGTCCCAGTGAAGCACTTTCAATGTGAAAGTTTAATTTATTCTACTTTTTTTATACTGTTCTTGTGATATGTTCTACATAAATATTATAAGTATGGAAGCTAAAATTAGGGCTTACCTAATGTTCAGTTCCTCCTTTTATAAACACACTTAATGAATTCACTGCTAGATCCATTCAAATCTACAACACTATTCACTTAAATAAAATTAAACCTGATTGCCAGTTTTTCCTATACAAAAGTCAAATCATATGCATGGTGTTACCCAGGGGCTCCTTCAGCTCTCCTCGTTCAGGTAAAGCTTACAGCAACATGAGTGAGAGCTCTGCAACAGCAGTGAGCACTGAATACTTCCTTACTGACACCAGGGAAAGAATAGGATATTTTAATATAAACTGACAAGGTTTTTAAAGATGCAAGCTATTCAAAATCTAATTAATAAGATGTGGTGCCTGGCATAAAGTTCAGGCTTGCTTACAGCTTTAGATCTGGACACAGCACATAAAAAATTTAGATACTGAGCATCTACTAAACTGTGACTGTGATTTAATCAGAGGTGCATCACTGAAAGCCCATTTTTTCCAAGTGAACTGAACCTCTGACTTTATTTCTAGATTAAGAAAATTTTAATCTTGTAAAAAACAAAAAAATCATCAGACATATAAATACAATACATGAGCTTCATTTTAGGTATTAGCTGGTCTTGTCTTATGGTATAAGGAATGAAGTATAAAGGAGGTCCAGGTATGCTTTTGCAGGATCAAATTCACATAAATGCATCGTCTAGCAGCAATTTTAGTACAATAAAAAAAAGGCTCATAAAATGTAACTAGTTTAAAAAAGCTAAATAATTGTATAAATACTAATTTGAAGCAACTCTTTTATAAATAATACTACATGGACTAAGTAAGGATTCAGGGAATTCAGATTACTTGTTCCCTTTTTGAGGGGTGACGGGGATGACAAGATGTGTGTACAAATCAAACACGTCACCAGGAAATTTTAGCAATCAGCTACCCTGCAGTAATACTGCAGTAAAAGAGCAACTTCAACTCACCAGTGTGGTCCAAGGCCATCAGCAGAGCCTGATGGTCTTTTCTATTTTAATTTTATATGGGCCACTGATTCCTGGCATCCAGCAGATCTCTCTACCTTTATGGTCTCTACAGTCCTCTTTCACAGTATTGAAGTGTTGCAGCAACCACAATTTTAGCCATTCCTCCTGGTTCAAAAAAAAATATACACATCCACATCACAAGCTGAGTATGAATACTGTGGCTTGACGTCTGCAACTACCTCTGTAATGTATTTGGTTGATCTCACACAGAAATCTGACAATAACCAAGGATGATGCACACGGGACGATACACATGTGGGTTGGTCCCAATTTAGCAAACTTCTCAAGATTAAAAATCCATGCACAAACGCTGTAACTTGACAATACATTAAAATCTTAATATACGAAAACCTACAAAGCCTCCCAAAAGATTCAATAAGGCTGTACTTACTTCTACACTAGAATATTCACACACAAAACACTTGAAAGGTTTCTCTAAAGTATGCTTGTACTGCCTGTGTTGTGAAAGCTCTCCACTGCTCACAAACGCCCTATCGCAGTCACCGCATTTGTAGGGTTTGGTCCCTGCAATAACACACAGTTTCTTAGAATTTTAATTAACCACACAACCATGTGCTTCCTCTGCCTTAAATCAAGATGCACAATTTTTTAATAGAACCTTTTCTGAGATTCTGAATTTTTATATACAATAAATGCACACCAGAAGTTTATTATAAACTTGATTTACCAATTTGCTTCATATGGTTACACAGCAAAATGAAAACATCGCCCCAAATTCTGTTATGCACGTAGGAATCAGGCACAAGTGAAGTCAATATTCAGCTGACAACCATTTTTAGAATGGCATTTAATGAACACATACACAGAGAGCTACTAACTACAGACCACGTCTTTCCAGTGTGGAACTTCAAATGAAATCAGAGAAACTTCTGAGCACAAAATGATACCAGAATACAGCTCTAAGACAAAGTCATTTGCCTGCTAATTAAATTTTGCAGACAATATGTGAAATGAAGCATTTTCACATGTTAAATACCTGTGTGTACATTCAGATGGTTATGCAGGAGAGTAGTTGTACGAAAAGCCTTCGGGCAGAGGTGACACACATGACGTTGTTCATCAGAATGGGTTTTCACATGATGATTAAGGCTTGAGATTCTGAATGAGGTGAATGTGCACAAATCACAGATGAAAACTGCTTTTTTTTTCCTGTGGGAACAAAGACACATTTAGATTGTACAAGCCACAAAATGATGACTTGACTTTTAAAAAAAATAGTACCCATTTCAACATAGTTCCTCTACTCTGGGTAAAAGTACTTCATACTTCTACATAAAAAGACTTCAAAATACATTATAAAAAATATCAAGCTGCCAGAAAGAAATTATTGTATTAATTTAAGACTTAAGTGATTTGCACAAAAAATAGTGCCATACATTAGTGATACAGTTGAGAACCTAATCCCAGGAAACCTAACTCCTAGCCTAGCTCTCACCTGCAAGACAGGATGAAACTTTCTTGCTAGCATCACTAAGATATGGTTCATCAAGGCACTTTCAACACTTCTTGATGACAACTGTATAACTGGGACTAGATAAGCTTGTTCAAAGATTTGGAAAATGACAGGTTAAGACATTCTCACCTTTCTAGTAGTCCTGAATCCATAAAATGTATATAAAAAATATCATGGTGTAAAAGCCTCTTTAAAACTATTAGTTGAATTTAAGGGAAAAAAAGATCAATTCCTTGAAGAAGTCAAAAAATAAAGTTATGCTTTCTAAATTACATAACATTTCCAAGTTCATGGCATAGCAGTAATTAATTTCTTTTGAGCTTAACAAGTTAAGAGCAAATGTGCAACACTTTCAGTTTTGAAGAAGATTTAAAACTGCGAAATGGCGAATACGTCACATTTGAAGAGCCTTTCCAGAACAGTTGTCTCAGCTCCCAAGTGCACTCTCTGTAATGATTTTCATGCTGAGACCAAAATGTATTTTATACAATGCTTTATACCACACAGAGCTGTGCAGCTAACACTTCACTTCAGCAACAGCAAACAAAACCACTTTATTGCTATTTATTCATTGTGGATTCATGCCCACACAAAAGAACATTGTTAGCTCTGTTAAAGCTGCTCAAATGTGCTTCCTATAAACACAGTAACTAAAAACAAGGGACGTTGACAATTTGTACAATATCCATACTACACAAAACCTCAGCCAAAATACCTTAATATCCAGATACTACGACACACACGTTCCACGTTCTCTTCAACATTACTGACATCATCCTACTTTTACAGTACACACATACATACACTTACAGTTTCTAGGGAAACAGTTGCTTATCCATTCCCTTCTAAATCAGTCCTTAACTTCTGCAACATACTTGTACATTCCTAAAATCTTAAATCAGCCATTTTCTGTTATTTTTACTTAGTTTCTGGGAGATGCTGTGCTGACAGGCATTGATACTTACCCAGTAACCTCAACCAGCAACTTGGAACCGCTCAAAGATCATCCATAAAGCCCTGAACAAGAACACTTTGAAGCTGAGTGAGGGAACTCAGAAAGACTAAGTAAATTACGAGCTTTATTCAAAGGCATTTATACTGTATTAACTTTGAAATCTCCCTTGAGGTTTCAAATACCACAGATTGTTCCAAAGGCCATTAATTTCTAAATGCCATCTAAAACATCTCTCATGAACACAACACCGATGACATCAGCCTGAACAAGCATCTTTTATGCCTTAAGGCTTCTTCCAAATGTTAGATTTAACCTAATCTCAATTTAACAGTTAACACTGTGAATATTTAATACAAAATTTCAACCCCACTTCAAAATCTAACTTAACATGTTACCTAAAAATGAACTAACTACAAAGATTATTAACATTTTACTTTTTCTGATGCAGAACACGAATCTGAAATTTTAGATTCTTGGGATTTCTTACAACTGTTTGCTCTGATGGAGCTGCATGCTCCTGTTCTTTACCTTCACTGCACGAGTCTGACAAATCATCACTGGCTTTGCAGCTCTGGCTCTTTTCTTCCCCAAGAGTGAAAAAAAGTTCCTTTCCTCCATTCTCTTCAGAGAGCTCCTGGACCTTATTTTCAAATGTGTTGTCATCATTATGTCTGTCAATCTATTAAAAAAATAAAGCATTTTACATCTTCCCTAATTAATGATAGTTGCTCAGTGGCAAAACAACTGAGCTATCAACAAGATGGAAGCTACTAATCCATTTCAATTTTCATCCTTAGACGTGATGGACAAAACTGCAACAAAGAATACTGCATTTAACATACAGCAGCCTAACTGAACAATTACTAAAATTGAGCCCTAGCTCTTCAAAATTCTATATAAAATTTCAGAGCATCATTTTAAGATTGTAGTATTGAGAATACAGAAACTTGTATCCTCATTTTTTAAAAAGATTTTAATTTCAGTACATTCAACTTTTAAAAGAAAATGACAAGAAAGTATGCTCTCAATTTTTTATCAAACTAATATAGGACTTCTGCATCCTAATTGTAATGCTTTCTTTGTCATATGGAAATAAACGAGGTTGTGAAACTTTTTGCATTAGGTAAACTTAAATACGACCATACCTCAGAAGTTATCTAGGGTAGCATTTGACTTTTAAAAGAAAAAAAAGTATTTTCTTATGAAACCAATAGCAAGCACAGGATAAATACCAATGTTTGCATGTCATTTTAATAAAATGCATTTCAAATGAAACCATATTACACATTCAGCTTTAACAACAACTGCGGTATTGTACTAATGCAGGAGAAGTGAAATCATCTAACTCTACTTAAGAGACCTGGGCTGTCAAACCAATTAGCACCAAACTGGCAAACTGAATTAAAAATGTGCCTGAATTTCAACTGGTTAGTCATCTAGAAACACTAAATTTTTTGTTTGGCTTTTTAAAAATGGGATGGGACTATAAAAAGCTGTACAAAGGATTAGCTACTTAAAAGTTTCCAAATCTGAATGCCTAGAAAAAATAATTGAAGTCAGAACCAAGTAAGTGTGATGGTACAAGCTAACAGCTAATGTATCATCATCTTCACCACATCCCCAACGTGTACCTCGATCAGCAGCGTGTCTGGTGGTTTCCCTGCTGGGCTGCTTTATGGACTCTTTGCTTGCCCTTCTTCTTGCAAAACATTAATCTGCGTCAGCCCTAAGTCATAAAAAACACAGACACCTTCCCACAGGCTCACAGCCATGCCGGCCGGCACGTCCTGCAGCACACCCTGCCCTGGCTGCACCAGAGCTGCAGCTCAACTGCCCCTGTCAGCCATGTCATCCCCATCCCCCTCTGCAGCTGGGCAGGCATCTCTCCCTCCACGTCCTCTTCCTCTGCCTTCATACACACTGTCTGTAGTGTCAGAAAGTGTTTTTCACCCACTTCAGTAGATGGGGAACTCTGTGTGAGGACACTTACCACCATCTGCATGTCGAGTCCCACGCTGTGGTCACTGGCACTGCACCTCCCCTTCACTTGGGTCTTGCTGTCCCTGGTTATTTCTGCACCCCTGATTTTGGGGAAAGGCTCCAACAGCCTTAAGGCCGCAGACACTGCTGAGAGAACCTGTTCAAAACGCGAGGTTCAAATCAAGAGCAAATCACAGGCTTTCAGGACAACCCCCTGGCCCTGCCTCCGCACTCCAGCCCTTGAGCCTCCTCCCCGGCCTGCCCTCCCGCAGACCCACACACCAGCTCCCACAGCATGGCCGCCATCCCCTGCACCCTGTGTCTCCCTGACCACCCCTGCCCACCGACCTGCTCCCCAAAGCCTCTCGTCCGGCCCTCAGCCCCTCAAACTCCCCCTGCTCCTCATCCGGGGGCTCCCCCCACTACAATTGGTGAGGAACCTTTTAGGATGTCAGGTAGTGTAGCATTAGGGGGAATGGATCAAAACCAGAGGTGGGTAGATTCAGGTTAGATGTTAGGAAGAAGTTCTTCACCATGAGGGTGGTGAGACACTGGAACAGTGAGCGTGTCCCTTGCCCCACTGCTTCCCCTCAGGGAAGGATGGGCAGAGAAGGGGCTCTGCACCGAGGGACCCCGTCCCTGGTCTGCACCTCCAGGGAGCCACTCCCTCAGAGGCAACCAGGGCAGGTGAAGCTCACTTATGGGCAGCAACTCCCATGGGAGAGCTGGGTCCTCACCTGGTAATTCTCCAAGAGGTGCAAGAGCCTGGCATGGGCCTCCCTGTGCCTGGTGCTCAGCAAAGAGCCCTTCTCCTCACAGTGAAACACAGTGAGTCCAGGCAGTGATGCCTCCTGTGAAAGCGGCCTGCCATTTTGTCACGCTCCGGTCCTAGATGAAGATCTTTCAGTCTTAATTGTAGGCCCTTAACCTTCTGCTCCCACTTGGCTGGAGACCACGGGGCTGAGCTCAATTGGTTTCCCCACTTGCAAAATATTTGAAGTACTTCCCATATTTGTGTCACGGAAACACTTCAGCCTGGGTGCCATGCCTGGAGTGCTGCTGAAGAACTGGCCAACTGCTGCTGCTGCAGCATCTCTTACCCTGGGAGCTGAAGTATTCTACAAAATTGGCTGAAGTGCATTTGCAGAGGCAGTGGAGCGATATATAAGCATCATTACACTATACTTTAGGCCAGGATTGGTTATTCAGTGAGAACAAGAAGTTTTAGACTTAAGAGTTCTCCAAGGGCATTGTAAAAATGTCTTTGAGGTAAACTTGTACAATTTGAGAGACTTAACATTTAATCTTGTGTACCCTTCCAGACTAGCAATTTCCAGGAGTCATACATTTTATAAGGCTCACTTACTATTAATACTCTATTATATACTAGTGCACAGGACAGATTTGGAGCTTTATCTCTAAATATTAGTTCAGTGCGTTGCAAAGTACAGTACATTGCAAAGTGACTATAGCCCAGCATGGTCCAGATCCTGCTAAACTGTGTGCTGAACTTTAAACAAAGCCCCTAACCAATTTGTGGCTTTCCTTGCCTATGTAAGTAACCCATTAAAACTGGCATTTGTGAAATATCCTGAGGGCAAAATAGCAGCAAATGCTGCTGGCCTGTTTAGCTGTACCGTTCCATCAGACGAGGAGGTGTTCTGCACAAAGCCAATATTACACAGTGTGTTTCTGAGCACAGTTAATGCTGCTGGGTACCCAGGGACCATGTGTCCCCTTTTCTACTGAATTTGGCAGGGACATTATTACTGTGCTTTGGGTGCCTGAGATAGCAAGCGCTACACACCACCACTTGAAAAGCCAGTGATTCTGGTTACTGCAAAGGATGTGGCCATGAAAAGTTCATTAGTGGGGCCACTGTAACAAGTTATAAGAATGAAAAATGAAAACGTTCACTTCTTGAAAAATGAATCTTGTGACAAGCCTGATTTTAGGTCATTGACCTTGCTGGGCCTTATCCTTAGAGACAGCAAGTTCTTGTAACTCCCATAAATACCCTTGACAACAATTACCCCTATCCACAAACCTGCAGAATCCTAAATGCAAAAGTAATATAAATTTTTGGCATTTAATAACTGCAAATTAGTCATAACTATTATGTTACTTGGAATCAACACAAATCCAAAGCAATTATTTGAGGTTGAATATGTATTGCAGCAATTTAGGACTGATATTTTAGTTAGATACCATATTATTCATCATCTGCAGAATCCAGGGGCTCTCAAAACCAAAGAGGAGGATACAGAATACACAATATATTCATAAAATTATGCCACTGATGACTGCAGCCAGAGATTATACTTCTTACACATTTTTAAATCTTTTCAAGTTGCTACATATACTGTGCAATTATGATAGTTGAAGGGCACTGAGGAAAAAAAGTTGTTATAATAATATATCCTCCTTTAGGTCATTTTAATGAGTTTTTCTGCACTTGAACAGTCATCAGCATCTAAGAGCTATCCTGCCTTGTACTGCTGCATTATTAATACCAGCACCATCCATGCAGCTACAGTTAAAGGTCTGTCATTATTTTCATTATAAACTGATATTTTCAAGGATTTATAGCTCAAGTGCAGAATAGCCCTTCAGTTCATTTTTGTTGAATTTAAAGGAACCACTCAGATCAGCAGTCTACAAACTCAGCCACTTTCTAATTACATTTTGACACACTAGAATTTAACAGCTGCATAATGGCTATTACAGTCTATTGTGTGTACAGCCTCCAGTCACCAGTACTTCCGACTGCACCAGCCACCTCTAACTACAATGAGGCTTCTACCCACTCCTCTACAGGGTCTAACAAATCAACAGTGTACATGAAAAATCCAAAATAATAGAGGACCTCTTATTTAAGTCATATTCATATATTCAATATGAATTATTTTTTGTGAGGGAGGAGTGTTTTATAAAGAATTTGATGTAGGCACGTTGTTTTGTGCTGAAGTAATGTTACATAAAGAAACAAAATTCAGCCACAAAATTGTAGATAAATTGCTGGTAAGAATCTACCAGTGCATGAAAGTGAATCCACGGACCACTAAAATCCTAAATCAGCAGAGTAAATTCTAGCCTTGGCTGCACTGAGGAAACACAGCAAACCTTGTTCTGATCTGCATTTTCCTCCAAGTATTAACAGTGCTGCTGACTTTTTTGATGGGTAAAATATTGGATTATCTGTTCAGATTGTCAGCCTTAAATCTGAATAATGTCTTTTATAATATTTTAAATGCTTAATGCTTGTTAGATGGAGCTGACTTTTTGAAAAGCTCTGTTACCATGTAACATAAAGCATAATTGACCTTGAAGGTAGTTCAAAGTCTTCAGTTTCATTCCCTTCCTGTGTTTTAGAAAATCGCTTTGGATGACTGCAGGGACTGTATAATCAGCCTTTACTGTGTATGCTTTACACCTCCATCTTCCTATCACAGACACTAAACTACAATCTTCTGATGCCAACAGAACGATTGCCATCAATTTAAATGGGTTTGGAATTAGGCCCAGAATAGATAACTATGTGAAGCAATAAGTGTGATTTATTTACACACTTTTGACCTGTCCACGAAACTCAGAGTAAATCAGGAAAGCTGCAGTACACTTGAAAGAGGGGGGGAAAAAGACAAAAAAAGACAAAGAGACCAAACCAAAAAGCCAAACACACAAACCCCAATTTAACCTCCAATGCTCACAATTATTTCATTTATCCCATCCCATCTTGTAGTTGAAAACTCCGTTCTTCTGAAGAACATGACTCCTGTTAGTCTATGAGAAAACCCAGTCTTGTTGTGACTTATTTTGACAGCTTTAATATCATTTTCCACCTGGCATCTGGAAAGTTTTCCATTTTCACTTTCCTCCAATGTCTCACTTTTGTTTCCAAGTATATGTCGCGTTCACGCCGCACCTGTCACGCTGGTACCTCGGAGCCTTAACACTGCTCTGCAAACAGATATGCCTTTACTTGAGCTCTTACACAGGGACAATTGCTACCTTCATCACCTGTTTTGCAGTGAGACATTGCCCCTCTTAATAATGACAGCAATAGATAACCTCCTTCACACCATCACCTGTTCCAGAGAAAGAGAGTATAGTTTTATAATCTTCTAATTCAAGTGGCTCCTTTAAATATTGTTCCGTTTCTGAAGTTGTAGCCACTAAATGGTTGAAATCTTTTCACTGTATTTTCTGGTGCTGTTATCAGTTTGTTTCTTCAGTGTCCCACTTTCACATAGATGAAGGACTTCTTCAGACACCACCAAAAACCTTAATTAAAAAAAAAAAAAAGCATGTCAGCTAATGAGCGAGATAAAAAAAAAATGAAACAAACAACAAACCCAAAACCCGATTATATTCTTTTGCATGCTGTTTTAAGCAACTGAAAGCTACAGATTCAGAATTAACTTAATGCCTTAGTGCTGGCCTGGAAGATTCTCAGGAGAAATTATACAGTCTGAATTTTAGAAAAGATACTGATCACTTGGAAAGAAGAGTATTATTAAAATATTTTAGCTTTTTGTTTTGTTTTGTTTTTCCCCAGACATCTAGTTCAGAGATGGGAGCTGCAGTTTATCTTAGCAGACAACATTCAGGATTCAGATGTGACTGGGATTTGTCATCTACCCAAAAGAACACAATTCCCTGGTCCCCATCTCTACAGTTGTATAAAAGCCAGTCAGACCTCAGACCAGGAACTTCAAAATATACAGTCCTGCTTGTCTCCTTGCTCATTCCCCAAAGCAAAGGGGAGATGGGAGCATGGCAAAGCAAAGGCAGACTGAAACCATCCCAGAGGGTACTGATTGACTGGTGTCTAGCCAGGCTATAAATTACCACTCCTCTCCCTCAGTGCAGAGAGGAGGGTGAGGAGAGACACAGAGCTTGCTTGGACTGTGCTGTTCATGCACAGCCAGCTGGATGTGGGCTGTGCCTCAGGCATGGGGAAAGCCTTGCTTTGCTCTCTCTCCAGCACTCATCTGCACTTTGAGAAGACAAATCCTCTCTTTAAATATAAGTGGTTCTTGTAGAAGAACCAAAGAAGCTTCTATTAAGTTAAAGGACTTAAAGCTTTTAAGTATTGCCTATGCTTTTAAAATCCTGCTCCATACTGTTAATTATTATAATTATATTGCATGACAAAAAACCAGGGCATAATAGCGTACAGATGTGGAATATATAAAAGGGGAAGTATTTAACATAAGCTTATTGGAGCTGAAAGTACCAGGGATGACTGATTGCTCAGACACAAGTCAGGGAAGCGGTCTAAAAAATATTAACCATAATTGCAATTTATCTATTAACTGTTTCATCTAACATCATGGTATTTTTAGAAACAATTCTCCCATCCAGTAATGCACCATTGGCTGCTAGTGGCAAACAGCAGAGCTGCGTGCCTGGATCTGTTTGGAAGAAGGATGTTTACTTGAGAAGCATATTGCTTCTTCCATTTCAAAAGACATTAGCATGGTTATACAGTTAACTACACCTCAGTGACTTCCCTTGTTTTTACAGAATACTCTTTAATCCAAGAGATAGCAAAGAAAGTTTTAAAGACAACTCCCCTTAGTTAGTTAGTAAAGGTTTCTGCTGCTGTTTGTGCAAGGGTCAAAGAGTTAAGTTTAAAAGGCAGAAAGTTTTCCTCTTGTTTTGACTAAACTGGAGGAAACGTGCTAGAGCTCTGCAGAATTTGATTGCCAAACACAAAGTGAAGATACACAGTGAGAAAAGATAGTAAAGGTTTAACCCAACTGATGCAAGAAACAAACTCCAAGGATGCCCATGTTGCCTTGCTTTTATCACAGTGTTAATCTTTAATCAGGAAAACAGTTCTGAGAACAGCTTTCTGTGCACAGCTAAACAGGCACCACTGCTTGGAAGTTAATAGGATCTCCAGAGAATGAGACTATTAAATCATTGTCCTAATAAATCAATGAGTGAGATGAACAACCTGAAGGAGTTCAAATTCTGCTTCCACGTGGATATGCAGCAAGTGCTCATTAAACCTTGCAAAATCAGCAGTAAGGGGTTGGTTGGGGGGTTCAGAAGAGCAGTGGCTTCCTGTGCAATTTTTTTCCAGTCCAGATCACAAATTGGCAAGGATGCTAAAGTTTCTGAGGAGCCCACATCAAGTTTCTCAATTCAAAAATCCAAAGAAATCAAGAACAGACTACAGAATTTAAGGGTATATTTAAAGACACATATATTAGTGTGACTTCACTGACAGCAGGTGATTTAGTCCTTGATATTTACCAGCAGACATACCTTAAATCTTTGTCTTCCTACCTGCTATGGTGACAAATCATCACTTAAAGACCAAAACCAGATAGCCCCATGGCTCTCCATCAGGAACTGGTAACAGAAACACGGTGTAGCAGGCAGAGTTGTACATCTTTTGTGCTCCTGTAAGAATAAACAGTCAGCCTTATAGTTCTCATAATCTTTTTTAAACAACAAGATGAGGAAGTGCCTAGAAAGCAAATAAGGATAGCTAAGAGACCTGTTTTGTGAATAATGGTTATTACTCTGTTCAGAGCTGCCTCTACAAACTCACGGTCTCTTGATCTGTCACTCATACCCTTCTTTTGTTCTGTCTTAAACAGTAAGATCTCCTGGGGAGAGCACAATTATGCATCACCCCAAATAACAAGGTACTGCCTTAGTGCTATTGCAACACAAATACCTGAACTAGGCAAGGTTAACGAGGGGGTTACTTGTTTTATTTGCAGAATGCAAGTTGGTTGCTATTCATCTGAACATATTAGTTTAAGCACAAGTAGAAGAGGTTCCTCTTTAAGTAAATAATATTCATGTGCATATGAATCATCCTGAATCAGTAAGTTTGGAGATAGGTACAGATGGGCAGTCAACAAAAGCATGTACAGCAGAGTCAGAATTCTATCTTCCCAAAAGCATTAGAAAAAAGTATGATCTCCAGGGCCCAGTTGAACCCTCAACCTCTTTACTGAGTGTTGTTTGTAGCAATAATCATACTTGTGGCACTTGCCTGGTAGGAATAATTTACACTGGCAAAACAAAAACGCTTTTACACTGAAAAATATCCTATTGTTGCCCGCCCATGTCACCTTCTTCCTATGAGAAATGTGCTAAGCGTAAGAATAGAGTATGTAGGATTTCATTTAACACGTTAAGGCTTTTCCAGTAAACACAGGATCTATTACAGAGGTAATTGGGTTTTTGTAGTGTTGATTTTCCTATAGCTGTCAGGTTCAAGAACCAAAAGTTATGTAGTGCTTGACATAGGAACATTTGCCTTCTGACCTTTAGATGTAGCCTGACTTGTTTCTGCACAATCAGCTTCTTATCCTGTTGTCGCTTCCAACATTACAAAATGCTTGAAATATTCATTAAAGCTGTTTTCCTGGGGAAAAAAAAACAACAGAAAACACAGTTCAGCCCAAGTTGGTGCATTTGTGTTGCTATCAAAGGAGAAAACAGGTTATAGTAAGTATTTTTCATTTCAAATAAGATCATACTATTTGCATTACAGTAATCTAAAGAGGACCCAGCAGGGACTATCTGTGGCACACATATAAAGATGAGAAGGGATAATGATCTTGTCTAATTAGGTTTTAAACTCCTCTGGCTAGGAACTATCAGCCAAACTAGGAAGAAGGCACAAGAACAGAGAGAAATTGGTGTTATCACCTCCTGACCCCCTTCCCATGGAGAGGATAAGGCTTGGGGATGTAAAGTTACGTGTCCAAACTCAAATGGGAAATCCATAGCAGAGAAAAAACAGAGCTTAAACCTTTTGAATCTGCACCCACACTTACTGATCAAAGCCATCCTTCTTTAAAGAAGTCATCAAGGACATGTAGAACTGTGTCTAGGGGGTCAGGCTGCACATAATAAAGGATAAAAAGAAAGGAAAAAAGGTAAATGGAATAATTTAAATAAGTGAGGAAAAAACACATTGCCAGCCAGGTAGACAGAGCTGTGTAACCCTGAAATGACAGCTGACAAGAAAGTCCTGCTAGCAAGCAAAGGATTGTGGAGAAATAACAAATGGCATGCAAAAGGAAGGAGCAAGAGGAGCCAGGGTTATCTCATCCTAGAAAAATATAAACAAGTCTAAATTTTAAAAGGTGCTGCCATGTCATTTCTTAAGGCCTAAGGAGGTGAAGTCTGTAAAAGGGCACAGCTAGCAGGACCCCAGTTATCAGCAGGAAGCCAGAAGGCTGCTCTTGAACAAGAGGTTGAAACATCTCCTGCTGCTAGAACCTGTGTGCAAGGATTTGTCATTTACCCCTCCACAGGTGGGGAGGGGGGAGCCCTTGACAGCTGCAAACAGCTCTGTGGTAAACAGCTTTAGCTCCAGCAAGGGTTACCATTTTTATTTGCAAAGCTGAATCTCGGTGCCATCTGGGCGTCGTATGACTGAGCAGAGCAGATGTTACATAGGTGAAGGGAAACACACAACCTTATGTTGTCTGTTTTCCACTCTGTTTAGTACAGTTTGTCCCCTTCTCTCCTGGCTGGAGTTCTGCTGTGCATCCAGCCAAACAAACACAGTAAGCATGCAAAAATCATAGTCATGTTCCCATCAACCTTGTGATGGCCAAGGTAAAGTCATTTGGAGTCTTGGTGGGCCCAAGCTCTCCATGTGCCTATTAGACCTTCTACAGTAGATGAGAAGAATTCCTGAGCAGGGTTATCCATACCTGGTCACTGGTCAGACACCAGTGGCTACAGAGCCCATTACTCACATATTCACACTGATCCCTGATAGGGGTTTTACAAAGAGACAACAGTGTTCCTACGGGGGAGAGTCCCTGGATTAGAGTCACAGGTCAGGAAGTAGCTCCAAAAGAGCAACTACTTATCAGTGTTAAGATAACTTAAATCAATCCCATCTCCAAAGCTAACGAGCTGGTGAGAGAATGATGAACAGTGAATAACATGCTGCTCAGAGCCACTAATTGAGCAAACACCATTAATTGGGAGCCTCTTGCTGCTCTGCATGTGGGGTGCTGTCTCCCACCTGAGATTCAGGTGTGAAATCAGAGTCTAAATTAAGTGCCTTGTGTTGCTGAGAAGGGTCACCAGTGTGACAGGAGGGAATTAAACCTTCAGTATCCTTCACAGGCAATGTATGGATGTGCTACAGTACCACCCTAGCCAAGACTCCAGTTTTTATTCATTACAAGAGAAAATGGAAAAGAGAACCAAAAAGAATAAATAGTTTCTCTACCCAGGCAAAAGAATAACAAGCAAGAAAGAAACCAGTCTGCTTGGACTATAATGTCAGTCTTGGGATGGACTGTGGCACAGCCAGAACTTTCCCGAAAATGCAGCTCAGGATTGATCAGAGGCTGTCTCATAGTTCACACAGCACACGAGGAGAGGAGTGTGCAGAACATGTGGCCAGAGCCCCAGACCTCCTGCCACTGGGGCAGTGCCAAAGACCTGCCTGTAAGAAAAGGGGTTGTGAGGCAGAAAGATCACATAGGGCAGTGCAGGGTCTGGAATAAACACCTGGCTCAGCCACAGACTCTTTTGCAACTGCAGACAATTTGCACAGTTCACGTTTTCTTCTGGAAATGGAGGGAGCAGTCCCTGCCCTGGTCTCTGTGAGCTGGACGCTTGCAAGGGCTGCCCTTGGATCCAGCAGCAATCACAGTATGCTCAGTATCAGCTGAGCACAACTTCACAGAAAAGAAAAAAAAAAAGATCAAGAAGCATTCGTCAGTTAGTAGAATAACTCAAAGAATTCTTAAAAAACCCTACAATTTTGTAACAAAAAACCCAAGTGACAAACTCTTTGAAGATGACAATATGTAGGATAATTAGCAATGGGAGGGGAGTAGAATTTGAGTATTATTATATGCCATTAACAACTTTCAGATCTCATTGAGAGGCTGTGTTGCACCTCAGTTTGTAGTGATGAGTTAAGCTTTCTTATGACACTTTTTCTAAGCTGCTAAGAACCTTTGTTTATTGCGCTGAGTTCCAGTAAGTCAGTAAAAGTCAGTGCTCAAAACCTCTGTTTTGAACAGCCTGAATAGTGTCCATCAAAGCAAACATCCCGAAAACACTCTTTTCAAGGCACTTGTTGAACACTATCATCTCAAAATGTCAGGTTCACACTCATTTAAATAATTTGACAGCTTCCAAGAAGACACCTGATGAGTATCACATTCAAGTGCCAAGAAGCACAGAGAAAAAGTGCCAAAAAAGTTTAATTCAAAGAAATTGTATCAGCTATTAGATGAGTATTATAATACAGTTACTACTAAAAAGATTTCTCATTTAAATGGAAAATAAACTTTACATTCAAGATCTTTTTTTTAAAGACGATACATTGCCCCCACCTCACCTCCCATGTCTCTCACTAGTGAGATCTTCCAGTGAACTGAACTCTGAAGACAGACACAGAAAGGCAAACAGCAGCACACCCTGGTACTGGGTGAACACCTTAGTACCACTGTAACTGAGCCATTGGAGAAACTACCTCTGGGTCATTTTATTTTCATGGGAGACACTGTCAGTTAGGAGAACTCTGTGTCTCCAGATCAAACCTTTAATGCCTTCTGTTGGGTATCTAAAAGCTGAATCTCTAAATGAGAAGATTCTTGGAAAAAAAAAAAAAATCTTGGCCCTGATTTGCATATGCTCCAGTTATTTCATTGCACCAAATACTGTGTGTTTGATATAGGGGCTTGAGGCTGACTGTGTGTTTGTGATATGCTTTGAGATCCTCTGATGGGAGGTGTTACCTAAATACAAGTAATTTGATGCTTAAGTGTCTAGAATTCCCAGTGGACATCTGCACTCGAGCCCTACTGCCATCACAAATGAAAAACATTTGGAATCCTTAATGTGATTTTTAATGGACATATGTTCATAACACAGTGCCACCAATTTGGCATATTTAGTGTCTTCTCAAGAGAAGCCCACAGTTTGTATAGCAAGATTGTGGGAGGTTAGGATTGCAGTGTGAGAAAATTTGCACAACACCTGCCTGACTATGATTTAATTGGCAGAAACTAATGCTCCGGGTTTGGGGGTTTTTTTCCTCCACTCAAAACTGAAGAGACACTAGGACTAATCCTGCTGTCTTACTCTGTCAATTTTAAGCTTTTATTCTGACTTGACTTGTGCTGCAATACGATCATTTTCTGGTCCATTCTCCTTTTCTGACAACTGAAGCATTGCTGGTTTACTCTCAGATGTTATTTCTCTGTATAATGATTTATCTGGCCAGCAGGAAGGACTCAGGATTTTTGCACTTGACTGAAAGAGGGGTCTGCTTAGTATCACTGAAGATTATGCCCCATTTTATTTTTAATTAAATCCTTAATAATATGTTTTAAAATTAAAACTGTTGGCCAAAATATTTCTGCTCCATCAGCAACACAGTATGTAGACTCCAAAGACCAACACCACCGCTGTCATTATTAAATTGGTTTTGATTTTACCTTTACTTACAGCAGAGCCCCACCTGGATCAGTCTTTAGCACCTCTTATCCTACCAGATTTTTGTTTTCCTTTTCAGGAATGTTTGGCCTTGCAGCACATCAAGGACAGTCCCTCTTACTTCACTATTTTCTTCCCTCTGCATTTACAAAACATAATAAAAAGCTTTGCAGGAGAGATAGAGGACACAGCCCCAGGGGAAGTGTTCCTGCAGAGTGAGGTTCAGCTCCACAGCATTTTAAACTTGCAGGGCAGGAGGATGAGCTGCAGTCCTGATCGTGCTGCTCTGCCAGACCTGGCTTCTCAGGGCTTGCAAGTCACTGCTGGTGCCTCAGCAAGAGCCTTACTGGAAACATCTCACTGACTACACAAACCTGAGCAGGTGGCAGGTTCTGAACATCCCTTATGTAGCATACTCACATCAATGGTGTTGCTTTAAAGAACTCCTTGAAACTTCACTGGGATTCCCAAATTTCCTGTCCTGCAAACTGCTGTTGATGTTTTACACACATGGTAGAAGCCCCATCAATATAAAAAGTGACAAGTTGGCATGAAAGCATTGCCTCATCCAGGCCCCAGATGCTTTGCTGGGTCTGGGTGTAACCAGAGCGAGATGAAATAGCAGCAGGGTTATTTCTGCAGTGTTATTTGTCTGAGATACTTCAGTCTTCACACACCCAGCCTGCATGGACAAATGGACGTCCAAGATCAGCCTTTATGGGCATGATGGTCTGAAACGGAGCAGGGGAAGGTAAAGGGCTGAAGGATGGACAGGCAGGCACAGTTAGAGGCAGGACCTCAAAATGTCTGAGGTCACACTCAGAGTAGCAGTGGCTGTTGGTATCATACCACAACAGGTACAGGAATGTACACACACATACAATGCACTCCACACGTACAACAGTGTGCAGCCACAGTCCTGAGCATTTTTGTGTCTTTGAGTACTAATTAAAGATGGATTAATATTTTATGGCACCCATAGAACTCTCAGTAAAATAAAACATAACATTTCAAGGAGGGGGCTAATTACCGAGACAGTTGATGATCTGCCTCTTCTGAGCTTGTAGCAATGGAAAATCATGGTTCAGTTTGCAGAAGCCTAAAGCAAACCCTAAGCAAAACTCTCCTGCACTGAAGGGAAAACCAACATTTAGATTAACATCACTACTTTTTTCTAGAATTACATGGACACAAATAAGGCCTCCAGGCAGGTGTAGGTAGTGGTTATTCAGGCTCAATGATCGGTCTTGAACTTTATCCCTGGATCAGGCAATGTTCCCAAGGTAAGTATAAACACCTTGGACAAGCCTCCACTTCACAGCCAGCTAGCGAGTATCTGCCCACCAAATGTGCCAACTGTGCTTTGCCTGGATTACCCCTGTGCTCCTGCTTCCAGGTACTCTGTACTCAACCTTCCCCACACAGAGAAGTTACGACGATTTTGGTTTCCAAGCCGAATTGGATCAAAGTTTGGTTAAACTGCTAAATTTTGTAACTGCTTCAAAACAGCAAACCAAGGGGCTAAGAATCACCGCTTCCAGCATTCATTAATCAAACCTGTTCAATGATTACCTCGTCAGGGCTGCTTTGTTGACAACTCTGCATGGTGACAATGTCAGTGGCACTGTCCCAAGACACATCCAGTGGTGACGTAAAGGACAAGCCTCCCTCACCTCACCTGGTGGGATGGACACTACCACAAAGAATATTTAAGGAAGGAGGATGCTTCCTTGGAAAGCAGTGCTCGCAAGAGTACTCCAAAGCAAGTGAAACGGGCTCAACTAAAGGGAACAACAGAATCCTCCCTGACATCCAATTCAATCGTCTAAGACAGTAAGTAGAATGGCCTCTTTTTTTCCAGCTTGAAGTTTCCAGTGATCTAAGATGTCTATATTGATTTTAAAGCAGAAGTACATGATCAAGGCTATTACAAATTCTACCTTTGTGTTACACTTTAAAAAGGCTTATGGACACTAGAATTGGTTAAAATGTTATAGTATGCTAACACACTTTCTATATATTTGTTTTTAGATTGCGATCAGTATTTCAAAGCCATCAACAAGACCCACTACAGGTTAAATCATGCCCCCACAGTTGAAAGCCGAGGTAAATGTCATGCCCAAGGTTGTCCAGGGGGATTTGGAGAGCCTGCCTCCAGAAGCAAGGGATTTCATTGAAAGCAATGCCAAGCTATGCCAGCCTGAGAGCATTCACATCTGTGATGGCTCGGAAGAAGAAAACAAAAAAATTCTGGACATCATGGTAGAACAAGGAATGATCAGGAAGCTGAAGAAGTACGAGAACTGGTGAGTGGTGTGAAGGAAGCCAAGTATCATCTCAGAATTGCAATATGCTTTTCTATCCTGTTTACTTTCAAAACTGCTTATAACCCTTCAACATTTGCTCTCCGTGAACTGTAGCTTACACAGGTGAAATAGGAAGAGCACACTTTTTCCTCTAAAACTTAATATAAAGCATATTACTCAGGTGGACTATCAACCATACGTTGTCTCTATTGATTAGTTACATCAGGGAACTGAAATAATGTCGTGAGACTTATGTAACTAATCATTAGCAATGGCTAAATATTATTTAGCAAATACATCTTTTGAAGAATTCTACTATTTTAGTCAATTAGTTTATTCATCAAATACTTTTTTGTGGCATTCAAATAGCTCTGTGGGTGTTCAAATATTATTCAGTACAGGCATTATTCATATCATGCCGATGAGCTTTGACTGTAATGTATTCAGCAAATACTTTTTTCAAATATTTCATCATCTCTCTCAACTAACCCAACATGAAAGGAGAATATTAACAACAAGTACATACTCAGGAATTACGTGCCGACCAAGAGATCTTCATGGAAGAAATCTGCAAAGACTTTTGAATAACTAAGTGCAGGAATTTGGCAATCTGTTTGCAGACTATTTGGGAGAGAAAAGGGCAAAATTCACTACAGATAAATTATTCATTGTTAATTATATGCTTAGCTGTAGTGATGATGGTTATGACAGCTGAACTAGAACATTTTTATACTCATGGAAAATTTCTATGCACAGAGGTGAAAATGTAAAACAATCCTCTCTATTGTAAATAGATGGCAAAAATTCTTTGCAGGGGAGAAAGAATCCCCTTTAATAAACTGTTTCACTTTTTATGATCATGTTTATACTCAGTATTTCTTTTGTGATGCCTCTAACTTAAAGGCCTATGCCAATCCACTAAGCTGGATCCTGATCCCACAGGCGCTTATACCAACACTTAAAGTATTTGCTTGGCATCCACTTTTCTGGAGGCATCATTTTGTGGTCCCCATGCAAAACAACTTCACACTGTTGAGAATGAGAATTAAACAAGATTAACTTTTCCCTGGAAGTTAGCAGCAGAGAATTAGACTGAGATAAGAGGCAAAGGAATATTAACATGCAACCACAAATTCCTAGGCCATATAATTTGTTATTAGCACTGAAAAGCCTTGAAACAATTTGTATGAGAGGATGTATGTGATTGATTTTTGAGATTGTTATACTGGCTCCATCACTGTAGTTTTGGTCTTTGAAATTATGGTAACGGTGCTAAACCATTCCCACAGAAGAGTAAAAAGTGCTGTATTGATAATTAAAGGCTAATTTCCTGATTTTTGGTGAAATGCAGCTGGTTGGCTCTCACCGATCCAAGAGATGTGGCAAGAATTGAGAGCAAAACAGTCATCATCACTCAAGAACAGAGAGATACCATTCCAATCCCTAAAACTGGAACTAGCCAGCTGGGTCGCTGGATGTCTGAAGAAGACTTTGAGAAAGCCTTCAACACCAGGTTCCCAGGCTGCATGCAAGGTAGGCAAGAACAGGATGGTTGATATTAAACTTCTAGGATTGCAGGGACACTACTACTAATTACTGTAATCTTTAAGGAACAGTTTTAGCTGAAGGTTGTCTATACCCCTGATATTAGTCACTTCATTGGTTTCATCTAGACCTTTACCATAGATCCAAATGCCTGTGCAAGGACAGTCCTCAATCTCTCTCCAGCATTCTTTTCTTCATAAAGAGGGATAAAGTAAGGTAGGAAAATTTGGGTGACTTTTTTTTTTTCAAGAAGTCACACAGCAACTAAACAGCAGCTAGGAAGTGAGGTGAGAATGGAGGCCCCCCAGCCCCAGCAGTAATTTCAGGTTCAGTGATTTACACCAACAGAGAACTTTTACCTTTACTACCGGCTAGACAGTTTGTCTGAACAGCTGCTTCCAGCATTTAAGATAAAACTTCTTGCTACACAATTAGATGAACAAAGCTACAGCACTATAAATGTCACCAGAAACACCCACAAGACAAGGAGCTTTTAAAGGAATGTTAATAAAGACTATTTCCAAAATTCCTTGGTTTTGCCACATCTTGCTGCTCCTTCTTTTCCAGGACGTACAATGTATGTCATCCCCTTCAGCATGGGGCCTATCGGGTCTCCTCTGGCCAAGATTGGGATTGAGCTGACAGATTCACCATACGTAGTGGCCAGCATGAGGATCATGACACGGATGGGAACAGCTGCTTTGAAAGCCCTGAGCAACGGGGAGTTTGTAAAATGCCTTCACTCGGTGGGATGTCCTCTACCACTAAAAGGTAAGAGACATTAAAAACTGTCACCCCTGGAAATTCCCAGGGATGTGTTTTAGAGCTAACTCTGCATTTTCAGCACATGGGAGACACTCAGCACAGAAGACCATGGTGGTTTTGTGCAGCAGCACTAGGTTCAGAACTCAATTAAAGGAATTAAAGCTCAATGAGAGTTTCATGGAAAGGAGATTATTACCCCTAGTACTTACCAGGGGGTTTCCTTTAAAGCATCTGGTTCAAGTTCCTGTCAGAGGCTCAGTGCTGATGAAACACCAGTGGGATCCAGCATGGAAATTGCTGCATTCATGAGCACAACATTCTGTTCTGCAGAACCATTAATCAACAACTGGCCGTGCAACCCAGAGCTAACGCTGATTGCCCATCTCCCGGATCGCAGAGAGATCATTTCATTTGGCAGCGGCTACGGGGGAAACTCCTTACTGGGGAAAAAGTGCTTTGCCCTCAGAATTGCCAGCAGGATGGCCAAAGAGGAGGGCTGGCTAGCTGAGCACATGCTGGTAAGAGCTGTTAAATCATCTGTGTTTGAACAGCCATTAAACTCCAAATTAGCGCAACATAAATACATCACATCTTGCTATCAAAGAAATTAGTCTCATATGGATAATTCGGTAACATTAGATATGAATTTATCACATGGCAGGCTTATGAGAAATGGGAAACTGCTTGCAAGGTATCAAACATTTTCAAATAGGTCCTGTAAAATTCAAAACCAAGAAAGATTTGGAACTTCTGAGAGTGGCTACTTGTGCAAAGTGGGTACTTGAGCAGAACCTAAACATCATCACTGAGCATCCACATTGTTCCTACAAGTCTAATAGCAAAAGATTCAAGTTTTGAAAACTGTCTTTCATATTATAAAGGTGTTTATGCACTCAAAAATCTGCAAATACTAGATTTTCTAAATGAGTTCTGCTTTGTACCCTTCCTGCTTTTACTTTCTGCTGTCATTTAAACATTCAACTACCATAGAACACCACTGAAAAAAGGAATTTCAAAGTGCTTGATTGAAAATTCTCAGGAAAAAAAAAATCTATAGACTCTGAGGAGTGCAGAGGTATCCATACATGAAGTGTTTTCACTCTAGTCATGTAGTCAAAAGGATATTGCCTGGTTTTCTTCTGTCTCAGCTGAGAAACAGCTGTATACAGTCTGTGTATCTTTTATCAGCAGAATAAAACTAAATGTTTGAATTATATATATACCTGACACTTTGAAAATTGTAAGAACTTAAAGATATTTTAAGGGCAAGAAGAGTAGACATTTTGATTAATAAAGTACAATTTGAGTTGTCATCTATATTATGTGATGTTTCTTCTGTAGGAACAAATTTGCATAATTAAATATTTTATCATTACCACTTGCTGAGAGACAAATCTTCAAAACAAAAAATGCAAGAAAAAAAAGACTGTGTTTAACAGCTGCATTAATTTTTCAATAGATCCTGGGCATTACCAATCCAGAAGGTGAAAAGAAGTATTTTGCTGCAGCATTCCCTAGTGCCTGTGGAAAAACTAATTTGGCCATGATGAACCCAAGCCTGCCAGGATGGAAAATTGAGTGTGTGGGTGATGATATCGCCTGGATGAAATTTGATGAACAAGGTATGAAACTGAAATTGGGTAGTTTTACAGTCCAGTAGAGGTTGCTTTTAGATGCAGCAAGACATGCTACAACATTCTGGATAGAGTTAAACCTGTTTGATTTACTTAGATTTTGTCATTTAATTTTCAGGCAACTTAAGGGCAATCAATCCAGAAAATGGCTTTTTTGGGGTCGCCCCCGGAACCTCAGTCAAAACAAATCCCAATGCTATTAAAACCATATTCAAGGACACCATCTTTACCAACGTAGCAGAAAGCAGTGATGGAGGTGTTTACTGGGAAGGCATTGATGAGCCATTACCACCAGGAGTAACACTGACTTCATGGAAGAACAAGGGTTGGACTCCAGATAATGGTAACCTGGCCCTCTCCACAGTCTCTCTTGGTTTTCTCTAATGAATTCAAGTTAATTCTGCAATGATGACCTCCTCACTGTGTTCTGTACAGGGGAACCTTGTGCTCACCCCAACTCCAGGTTCTGCACCCCAGCCAGCCAGTGCCCCATCATGGACCCTGCGTGGGAGTCACCCCAAGGCGTGCCCATTGAGGGCATAATATTTGGAGGCCGCAGACCTGCTGGTAAGAGATGTGGCAGCACCTATCAAGGCTGAAGTGCTGGCCATAGAAGGGTTGGAACAAAGCTTGGCATAGACACAGGTTTTGCTTTCACAGCTGCAAAAGCAAGGAAATAACCATGTTAGTCTAACTTCTCCGTGTTAGACCTTGCACACACACCTATGTTTCAATGTCTGAATTGTTAGATATTAACACAAAACAGGTGATGATAATAAAGGGCTGGAGAGAGATCAGGACCCACTAACCTGGGTAATCCATAGACACATAGCTAATGGGTGAACTTGTCTCAATTTCCTTGCAGTTTAACTAGTTCAGATAGGACATGGTTAAAGAAATGAACCAGGGATAGACAGTTTACGGAAAAAGTAGTAAAATAAATTTGTTAAAGGTCACCTGAAGTTGGAAAAGAAATAGAAGGAATGCTGAGTCTGAGTTGAATATCATGACCACAGGACCAGATTCTATTTCCAGCCAAGTCTGCTGGGGATTCTGAGGTCCCAGATATCTCCCACGGAGCAACTTAACATGGATACGTTCAGTAATCAGTAGCCAGTTTTGGAAAAATTCATATAAACTTCTTTGCTACGAGGGCAGGAAATGAACCAATTAAAAAAACACAGGAAAAATCAGAATACATTATACAGTAACATGCATTTGGCAGTACCTCAGGTAGCAAAACCTGTTATAAAAAATGCTCCTGGACCTCTAATTACTGAAGTGATTTTGTTCTTTACAGGTGTGCCTCTCGTATATGAGGCCTTTAACTGGCAGCATGGAGTATTTATAGGAGCAGCTATGAGATCTGAAGCCACAGCAGCTGCCGAGCACAAAGGTAAATCAAAATTTAATCTGTCTACCTGCATTAAAAGCAAGCCTCTCTGGACAGCCTGCTCTGTCCTCCTCCACTGCTCTTTAGCATTTCAGTCTTGGCAGCTAATTTTGCAACCTGTGCATTTTCACAATAGAAAATATTTGTACTGGAATTAAAAGCCAAATTCTCTGTAAAAGTCAAATTAAGCAAAATAATCCCTTAGGTGGCAAGCATACAGAACAGGGTGTAGGCATGGGATTGCCAGAAGCCTTGATATGGAGTTTTGTTACAGCCTGGGATAAATAAACTTAAATTTTTTCTTCTGCTAGAGCTCAACATAAATACATGAACGATCAAAGCCAGCTCTTGAGGATCTTCATTTAAGCTGCTTGACCTGAGATTTATGAAATTTAATTTCCACTGATTACAAAAAATAATTTAATTTGTATTTTTTTGGTATGTCAAGGATAATGCTTGTATTGTTTCTTAAAGCTCTTTGGTTTGCATACAGGAGGGTGGTTAAGGGACCATGGATACGAATTCCTGGGAGGATCTGAGCCTGTGTGCTTTAGAATAAATGTGCTATTTATTACCTTACGTTCTCCATTTGTGTTTTGAACAGGAAAAATCATTATGCATGATCCATTTGCCATGAGACCTTTCTTTGGCTACAACTTTGGCAAATACTTGGCCCACTGGCTCAGCATGGCACATCGGCCAGCTGCAAAACTACCAAGGATCTTTCATGTCAACTGGTTCCGGAAAGACAGCCAAGGGAAATTCCTGTGGCCTGGCTATGGAGAGAATTCCCGTGTGCTGGAGTGGATGTTCAACAGGATTGAAGGGAAAGCCTCTGCCAAGCCAACTGCCATAGGTTACATCCCTGCTGACACTGCTTTGAACTTGAAGGGTTTAGAAGATGTCAACTTAACAGAACTGTTTGATATCTCCAAAGAGTTCTGGGAAAAGGAGGTAGAAGAAATCAAACAATACTTTGAAGTGCAAGTTAATGCTGACCTTCCCTATGAAATAGAAAGGGAAACACTTGCCTTAGAAATGAGGATAAAACAGTTGTAGCTGATCAAGCCCACAATTATTTATCGATTCACGCATACTAAGATAAGACAAACACCTTTTATCAAATCACCACTCAAAGCATAACAGCACACTGATGGGCAGGGGGTTATAATGAAAGTAGGTCTTAGTTTAGGTAGAATACAAATAGGGGCATTCTAGAAGTAACTCCAGACCTAATGATTTATAACTACATCAGTCGTTAGTTGTGAATAGGTGAGCAGCTGTGGGAATGCATGTGCATACAGTCTTCAAAACCCTGATCTCTCACTTACATGCACATATAGCCATGATGTGTGTAAATTATTTGCCTATTTCTGCATTCACTGCCCAAACTAGTCCAGCCTTCAAGGTGTAGCCCATTGTTTCTGTCACACAAACCTCTAGGGTCTCAGACTAGGAAAGAAGAAAGAAGATTAGATGCTGTATATATGTATTACCTAAATGTATTTCATGGCTTAAATATTTTTTTTGAGAGATGAAGTTGTAACTTTTATCAGAGTGAAAGATGGCTTTGTATTACTAATGCATATTTAAGATATTGCTGTAATATATGACTCATGTTCCTGTGATTTCCAGATGTTTTGAATGGCTTGTTCTTTAAACTATTGAAATAAATGTTTATACAAAATATGACCTCATTTCCAATATTCTCCCTGTTTATAAACTACATGCACATAAACTAGGCCTTCTGTCAATACCACAGCACAGGGAGAAATTCACATGTGGAAGTTAGATGTTGACTAGCATTGATCTGCTGCTCCTCAGCCAACTAGTTTGAGCCACATACTGTCTGCAACTTCTATTTAAGCTGATGATCAAGAAATTATGATACCAGCTGTGAGCAGTCATCCAGCTAGTGACATGCTCTCCATAACTGGGCATTGATAGTTACCTCAGGCACTTATAAAATAAACTGCCCTCTAGGAAGCTCCATATTAGGACCTTGATCATTTGCTAAAATCAGAGTATTTGTTCCACAGTTCCTTGGCTTTTACAGCAATAACTAGTGAAGTAAAGACAGTTTGGGAAGAGTTTTCTGGATTTGTTGAGATGCATAAAGCCTTAGAGCTCAATGAAAATAGGGGTAGGAGCTTGTGTTGGCTTCTTTGTAAATGCAAGATACTAAAACCATCCCATGTTCTCCCAATTAAAGGTGTCCTTTACACGTTTCCCGTATCCCTGGCAAGTATTCTGATTTTTCATTTTGAATGCTTGATCTCCCAAAATATATTGCAAATATTTGCTTAGCAAAAAAGAAAATCACTTACATTGTGTAATAAACCTTTTTATAGGCCCTGCTTCCTTGCAAAACAAACAGTACCAGGGCTGGTCAACAGATGCCCTTCAAAGTTTGCTAGGAGAGGTCACAGCCTGAAAAGCCTCTAACTACCTCCTGACTCCATGTTCAGGACTTAGTACAAACATTCTCAATTCTGAAGCGAATAATACAACATAAGTCAATAGACAGACCACACAAAAAACAGACAGTAGAAAGCTGTGACAAAAATGGAGGAGAGCAGTGCAGCCTCTATAGAAATGATCATCAGTTGACCTGCTTGCTGGCCAAAACCCACTTCTGCATGGATGCAGATGTCCTATAGGGTCATCTTTAGCCTGGGCACTCTTGAGTGGGCTCTAAATTAAAAGAAAAATCAAGGTGGAAGATAGTAAATACTTCAGAGGAAGTGAGTCAGGAGAGACTACTATAGATACTACTCAGATTCGAGGACTACTATCACATGTATAAAATAAAGTTGTTTATAAAGTAATTCTGTAAATAGTTCATGAAAGGCTTGGGCCATTCTCAAACTGTTATGACAGTATTGAACTTGGCATTTGGATAAGTCTAAGGAAGAACAAGGAGATCTAAGAAAATCTGTCATGCTAACGTCAGAGAGTTACAGTCTCAGAGTTTCTTATGGGCCTCAGGAGAAGATCCCGGCCCTGAGCTGTGCAAACATGTTCCAAGCACATTTTGAAATGCTTCCCAGGAGATGTACAGAAGCTCAGGGCTCTCCAGAGCTCTCTGAGCAGCTCCAATGTGCTGTTCTGCCTCCTCAAACACAACCAGGCTCGATATTCTGAATATTACAAAAGAAATACCTCATGCTTCGTGCCAGAGGAATCTATGCCAAAGCCCCAAGCCCAACAGGCACATGGATGTGGGAGAACTGGGCGACACTTGTTCCTCCATGAGGAGATAGGTACCACCACTGTGGGCCAGCATGACTGTGATCTTACAGCACACACCCAGCTAGCAAGATTGGTGTTACAAGGAGCTAACCGCCTTGAGAACCCAGCCCAAAACACTGCCTTTCATACTCTGACCAAACCCTCACTTTCTCCTCCTCACCCCAAGAGGTTGGCAGACTTTCTTTCCCTTGACCTCCACTGCCCTCAGGCTTCTCCTCTGGGTATTCTTTCCACGCACCACAACACAACCCATGGAAAGTGGCTATCACGAGCACTTCTGGCAAAAAGTATTTCAACCATTTGCGGTTCTCCTGCTCCACACATTTTAACCACATTCACCTTCTCAAACACTGCTCCGAGACCGACGGGCACGCAAATCCTTCCAGAAACTACAGAAAACCGGGGGGGGGAAAGTGCTGTACTGTTAAAGCTGAGAACAAGAAAATAACTTTTTACATGAGTCATTCAACGGCTCCTTTGTATGTAAATATATCCGCAGCCCATCAGCATCTATGGGGAGTACAATTTACATTCTGAATGATCAAAATGTTTAGTATTGGCAGAGAAAATGTTTAAAAAGAGAGAAGGCGGCGGTTTAAAATTTAGAAACTTAGTCAACCGTGCCAGATTATGATCTCAACTTCTCTCCCTCCAACAAATACTATGCTCCATAAAAACAAAATGAATTAGAACAAAATGCTTTTAAATTGAAATTTGGAAGTCCCCCTGATTTTCAAAAGAAAGAGGGGAAGGCAACAAATGCAATAAATTTCAACAAATTAGTAGAGAAATATAAAACTTGGCCTATTAAATGCAATTCAGAGAAGGGAAGCACAGGAAAGACTAACACATGAAGTGCACAGAGCCATAACATTTGCAACAGCTGTGTTATGAAATGCACTTGGTATTCTGGGAAGCAAGAAACAAAATACTTTGTTAAAACACTTGTGGATGTACCAGTGGCTGAAAAGAAGAGACAAAAATCAAAATCAGAGTTTAACCATTGATGCTGTTGAGGATACGGTCTCTGGTACCTTGTCTATGCCATGAGTCACTGAGCAGGACAACAGTGATGGGTGCACCACATCCATGGAGGCTGTGCTTGACCCCTTAAAGTTACTGTAGTCCCTCTAAATGGCCTTTATCTCATCGGGCAAAAAGTCTAGCTTCAGTGCCAAATACTCTTATGAGCACAGATAAACCCATAGAGCTCAGACCCAGACCTTGGTCCAACCTTGAACAGGTTGAGAAGTCTCCAAGCCCAATGCCATCCTTTGGACTCATTTCTAATGTTTCAAGATCAATTTTTTTACTATGTTTTGTCTTTTTCCTTCAAATCCCTTTCTCAGGTGTCAGTAAATCTACAAGATACCCACACATCTGTCAACGTGATGAAGGCTAAATCAAATAAAACTGAAAAGCAACATTCAGCTTGCTGCAGAACTCTTACTGGAAAAGTGAAACCCAACTTCAAATCTCACAACTCTGTGATGATAGGGCCATTTTCAGGGGGAGAAGTAAAATTCAGAAAAATGGCATTTGTGCTCTGGGAAATACTGTTTTCCAAAACCTTGGCTACCATAGTAACACGATTTATTCCCTGCTTGCTGTGGTATAGTCAATTAGCTCCCTAACTGAGAGACAATTATCATAACTAGAAATGTACCTGGCTGGAAGACTACTGAAAGGCTGCTTGTGAATGGCAAAGCAGAGCTCTCTAAACTCCAAATCAGTAATCAGTATTGTCAATCGTGGAGGACATTTCTGGCAGGGGTTTAACCTCAGCAATACAAAAGGGCACATTTGTCAAATGGATGCTGGCAAACCCCAGCCACTGAGATTCCAGAACACGTCCTGCCACATCTGTGGATCTGTATGCACAGCAGCGAGGTGGGGAAAGAGGAGCAAGGAAAAAACCAAATTGCTATTGTATGTCTTCACTGCATCCTGCAGCCCTCACGGATGTAACTTTTGGCTGCAAAACTTTAGCAGAGAAGGATTTTGTGAGCAAATTGCGGAAATCCACATATATTTATATGCAAAATCCAGGCTGTATCTGTTCCTTGCAAACACAAACATCGTTATGGTGTCTTTGTTGTAAGAGGCCATGCAGAAGACCTCTGAGCAGTCCCTGCTCAGCATGAAGGTCTTTATGATGCCTTCATTACCATCAGGGACACTGGTCACCTCAGCGTTCATTTTGCTCCTCCTTACACTGGCTCCACTGGACTTGTGGTGGCTTTTCTCCAGCATAAGTATGACCAGATGTAGGTTCTGAGATTATTTGACTCCAGCTTTTGTTCAAGCCGATAAGCTGCTAGCAGAACTTTTTCTAACACACATCCCAGAAACATTCTTTGTGTCTTCTTTTGAAATGTCAGATACTGGCCATTGGAAAAGAGAAAACATCTGTTTTAAACCTCCCAAAGGAGCGTATCAAAATTTTGTGCTGTTTTTATGCAGACTCAAGGCCTTTTATTCAGCTAAAAAAAAAAAACCCCTTTGTAAAACTGATGGAATTTTGTTGTTGTTGTCTTTTTTTTGTTTTTAAACAAAGTTATCAGGTTTTGTTCTTTCTTGTAAATCATCACAATGCCATTTCCCAGGTTGAGACAGCCAAGGAACGGTTCTTCCCAGAAAATTACTCCTGATAAACAGCTGTTCTCCAGAACAAACTAATCTCATCCTCCGTGGAAATAGCTTCTAGGCTCACAGTTAATAGATCTTACCCCCTGCTTTGTGTAGTTTTGGAGGCTTTCAGCCAGTTTAATAGTCAGAACTCTTCCCCCTTCTCCCTGCCTCCCCAACTCATCAGTGAAAGGCTAGGAAGGCCCTGTCACCATGGTGGAGGCTGGCACAGCAGGAGCATGTGCACACGAATGCCATCTCAGCTATGGATGTGAAGAGCACAACAAAACCTCCTTTTACCCACCGGAAACCATGGCTATATTTATCTGTGTCTTCCTGAACAGATGAGAAACTTCCCTTGGTGTTCTGGAGCTCCAGATCCTGAGAGCAGCTATGAATAGCAGCTTTAAATTTAACCAAGGTTGGGAAGAGAGTGAAACCTAAATGCTACGAGATGATGCCAATTCAGCTGGCTCAGAAGCCAACAGAGCCTTGCTCGTAAATGGCATGGAGATAAATTCCAGCCCACAGGGTGAACAACATTGCCATCAGTATCCAGTAACACTGCACAAGTGGCATGACTTTGCATGACTTGTGCACTGCTAAGCCTAGAGCTGTACAACTCTCCCAGCAGTTCTTCCTGCTAGGAGAAGCCAGAAGGGTGAGGAGACCCAAGTGAACCTTCTAGAGGTGACAGTGCATTGCACTGACTCACTGAGCAATTTGACTCCTATTTTCCTTTTCCCATAGCTTGTTCAAGTATGGCCAGTCTAAGGTACGTGTGCCTGAACTTTGGTTCCACCTCAATCACTGAAGTGCCTTAATGCTAAACAGCAGGTTCATGAAGAGCCATATGGCAGGGACAGGGGGTCTGGACAGCAGAACTCCTGCTGGCTTCAGCAGTGACAAGAAGAATCTGTGGTTTCTTTGCTGAGGTTTGTTTTTGTACATTTGGTCTGGTTTTGCCTTTCAGCTTGGGATACAACCAACAGTTTCTTGAAGCTCCAGAGGTAGCCAGTAGGAAAAAAAAAAAAAAGGCAAGATGATAGAAATTTAAGTAGGACAGCAGCTGGGAAAGGGAGGGGGAGGCTGTTTGAGAACTGTGGGTTGACTGGTGGTCTTAGAGTATAAAAACAATATCCTTCTGACACTAGTAAGTAGAAGCAGGCCTCGGATTCCATGGAGTTTTCTTGGTCTTTATTCTGTAAAGACAGAAATCTGGCTCTATTTCATCCTAGTTATCTACACTCAGGCACCCCTCCACCCCTGAAAGAGATTAGTAGTGATAATGCATCTGGTACCTGCCCCAGTAATAACAGATCTATGTGGAGAAGATTACAAGAAATTGTTTGGACTTCTGCCCAGCCCTAGAAGTCCCACCAACCATTTCCAAAAGTCCCATCAATTTTTATGGCTTGTCTCTCAAGAAGGCTGCCGAAACCTACATGAAGGAGAGACTTTAAAAAGATTTTTGCAGACATTTATTTCTGGCCAAATTATGATTGCTTGGAGGAAAAAGAAGCCACCATACAAATCTTGTTAGAGACTTCAGCAGGAACTCACAAACCCATGCAAAACTGAGATAAGCTAAAAAAAGCAATAGCATCCAGGAAGGAAAGACAGACCAGCCAGCCAAATTCAACTCTAATTCCAACCCGTGACAGACCCCTGGGGCAGCTCCAAAGCCACTTAGCACAAGTGTGGAGCTGGGCCAGGAGGAGATGCTGGCACCAGAAGAGCAGCTCTAGCAAGTCCAGACTGCAATTTGGTGATTTGCTGAGGGGACAGACTCAGACAGGCTTGTTACCCCCAGTACCACAAACATACAGCTCCCCATCTCTGAAACCCTCCGAGTCAGATGCTCCAGGGACACCAGGATGCCCGAGCTCCCTGTACAGCAGAGTGTGAGCCCTGGGCATGCACAGGAAAATGGAGTAACAGCACATCTGTTAGCTGCACAAAAACACCCTGGCAATAATCGGTGTGGCTTGGCAGAGGAACCAAATCAACTGTCTGCAGTCCAAGGTCTAAAGGGCAATCTGCCTTCAGAGACACCTCAGACTTCAAGGAACTGCATCCTGGAGTGAAACCGGTGCCTGCGCTGGGCCCCCGACACATGCCAAGCAACAGCTGTCCCTGCTTTGTGCCACACAAGAGGTGAACTTCCCAGGAGAGCTGGGGGGAAAAGCGTGCAGAGCATCTCAAGAGGCTAAAGGCTGACCCCCGTGCCTCTCAGACCCTTCCAACAGACCTCACTGGAAGTCTATGCTGCATTCTGCCAGCACAGGCAGAGTATGTGGGACACCAGCACAGGATCACCAGGTGCTGGGAATATTTACTGCAGCAAGGACTGGAAAATGTCTTTTTTTTTCAGGGATACAGAGCATAGAGCTTCCAGGAAGGTGACTGTACTGATTAGTCTTGTGCAGGACAGTGGGAGTGCTGCCAACTGCCTGGTCTGAGCAGTACTCTTCAGTGCTGTAGGTGGAAGGTAAATGAGGACAGCCAAATACTTGATGACCAGATAGTTTCTAGCAAGGACAGCTAGAAAACTCCCCACAGGCTATGTCACACTGCTGTGGTACCTCCAAACAAGCAGCTCTCTCCCATAAAGCTACACCCTTCAAAAGTAGAAGGTAGAAGATTCTTCTGTTCCAATTGCTGAAGAGCAGCTTCCAACCTCCTGGTCCAAGTGGACATGTTTGCTGGATGCTGTCCCTGCTGCAGACACAGCAAGAAGGCCAGGGAGGGTATCTGTTCCTGAGACATTTATGATGGTTGCTGGTTTTTTGGAACCATGGATTTGAACAGAACTAGCAACCATTTAGGTTGCACCTTAAATGTCAGTGCTAGGCAGAAGGAAAGTCATGAATCTTTAGCAATCTTCCCAACACCATGATTTTCAAGCAGAAAATGAATATACATTGGAAGAAACACTACAGCTGTGACTGCCTCAGTGAAGCCATTAACAAATGCAGTGTAACATGTCCAAGTGCAGTCAGCCCTGTCTGGGGGCTGCTGGGTCCTTCTCCCATCCTTCTCCTTCCCCGTTGCTCTGCTTATTGTTTGCTTCATTGTTAATCCCACCTAATTTAAAAATAGGAAATTGATTTCTTATGTATCCATTACAAACCAAATCATTTCTTTATTACAGCAAGGATCGTATTTCATAAGCAAGTCATGGAAAATTAAAACCATGCCTGTTGCTTTGATGAAATAATGGAGAGAAATGCTGGAGGGGAAGGCACAGACAGCTGGGGGCTGTCATGCAACCAGCGGTGCAAGTTAACTCTTTGCAGGCACCCAATGCTCCCGTAGCTGCCAGTTTTCCTCCCCCAAACTTCTGGTTACAGTGCTAAGCACCCCCTATCACTACATCTCAAAAGCATCCGAGAGAAGGAATGCAACCCCTCTGAACAGAGTAGGTCAATGATTTTGGTGGCTGGAGGTTATGTTAGCAGAAGGTTTGCAGCCTGCCTGTGTGCAGAACTGGATACCTCTCCATATTAACACTACTGAAATGAGGTGCCTGACAGTTGCTGTTGCAAGGTGTACATAGTGCAGGAACCCACAATGTCAGCCCAGAGGTCCTTGTAGCATAAATATTTCCAGGCATTGGGCTGTGGGGAAACCACATTTGCCTGGAGAGATGCTCCATGTGCATTGCACACAGGTTATGGGAGTACAGCAGGCACCCCAGCCAGATCAACAAGTTAGCAGTGTACTGTGACTTGAGGTAGATTACAAATTAAACCAAAATCCATTGTGTGCATTACTGAGGATTTATGGACTGCTCTATGAACCTCCCTGTAGAGCAGACAGGACATGGGTCCTCTAAAAAGTAACCCAGATAAGTACTACAGCTGACAGGACATTGCAACATCCAACCCAAAGTTTGTTGACTGCTTCATTAACATGCTGATCTCTAGGAATTGCAGCCAAGCAAAAGCTCTTCATTTCCCTGGCAGAAGCAGAAAGATCAGTGAGCTATCACTGTCCAGAATGTTGGGGGCTTTTTTGTAATGTGTTCTCTATAGATGTGTTCATATAAAAATATCATGTCTGAGGACAAAAAAAAAAGCAAAGCTATCATGACAGACCACAAGCAAACAGGCTCTGTGAGAGTGAAGGGTAGCAGAAGAGATCATTTCAAAGCAGTAATTCATGTCCAGTCTGTTCACCTCTCTGAGCACACCCTTTTGAGCAAGAAACTATTTGCCTTTGCTTCTTTGGGGTAAGAGTCTCCCATTTTGAAAAAAAGAGCCCATGTTACAGTCTCTTGCAGGTCTGTGTTACTCTCAAAGTCTGCCATAGCTCAAGGACTTCTGGTCTTCTTTCTGGAAGTTAGGGCTCGAGAGATTATCATACTAAAGTCATTTTTACACCAGTTAAGAGGACTGCAAACACAGCCACCCTACCTAATCCTGCCCTGCCCTGGGACGAGGGCAGCCAGCAAGCAGCAGGCATTTCCCACTTTGCTGCAAAGAGCTTCCTAGCAAGTGAGCCAAAGAAAGTCCTCTTAAAACTCTTTATGGTCCTTTTACGCTGATGATTCTCAGAATGGGAAAACAAGTTTTGTAACTCGGGGAATGAAGGAAACAGGCTCCTTCCAGGAACATCCTGCATCGTCTCTCCAGCCCCCACCTCCAAAGGGCTGGTCTAAAGCTGTGTCACTGGGAGATACTGGGCTCCTTTCTGCTAATTTCTGTATTGGCTGCTGCTATGTTGAACCAACTTATTTATGCAATAAAGAGTCCAACAAACCGTGTCAAGTACCACAGGTTACCACCAAGCACCTCCGAGATCAGCTGAAGTGGCCAAAGCTTTCAGTCTCTAAAGTTCTCCTACATAAGAAGCATTAAATTCCCTGTTTTAGGATATGCTTTACATTGCTTTCTGGTCTGCCATGTTGCTCCCTCATCCAACCTTGCCAGAAACTCCGTTTTCTGTAGTCTCTATCAGCATTTTAATGGTTATCAAATATGTTATAAAATTATTATCAAATAGTTTCTTCCTTGGAAAATATCCTCAAGGAGTTCTAACAAGTATCTGTTTTGATGATACATTTGATAAGACAGTCACCAAAAAAAAAAATTCAGAAATGCAGAAATATTCATTTGCACTTGCATAACTAACTGAGCCGACTCACCACGCTAATATTTTAATGGAACCACTGGATGTTTTCATTAGCTGCATCTGCCACTATGACAGCAACAATAACTCCCAGACAGCAGTCGAGACAAGACACAGTAATTAGGTCAAACCTTCGGGATAGAGCTGTCATCACTAAACATAAATGTAAGTTACTCTAGCACTGCCCAGGCTCTGTAAGATGTGCTATTGCACGGGGCTGTCTGAGCAGGACAAAGAACTGGAATAAATGAGGGTCATTCTGCCTTTTGCTGTTCTTCACAATTACTATGTGTTTAATTGATCCTGATTAATTATTTAAGGTAAATGGAGCTTTCCTGACCTGATGGCAACATGTAAACTGATTAACTTTACAAAGCCAGCAAAATGATCTGCACAGTGAGATCAGCTCTTGTAATGTATTATTTAGGCCAAGTTATCCCGTGTCACCGCCAATGATGTGCTGCCAAACACAAGGCAGTGATCACACAGGTGGGATGTGGGTCCCCTTGGGGTGAGGGTTAGACTACCTCAACACCAGTGAGATGGGAGGAGGAGGAAGAGGAATATGAAGAAGAGCAGCAGGAGAAGCTGTCCTGTACTATGGTAGCATGTAGTGCCTCCTGGGTCTACATCCACATGGGCTTGGGGGAAGGAAGGAAAAGATGATGACCAACTTGTGCTGTGGAATGAGGGCTGGGAGCACATGTGAAGCTCAAGGGAGATAGCAGAGCAGCAATGAGGAATGAGGCACCTTCAAAGGCAGGTCTGAGCAGCCCAGAAGGACCTAGCAGAGCCAGACACTGCTGCTAGCACAGCCCAAACCCAAGAACCAAATGCAAACCAGCCCTTTCGGCTCTGTGTTGGCAGTCCTGTCACCATCTCCCATCTGTAATATCACCAGGGGTTACAGGGCAAAGAAGTTTGTTTTGTTCAGATAATGCCTATCTCTGCTAGAAATCAAACCGAGATAAAAGCTTTCCAAGAGATTCTGCATGGATCTGGGTCTGAGCTTTGCAACACGAGCAGCTGAGCCCTATCTGAGCTGATACACAAGTGTGGGAAAACTGATTCCTGGAGTAACTTATGCTCATTGGAAGAAAGTGATTTGTTTAGATATCTACAGTATTCCCCAGTATTCCTCTGGCCAATTGCTGAGGCAGGTACACAGATAAAGGAGAAGAAAACACTCGTCATCGCTCTGGCTGCGGGGTAGAAGCAGATAAGGCTGATAAGGCAGCAAGTGAAATTCTCCTCCAGGCTCTCATGCAACCACGTACTTGGGCAAAGGCTGCCCAGTTACAGCATAAATAACTGCTTTACTTGTTTGGAATAACAGCAACCCCAGGCACAAACAGGACAACAACCTCCCGTCTGCATCGAAAGCTCCTTGTCCAGACAACTTATGGTCAACAGGCAAGACAGAGCAGATGGCAGGAAAGAGGCATCCAGAGTCCTCCTTAGAGGCACAGGGATGGGTTGGAGACCCAGCAGGAGGTGGATCTTTAGACACAATCCAAAGCCACCACCCCTGGGGAAGCAGCCTCCCCCCAGGCTGGTTCTAAGGGTGAGGATGCTGTTAGCTTATAAAATACAGATGTAAGAGAGATGTAGGCACCAGAAGCCAGTTCACAGTCCAGCACCACCAGTGAGGTCCCCATCACCGCAAGCTGAAGGAGACAACACCCATCAAAACCATCCCATGCTGCTGCCAGCAGCCAAGTAGAAAAATACAGAAGACAGGAGCATCCCAAACCCACAGGATGGGTAAAACCCCACCAGCTGTGCACAGAAACCCAAAATCCTTCAGCCAGTGTGAACTTTATTAATGATCTGACCATGCCACCAGAGGCTTTGAAACCATCTCCCTCTTTTTTAAACAGAGATTCATAAAGTCTCATGAGCCACATTACAAAAAAATTATAAAGGCTTTCTGCCAAATTGCTGAGACTTCAGGGTTCTCCCCCCCACCCCTTGTTTCTTTTACATCCCAACAATTCCTTCCCTGTATTTATTTCTACTCAGTTTTCTACCTCTGGGACCTGAGCAAGCCATCGAACCTGGATTAAGCATGCCACAAAAGAATTCGAGCCCTGACATGGCCAAAATATTGGTTTCCAATGAAACAAAACAAAAGGCTAGGATGAAGTAACTATTTCAGCAGCTTGTGCAGCCATGTAAATAGATGTTGCCAAGGGAGACTGAAGAGAGATAAGGCTCCACCACCCCTCCAGAGCTCACAGAGGAAGCATTCAGATCCAAACCCCATTTCTCAGCAGCATTCACCATTCCAGCTTCAGCTGAAATGGTGGATAAGTCACATTAGAAAAGAATAAATGTTTTTAAAAAGGACAGAAAAATTCAGGCTTCTCAGCTGGGCACCAGGAAGGTATTTCCTCTGGTGGCAGGTTTCATTTCCGAGCCGTAGGACATCTGCAGTCTGCTACCCATGAGGAAGGGACTGAGCAGACCTCAGGATTGACCCAGGCCAGCAGCAAGAACAAGAGCATGCAGTGTCTGTTTTCATTGAAAAATACGTATTTCTTTGGATGATAATTTTACTGGCATTCCCAGAACTACCAGCTTGCCTTACCCCAAGTATTCCAAAGATAGAAACCAGGCAGAGGGGGCTAGCAAGGCTGGAAGAGCAGAGCCCCATGTTCTGTGATGCCAGGGGTGTGCTGAGGGGCCATGGACTTCACTGGGGGATGTTCAGGTTGAACATCAGGGAAGTTTCTCCTGGAGGGTTGGTACAATGCAGTGAGACTGCCCAAGACACTGAGTCGTCTGTCCTTGGAGGTTTCCAGGCCAGGACACAGCTGACCCAAACCAGCCTTGGCAACAGCTCAGAGACCAAACCAGAGCCCTCCTGAGCACCCTCTCACCCAACATTTCCATGAACACAAAGGGAATCAGCGCAGAAGGTGGCAAACACAAGACTGACCACAAAAATACAACCAGCAGGTACAAAAAAGAAGCAGCTCTAAAATAAGTGGATTTATCCCTGTGTACTAATTAACACTGAGCCTGATAAAGCCTAACTACGCATTTGTTTTAATCAAGAGAAGGGGCCACTTGGCAGCCCCCCCATCAGCTCCTCTGTCCCAGAGACACCCACACAGGCACAAACACTCAGGAATGCAGCTCCAGCTCACCCGCTGGCGTAACCTGTTTGTTCTCCAGCCTGTTGGATTCCTGCTTGCAGCGGCTCTATTGGCTGGACTTTGGTCCAGGAACACTTCACCTGCATGTGTGAACCCGGCGCTGCAGCCACCAAGGTAAACATGGGATTTTCAGAGGGCAACGCACGCACCATTTGTTAAGTAAACCAATGGACACATCGACTCTATTTGTATTCAGCCTTTTCGGTGAATTGCCAGGGCAGACTGTGCCGGTTTCATGGAAACCACAGGGATGGTGCTGGCCTGGGGGGCTTCACTGTGTGAGGAGGGGGCTGGAGGCTCAAAGGATCACAGCATCCCAGGCCACCAGGCTCGTGGGCTTCCACTCCCACAGGAGCAGAACCACTTGAACTTCATGGTGGTTTGGTTTGGAGGAGACAGGGGAGAAGGGAAGAGGAAGGGCTGCAGGGGGGCTCAGGCTGTGGTTCAGCAGCCTGGGCTGTAAGCACAGTTTGGTTTGGGGGAGGAAGAAATCTAACCAGAGCCTTGTATTGATCTATACACATTGGGAAATAAATCCTAACCCACTGCATCCTTCCCAGGGTTGCTGTCTATGGGCAGAGGGGTGGAAGAGAACTTGGGGAGGGAAGCCCCAAAGGGGACCTGACTCAAATGCCTGCACACCATTGCCATGGATGTTTTGGGAGATGCACAAGCGCATGCAGAATTTCAGGAAGGCTGCAAGGAGATGTGAGTCTCCAGCAGAGACCAAAAGCACCCCAACACTCCAGGCCAGTGAGGTTAACACATCAACTGCCTCACTGGCTGTTTCACATCTCCCAGTTACCCCACACTTCGTTGTCCATATGATAGTCTCTGCTCAAATTCCTCAGTGCTGAGGAAACCAGCCCTTGAGAGCCAGGCTGCTGCTCCCCCCCAGGACCCACCTTAGTGCCAGCCATGGGGTGGATGTAACAGACCCCATTCTACACAAAGCAGCACAAAGTCCCTTCACACAAGGCTGGGTGCCCACCAGCCAGGACAGGTTATTGCAGGACCAGAGGGCAGGCTGTCTTGGGTCACTTAGTCTCAATGCTGCATGAAATAAAGCAAGATTTTTTTTTATGGAACTGGATATTTTGTTTGTTTTAAAAGTACATCTTGTTTCAGGTAGTGTTTCAGGTAACCACTGAAGGGAAGCTCAATATTAATGATGCAAAAAGTGCTCTGGTGAATACACAAGCACACAGCAGTTTAGAAGGGATCGTGTCGAGACTTAGGTTGCCCCCTCCCAGCTGAGCTGCAGTCCCAGGCCACAAATATGCTTTTAGGACAGACTGCATTACCCCAAACCTCTCTCATGGGAGGCTAAACTACCCCAGCACACATGCTGAGGACCAATGAGCCAGTTTCTGTGGCTCAACTAACATTGCCACTGGGATGCAGTGCCTTGCCCATGCAGTGAAGCCCTTCACTACGATCAATGTTTAACCCCAGTCACCTAAAATGACCCAGCAGAGATGTGCCTCAAGTGTGGCTACCTGCCAAAGCATTTAAAGCAAGCCTGAACAAACTTCACCTCTGATGGTAAGGTGAAGCTGGCAGCATCTGCTCTCATTCCAGCCAGGGATCTCCCCCCACCTGAGATAAAGCTTCTGTCCCAACTAGGACTAATAGCTCCGGTTTATCACCTATTGCCTGATTGTTAACATGATACAGTGCTTATCTCTTAATAAACAAACAGAGACAGGAGGGTAAAATAACCCCTGTCTCTCTACTCACCTCCTATCTCAAAAGGACGAAGTAGCTAGAAGTTTCTGTGCATTAAAAATAAAATAAAATAAAAATATATAAAGATCAGGATACTCTGAACTTCCACAAATTTTAACTACTCAAGCAGATCTGCAAGTCAAAGCACTGCTGGAGGAGTTCTAGCTGTGTGTATATTAGATTTCTAATTCTCATCACAAAAGGGCTCTCATAACTACCCTCATTTGTCTCAATAGGGTAGCAAAGTAATTGCTGTGATATTGAAAGACAAATGGACTCTGGTTCCCACTTGGTGCTACATCACAAGGATTCAGTTCTGGAGGTCACAGTGTTGGACATGCTCCTGGTCCTTTCACAGCAGCCAGACCAAGTCTTGGTTCTAAGGTAGTCATGCAAACACCCACCCCCATCAGCAGCACTGGGGAAGAGTTTACAGCTCACCTACAAATACCACGTGTGCACATATTTAACAAAAAGCCCTTTTTGTTCCTGCAGACATCTTTTCCAGTGGAGGAGTGAGGTGGTTTCCACAGAAAGCTTTTCCAGCAGAAATACCCAGTGGGAAGTAGCTTGTCTGCCCTTTTTACAAAGGGGCCGAGGGGAACCACTCCCACCCTGCACATCACTGGGGACAGGCTGGCTTGGACAAACCCTCCTGCCAGGTCAAATCCCCTAGTCAAGCACCAAGAGAAGATCCAAAGCCCAGCAAAGGATGGGACTCACGTGTACACAGAAGCAGAGCACCCAGAGAGAAGAGGGCAGGAGGCAGCCATAGAGATCTGATTACCTCAGAGGAAAGAATCACATGAGCAAGACTTCAGCCCTGCTGCTCATCGTCACCATCACCCCACAGCAGGTCTCACCCAGAGCCTCCCCACCCCGGGCAGAGGCAGCCCCCAGCACCCACCACTTGCCTTCATGCAGACACGCTCTCCCACCGCTCCCAGGACCTTCTTCTGCTCCCGGGAAGCCCCTCCAAACAGGGCTCCTGCCCCTCCCTCCTTCTTGTAGGGCCTCCCCACCCTCCAGGTGCCCTCCATCAGCGCTAATGGGGCTGCCGTTAACCCCTCCTGGCCCGGCTGCTGAGGAAGCAATGGACTATCCCAGCAGTAATGGGGATGGAGAGGGGAAGCAGGGAAGCAGCTCTTCCCTTGGAGGTTTGGAAAAGGACGGTACGCAGGGGGTACAAATGGCCACGGGACACGCTGCCCTGTACTCCCAAATCCTGGTCGGATTCTTTCAAGCATCCTTATTCTTACCCAGCCTGGCTGTGGATGTCCCCTATACTTGTTCCCCACCCTCCTCTCTTCCCTTGCTATGGAAAATCACGGGGACATGTCCCATGCAGCCGGGAGCCGAGCACCTTCCCCTAGGACAGCCCTCGAAGAGGTTCCTTCGCTCGCCATCTCGTGGTGGCAGCAGGCAGCCTGCCACCTCCACAGCCCCGCCACCCACAGCCCACCTCCCACATCCCCACAACAGGGGCCCAGAGCGCACTGGGGACTGGACAGGGGTGTGGGACCATCACTGTGCCCCGGGGTGCTGGTAGCACCCATCTGCACCAGACACGGGTCACGTCCCCCTTGTCCCAGAGCAAGTGTGACCCAACGCTGGCTGTGCCAGTGGGTTTACACCTGTGTAACCAGGGTACGGATCTGGCCCCATGCCTGCAGGTCCTCTCTGCAAGCTCTCATGCTCAGTGCTCTGTCATACCCCGGAAATTTCATCCAACTTTGACAGGAGATGCACCAGGAGATTATCATGATGGGGTGATGATGTGTCAGCCACGCAGATTTCATGCTCCTGGTGTTGTAACAGATTTTGAAAGTTCAGCTCTTCACGCCCCCAGCACACCCACCCTCGAGGAGCCCAAAACTGCTGTAGGTGTCACAGGTCAGGCACCCTCAAAAGTGCCCACAATGGGAAGGGACATGCCATGAGAACCCCTCTGTGATGGGGGTCTGCCAGGGTAGTGGGTGGGCAGCTCTGCACTGACACACTGCTGGGTGGTTACAAAGCTCCAAAGGTAAAGCTCCTGCCTCAAACCCTTCAGCATTCTTTTTTCCAGGCTGCCAATGCAGGACCTAGCATGGTTCCTCCAGCCTGGGCAGCCCCGGGGCTGGCAGCAGAGCCCCAGTGAGCTCTGCCTTGGTGCCACCCCACACGGGCTGTAGGGCTGGGCCCTGCACCTACCGCTGTGCACACGCTCAAATTGCAGGCTCGGCCAAATGGTTTTCATTAAACCTACAAAGGGAAATTTGTCCCAGAAAGAGCAGATGCCTGGAAGCTCTTCCAGGCCTGGATACCAAAGTGATGGCTTCTGCAATGTGCCCTTTCAGGCAGGGTCCTCCAGGACCTGCTGTGCAGCCCCAGCCCCTCCTCCAGCATCCCTCACCCTTCCCACCCCGCCAGCACTCCCAGTCCCCACCAGAATTACCCCTTCTCTGATTTTCCCCTCTAATTTGGGATAAACAGCACAAAAGGAGCAATTTTGCTTCCCACCCTCTTCCCATCCTCCCTCCTCCCCTGTCTGGCAGGTCTGTGTTATTATTAAGACACTTGAGATTATGGTTGTCTGAAAGTCGAAGAATGACAGCAAAGAACCAGATGCTGTACACTGATAAATTACAAGGGCATTATGCAGAGGCAGCTGTACCATATAAAAGCCTAGTTTTTATACCACGCCATGATTTTCCATGTGGCATCGTATGGTTCCAGCATCTGGGCGTCACCGTCAATGTCTCCCGTATATTTTGCTGAGCACTGTCATTATGATAATGAAGAAATTGCAGCAGACGTTAATTGCAGTTCCCGCTGGCTATTGCGAGAACTCGAAGGCATTGGAGCAGCCTGGCAGGGCCTCTCTCATCTCATGGGGGGTTTCTTCACTGTGTTGGCAGCGGACAAGAGGGGTCTGGAAGGCTCTGGGTGCTGTGAGCTGCATCCAAGCCCTTTTCTCCCAGTGACTGGCCATTGCTGTTCAGCATGCTTAGATGAAGTTGGAAGGTCTCCATTCAGTTCCCACCGCACAGATTTGTAAATTCTCTTACCCCACTTGGTTTTCTCATTAGTCTTAGCAGAGAGTGGCCACGGACTTCGTGCAGGAGAAAGGTGCCCATGTCCCCTCCTTTGTGTCCCCTTTCTGTGCATCAGACAGTGGGAAGGCACCGTGGAGGAGTAGGGCTGAGGTTCACAGCTCTTGGTTCATGTCTGGGTACAGCCCCACAGCAGCTAATCAATTCAGAATCTGGTAAAGGCAAAAAGAACTTCAAAAAGTTTATTCTCTATCTCCTTGTTGTGCATTTAGGGGTGCCAAGCACAAGGTGCCCCTGGGCTGGAGGGCTGTGGGAAGGGACTCTGGGGCAGGGCAGACCTCCGGCTGCAGAGGTGGGCTCATGGTGGCAGCATCTTGGTTGCTCATGGTGGGGAGGTGGGTCTCTTGCTCAGAAATGCAGCTGTAAGGTGCACAGGTATCTGGGGAATCTGCTGGCAGGACAAAATATCTTCATTTTGTTAATTAGTTCTGAATTCAGAAACAGTCAAATTATGGTCCTCCTTGGGCCTAAATATCAAGGCTCACCTCTAGATTTGTCTTCACACATCCCACACCTCCCTGCAGTCCAGGGAATCCCAGTTCCATGAAAAGCTATTTATTTCCAGACATTGCTATAGGATGTATGGAAATAATATGCCCCAAAATGCTCATGACATTACCAGGTCTTCACCAGGGACCAGGAACATTTGCTGCTTCAACGAGCAATTGCCTTTGTAGCTGCATAAATCCCTTTGCAGGACTGGCCTCACCTGGTGGTGCTCACCAAGGGCCAGGTGACCTGCCTTGTCTTGGGGTGTGGTCTTAGGGCATCATGGTGCTTGCTCAAACCAGGCAGGATCTAGATGCCATAACCATACCACAGGTGACACCAGTGGCACGTTGGAGGGCAGCTGCCAGGAGGGCAGGAAGATTTGAGCCTCTGGTTTGTCACCCCATTGCTTGGCTCTCTGCACGCAGCAGCTGGCAGAGAGGTTCCACAGGTGCTCCAGCCCTGGGCGTGGGGCTGTGGGATGCCATGACATCCCCTCACACCTTGGGCTGATTCACACTGATGTCTACAGTCATCTCTGGGTGATGGTTTTGATGTCATGCTGGGGGGGTCATGGGGAGGGTGGCACGCAAAGTCCCAGGAATCCTCTGCAGGTATCTCATTGCTCAGCACAGCAGGTGAGGATGGGCAGAACTGCTGCCCTGTGAGTCACCTGCAATAACCACTGTCAGACATGAAACCTTCCTGCTGCCTTGCTCCATGGCCCAGTGGAACAAGGGCTTGTGTCAGTGGCGTGACTCACAATGGGGAGCAGGGGCATGGGGTTTATTGCACCGGTGTCACGGGCTCTGGGAACCACCTCCCATTTGCTCTGGTGCAAATCAAGCAAATAAAGCATTGCACCCACCAAGAAGAGCTGAAGCAAAACAATAGGAGGAGGCAGCCCCTGCACCATGGAGCCAGCAGGTTGGACCAGGACAACCTCAAAGCTTTCCCCCAGAACACCACCAAAGCTTTCGTGAGTTTCCAAAGCCCATAAAGCAGGTACATCCGCTTTTCCCTTCTCGACCCCTGCCAGACACATGCATTTCTTTCCAAACAGCTCTGTAAAGTTACACATAGGATTGACCACCAGCAGCAAAACCTGGGCAATCCTCACGTTTCCCTTCCAGTTCTCAGTTGAGAAGCAGGAGCTGTGACAATGGGCACACCTGGTGCTGTGCCACCTGCCAGGGCCCCAGGGTGGCCCAGGGCTCCTCCAGCACCCCTGGGATGTCACCACCAACTGAGAGATCTGCCCTCTCTGTCTTATGCAGCTGATTTGAGGAATGAGCTCATTGCTTTCTTCATTGCTCACCACGGTCCATGGCTTCATAAGCTGTCCCCTGGGGCAGGAGGAGCTCCCCACAGCACCCTTCACCTCACTTGTGCCCAGGAAGACCTTTGCTTGAAGGCAATGGCTGGACACACTGACGCAGCATTAAACCCTTCTCCAAGGGCAGTGCTGGCAGTTGTAACACTAACCTCTTTTTTTCTGATGGGCAGTGGAAAAAATGATGAGTAAATGTATATATGGCTGCAGCTTCAATGGAAAACTACTTCAAGTGCCTGCGCCTGGTCCATGAGCTGTCCCACAAGACACAGTGTGCCAGACTTGAACATAAACAAGGAGGGTATGGAGTGACTCAAGTAGGCTGTAAAAAGGGGTGATTTTTCCCCTGCAAGGGGATGTTTTAGCTGCCTGCCAGGCAGAGTGCATGGCTGTGGGTGTGAGGGCAGATGGGGGTGGCGGGGAGGTGAGTTGGGGACCACTGCACAGCCCAGGAATCACCACCAGTCTGCTGGGGATGGGCTGCCAGGATCCTGACAGAGACAGTCCTGGGGTGCAGTTTTCAGCAGGGAGGGGTTCCAGTCAGGAGTAGCCTGGAGAGCTGATTCAAGGACCACGAAACTAAGAGGGATCCATGAGGTGCAGTCAGGTTGTTGAGAAAGGGACATGGGACTGTCCTGTGCTACTGACACTGCCAGAAAACAAGGAGAGGGAGGTGTCATGGAGCTGAAGCAGAGCGCTTTGTTCAGCAGACTCAAAAGCATTTAGTGTTGCACTGAAACAAAAAATAAAAACATTTGTTAAGATCAAACAGCATTCATGCCAGCTGTTGTCAAACCTCCAGCTACCAGGAAAGAAGAAAAGAAATAAAACGACCACCAGACATTAAACCCATGGAGAGTGGGAACAGGACAGGCAGGGACCCTCCCGAGGGGAATGATGCTGGGGAATTAGCTCACTGCTCAGATATGGCTCAGCCACAAACTTTCCCCCAGCTGCCACCAGCCAGGAGCCACAATTAGCAGTGATGTTCCAGCAGCTGCCTTGGGTGCATCTCCTCAGGGTGGGACCTGGGGCTCAGTAACGTAGGGTCTGAGCACCCAGCCCTGCCTCTGCCCTGGCACACAGGCCTTTGGAGGTGCCATGGGGTGTTCCTCAATGGCTGAGCATAGCTCCTGCTTCTGCACTTGATACAGCCCTGTCCCAGGAAAAGTTTCCATGGAACTTTCTCTGAAATTTGCTTTTAGATCACAACAGGCTCTCATCAGAAACCCACCATTCAGCAGCACTGGTAGTATTAGAAACCCGCAATACTATGGATGTTCATCTTCAAAATCTCTCCCATCCCCATTAAAATAAACGAGGCAGCTCCTCACTCAAGTTTCCCATTCCCCAGAGAGGAACCCTTGCCAGGAGTGGGTCAGCATCCCGCCCTTTGAGCACCCAGAGCAGCAGCTATGGGAGTCACCATGGTCCCAGCACTGTCTCTGCATGGTTGGGGAGCCCAGAGCAGCCCCTAGCACAGCCTCCTGCGCTAGCCATGGGCACACAGAGCTGCTGTGGGCAGCCCAGCATGGGCTGGCACTGCTGGGTATGGGGAGCTCAAGCTGTGCCAGGCTGGCAGCCCTGCACAGACTCAGTGCCTGGTGATACCGAGAGCCAGCCCCATTGCCCATCATGTGGGGCAGGCACCTCCTGCAGCCTCTGATGGAGACCCCACCACAGAAGTGTCAGCACGGGTTCCTTCTCATTCCTGGCAGATGTCTCCAGCAGAATGGAAAGGCCTGGGGGACACAGGGGAGATTTTCCTGCAGGGAAAAAAAAAAAAAGGAAGCAAGAGGAAGGCTGAGGGAGGCTGCCCATCTCAGCTCAGTGCTGCCTGGCACCTGTGTCCCAGGGCAGGCGTCCAAGCGCAGAGCCGGCGCGGTGCCATGGCAGCAGATGGGCACGGAGGCAGCAGCCCCGCGCCCGCAATCCTGCCGCAGCCCGGGGAGGGGGGCGGCTGTTTAGGGCAAATTTCCCAGCTGAGAATGTCAAAACAGCTGCCAGTCTGGAGTTTATACACCTATAATTAAGGGGGTATGTGATTACTAATCCAGCTCAAACGGAGCTGGATTAATTGGCAAACCTAAAAATAGCATCCGTGACCATGTAAGGCAAGCTTTTGTGTGCGGTTTAAATTAGGAAAGTGGGCTCTGGCTGCTGGGAGAGACAGAGGCATCCTTCTGCCTCTAGCCAGCCTGCCAGGGCCTGATCCTGCTGAGGGGCAGGAGGAGCCCGCAGTGCACCACGCTATCCAAAAGTACCAGCCTGGAGCACATAGAAGGAGCCAGGACAGGAGGGCAGCACCCTCACCCCCGAGATGTGCCCCAGGGGAGTGGGAGCCCTCTCTGCTCAGAGGTGACCCCTTGGCAGCCTCAGCTGGAGCTGCTCTACTTCCCCTCCCCGCATGCCAAAGACCCAACTGCTCACCATTTTACCCTGTCATGTCATTTATAAGAGCCCACAGCAAGTTTGCCTGCTCTGTTTGTAGTGCCCGACAGCTTTACATGGTGGAAAGAGACTTTCTGAATTACTGGAGCCTTCCTGCCCCCCCAGGAGACACCTCCACTTTCCCACCCTGCTCCTGCCTGGCTTTGCACCAACACAAAGAACCCCCGTTGACTTGTGCTCTGTAATCCACTCCCTTCTCCAACACTCATCTACCCGAAGCCAGACTGCAAGGTTAAATTGCTTTTAATTTTTGTTTAATTATCTGCAGTGGCACAAATAACTAACAGCATCGATTTGAACTTGGCACACAAAGGCAGGTTCCAAATGGCAAAGCGTATTATGAGATCGAATTATTAAACGTAGCTAATGAGCAAAATAATGATGTGGTGCCAAGCTATAAAAGGTTAGACTTTAAAGTTGTCACAGTTCATGAGCAAGAAAGATTTAATCGCATTCTTAATCAAATATTTATATGATAATGTGTTTTAATCAAAATAATAGCAATTAATTTGGAGAGGAATATATTGTACACTTCCTGTTCTTGCTTTATGGAGATTTTTTGTGGCGGGCTTACAGAGCACATATTTCCTTACTCAGTAATAAATCCAACCCAGTTGTAAGATATTCACCAGGGGACACACTGGTGGGGCAACACACTGCAGGAGCAATTCAAGAACTGCAGGTGCCCTTCACCCCCCACAGAGCCTTATGCCCTCCCAGGTGCCATCACGGGGTGGGTGCTGGGTCCTGCTCCATCCCACAGTGGGGCTGGGCACCCCGGCTGGGTGAAGCACGGGGCAGCAGGACCCACGCTGGTGAGCCAGGGCCCTTTGCTATGTCTTTGAAGCACTTACTATTCACAAATGATTTAGCTGCTACCTCTTTCCCTCTGAATCCTGCCAAATCTCATAACTCTCCTTGGCAGCTGATGCTATTGCAATGATTTCCAGCTGTGCAAGAAGCAGCTTAAAATGGCTGCTGTGCTGGAGCACGGATCCTCGCCTTCCCTCTCCTCCTCTTCAGGGCAGGGAGGCAAGGAGATGCAGGGCCAGCTCCCACCCCTTCTCTGGGGCCCTACAGCCCCTCCTGCCCTGCTTGGCAGAGCTCAGGTCTGCAGCTGGATGCTGAGCATCAAGATACAGCGAGTTTTGCTCTGGGCTTTTAGTCTGGTTTGTTAAAAATATAAAAATGGGCAGTTTAAACAAGCAACAGCCCCCACCAACACCAGGGTTCAATTCTGAGTGTCTGCAAAGTGCAGTGGTGCCTGTGTAGTGGGTCTGTCTGAGCTGATTTTCCCCATACAGCCTTCCTGCTGCAGTACTGGAAGCCAGGAGGTGTTGATAACACACAGCCTTGTTTTGACGGGGTGTGTGTGTGGGGGGGCAAGATTTGGGAGGGGATACAACCCGGACAGCCGACCTGAGCTGACCAATAGGATATTCCATACCATATGACGTCAGCTCAACTAGAAAGGGAGGAGGACGGGGGGATTCTGGGAAGACATTTGTCCTCCGAGCAACCGGTACGCGTTCTGGAGCCCTGCTTCCCGGGACAGGCCCGACACCGCCTGCGGATGGGAAGTAGAGAGTAACGGCTTTGCTGCTTTTGCTTCACGCGCGCGCGACCTTGCTTTCTCTGCTGTTTATTAAACTGCTTCTTATCATAACCCACGGGTTTTCCTTTTCCATCTTACTCTCTCCCCGCTTGCCTTGCTGACGGAGGTTTTGGTGGGGGGCAGGGGGAGTGATAGAGGGACTAGGGGTGGGCACCGGGCACCCAGCCAAGGTAAACCCACCACAGCCTGTCCTGTCCACCCCTGCTGAGATACCACATGCGAATGCCATGAAGGAAGGGCCATGGAGGCCAAAGAGATTGGACATGTGTAAACTTGCCAATTGAAGAAAAAAAAGCACCTAAATCTTTGCTCAAAATGAAACTTCTTTGAAATTTAAAAAAGCCCAGAGGAACCATTTCTAACAGGCACTGCAGCCACCAGAACACCAGGAGAAAACATCACCTCTTAAGGAGTGCAAAGTCCTTCCAATGCAATTAGCTGAGGGAAGCATCCACACAATTCCGGCATTTCTTTTAATGGAGCCCCCAAACCACCAGCATTTACTAAATGTGGGGAAAGGTCTTCAAAACACCACGCCAAGTGAAACAGAGCCTACTAGAAAGGGAGCATCACTCACCCAAAATCTCTGATAAGGATATTCCATTACTCTGTGCATAGCTCCGATTAAGTTTCTGCAAAGGAAGAATGAGACAAGGGCTGTCAGGACAGCTGGAAGCCCCCAGCTGGCTCGTGCAGACCAGCCACAAACCATCCACACAAGCCCCACCTGCCCCGTGGTGCCCATAGGTAGGGACACATGGAGCAGCTGCTGCAGGATGACTGCTGGAAGCAGGTACCAGGGAGGCAGGAGGCACCATCCCATACTGGGCCTTTGCAATAAGGTGTCAGTGCTGGGGCCCCGCGGCTGCTGGGAATCCAGTCCCAAACACAGTGAGGGTGTCGAGCCGCTGGCGCTGCCTCTGGCCCTTGGCACACACCTCCACACATGCACAGCCCAATATTTTCTCTCCACCTCCGTTCAGGCTCTTGTGCTGGGTGGATACATATGCACTTTTCTCTGTCTGACTTCTTTAACACTTCATCAGAAAGCTGTATGTTTTTTTTTAAGTGCTAAGTTTGCCGTTTCTGTTGGAGTGGAGATGAAAAGCTTTCAATGAACCACCTTTGATTGGAATCACTTCTGTCGCCTTTGGTTTGGCCAGATGTTTCCTAATTACTTATCTGTCAAAACTTTTTTTTCTTTTTTAATGCACAGACATTTCCTCTAAGTGAGAAATAGTGTAAGGTTCTTGTTTAGTGTCTTTGCCTGAGTGAAATAAGCCAGGCTAAGCTTCATCATCAAGGCTGGATTTTATGCTTGAACATGCAACTTAACATCAAAAGCTTGATCTTTTTTATTATTCAGCGCAGCCTTTTTAGACCAACTTCGGCAGGAGCCAAATGGCACATCATAACTTGGGATTTAAAACTTTTATTTTTAAAGCTGGATCTGAGTCATGCAGCTTTCTCCTGAGCTTGAGATGGTTTCGTGTAACAACTCAGGGCCAGGTTCTGCCACCATTACTCACGTCAGTGAGGGCTTACTTACATGAATAGACTTATTGAACTGGTGCTACTTGGGGTGAGTAATGGTTACAGAATCAAGTCTGATTCTTCTCCCATGAAAAAATATATTCCTGCTGATTTGAGTCAGTCACTGGGTCCTGCAAGGATGTCCTGTCCTTGACTCATGCAGCAATTATATTGGAGGTAGAAAGACAAAGGAGGAAACCTTGAAGACTTCAATTCCCCAACCTCTCCACCAGCAGTGGCCCAGGCCCGCCTGGCAGGGAGCAGTGATCTGATCTAACGAGGCAGATGTCGTTACGTGTCAGTCATTTGAGACATTCGGCATCGATTTGCTATTTGGCTGCTGTCAGAAATCTTTTACTCCGGGTAAGCGTCCCAGGGATCCCAACGTTACTGCAGAAAGGAGGGGAAAACCAGAACTGCTTCAGAGGTTTTGTTCTCTTCCCTCTCCTTTAAGAGAAAGCAGAAACCCAGAGCTTGTCAAAGCGCCTGTGGATAACATACCAATACACCAGAAGGGGACTGAATTAACCAAAAATAAATCCATATAACAATTTTTCAATAGCTTTAGCCGTCTTCAAAGCCAAGGAGCATTCTTTAATGAAAGCAGGATCAGGCCAGCAAAGCTTTAAGAGTTTGAAGTTATTTGATAGCTAGTTATTTTTCTTCAAAAGAGACTAAGTAAACCTCTGCCTGTAGCCTTCATCACTCCACCAGAAATGCTTTGTCAGTGTATTTGTGACAAATTAATTATAGTGATAGAAAAATCTCAGTAGAAATGAATATTCAAAAAAAATTTTTTTGAGGCTGTTGACTTGAGGGAATGCACTTCTGTTTCTGAAGCTGTGTGTTTTCCTCATTAGCTCCCTCCCTCCCCCAGTTCTTTTCAGAAGTGATTAGAAATGGTTTTATTTCCAGCTCGCCTGGGGAATGGCATTAGCAGTGGAATAAACCAATGACTTTAGAGTCTTGCTGGCAACAAGAAATGGCCCGTCAGCAAACTTTTCAGAGAAAACATCCTGGAATTACCTTATCAGTCCCGACTACCTAATGCCAACATGCAGTAAGATGCCTGTATGGGGTTATCTCCCAAAGCTTTATCAGTGAAGGATCTTGTCCTCACAGCTCTGGGGTGACACTGGAACACAGCTCAGCAGCTCCATCCTCTAGTAGACCCTGGCCTGATCCTGCAGACAGAAGGAGCAGAGCTGGGGCAGACCACAAGTAGCTCTACCCAGAAGGATTTGTGGCTCTTTTTCACTGCAAAGGCTCCAGTGAAGCAGAGGACTCTGTTTGTCTCTTGCTCTAGTTACTGTCTGTAACTTGCAGATCTTTCTCATCTTGGGCAGAAGTCACTTTAAGGAGCACAACTCCTGTTTGTGAGTCTCATTAAGACTGACAAAAGCAGGAGGCCACCACTACCCATCACCTCCCACACCTCTGAGTCATCCTCCTTACCTTCATCCCATGGTCACGCTGGTCCTGTTCCAATGCTTACACAGCTTAGCCCTGTCTGAAGCACTGAAATATTGGCTTGCAAGTCCTGGAGTTTCTTCTTGACAGGTTGCTTTGGGCTGACAAGAGAAATAAACATGAATAAAGCTTCTCCCAAGCTGCAACTGCATGACCCAGCTCAGGAAACTTCCACTACTGATGGCCTCATGAGGAGCCATCTTCCTGGCTCTGCCACAGGAACCAGGCAGAGATCCACCTTCCCCCAACAACTCAATTAAAAAGCTGCCTCATTAGCATGCTATATTTAATTAACAAGTTGAATTAATAAGTAGCCTGGGCAGATTAATTAATAATTGATTAATCCTCAGTTAATAAGGACATCAGGAACTAGTTCATAAGGGAGTAATTTCAATGGATCAAGGTGAAATAAGGATCTAAGGAGAAGGTGTTAAATGTCTGCATGGAGCTGGTGCTGAACCCCACCCAAAGACCAGGTGTTCCTCCCTGAGTCCAGCTCTGGGGTGCCACCTTCAAAGCTCCTTCCTGCCTCTTCCAGCCCCAAATCCAGATTGGAAATGTCCAAATTGCTCATATGGTTCTTGCTTCCGCTGATGATGCTCTCCAGAGCTACTGCTTGTGGCTCCTGCCCAGCAGGTCCCTGTTGGAAAGGAGGAGCTGGGGCAGGTGTCTCACCTACTGGCATTGCAGCAATGTAAAGGGTGGTGCTACTTGAAATGAGCAATAATAAAAGGTAGGAATAAGTACAAAATACAATCTAACCCATCCTTTCCCTGTCCTGCAGTGTCGCATTGCTTTCCAGGGAAGGACTGGGAATGCACTTTAGTAGTTGAATTTTAGACCTGCTCTGGACCAGCCAACGAAAATGTGCTGAGGCTGGGTGAGATACCTTGACAAGCCCCTGCCCATGGTCCTTGAGCACAAGGCAAGTGGTGCTGAGGGTCCTGGTTCCAGGAGGAAACAGTTCCCTGGGGCTCAGGCAAAGCTCAACTCACTCATACCCAGCTCAGTATGTGCCCACAGTGTGATAACAGAACACATTTGGCATTTTTCAGTAGGAAAGTGTGAAGAATTATGTGGAAGTTTCCTTCTCATTTTGATACAGTGAGTGTCTTGTTTCCATATTAATACTGATCTCAGGGTGTACATACATATATATACATACACACACTGCATTAAAAACACTCATATTATCATATAACATTTGAAATTTAGCTAAAATAGAAACAGTTGATTTTTCCTGATGGCATTGGTTTGAAATTTTCCATCCACAAACCATTTTGAAATCCCAAACAAAACAAAAATCAGAATTATTTCCCACACAACAGATGCAGTGCAACAATCTCTAGGAAAATGAATTTATTGGTGCTTATGGTGACTTCTGTTCGTGGCTGGTTTCATATAAGATATTGTGTGTAGCAACAAAACACCTTTGCAGAGAGATAATTACCATTATTTTCAATTATAATGTTGTCATTTCCAATCCAGGTATTTCAAGACTGGGAAATACAAACATTACTGGTATTGCCACATTGATAAATTATATTGTTGTTTTATTCTGAGAACAACAATTAATGGTGCTCAGTTTTGTCCCCAAATTTGTTGGACAACCTGAAATAAAACACAACATAAATTTGTTGCTAACAATCAGAGCAAGGAGAGGGTTGGGGGGAAGGTATTTATTGACAAAACAATCTAGACAAAGAATCTCTAATAAAATTGAACTGGCAATTCAGCTTCCAAGTAGAAAGATACAAGATGGTTTTGCACTACTTTATATAGTGGGAATCACTGCTCCTCACACCTCTCATTTAGCTCTTTTTGGTATCTCGTGTTTCTCTAATGTCTCAGGCTGCCATTTGTCCAAGTGTCAGCAGAAAGGAGCTAAAAGCAAGTGCAACTTATCTGTTGACAGAAGGAAGTTCTAGTTAATTTTGGATTCTTTTTTCTGACATAAATCTGTATTTTCATGATGTCTCATCCCTATACAGAGCCAGAAATGCACATTGTCTCAAACCTAGCCCTGTTTTACAAAGGTGGAAAGGAGGAGCTCAGTGGTTTTTCCATCTCCTTTCACCTGCTGCCCTCTTCCCTGTCACAGCCCAGGCAGCTCAGACCCAGCCTCCCCAGTCCTGGCCATAAAGGTTAAAGATAAATCCAGCAATAACCATTAGCATCAGTAACTCAAGGAAAACATCAGAAAATTGAAGAGTAGTCAGTGGCCTCTAACCCAAAGAGAACTGGGAGGGGACTTTTTGTTGGCTAATTGAAAGTATCAAAAATCAGGAAGACAAAAGTTCCTTTAAATGTTACCCAACACCTGTTAAAACAAACAAACAAAATCTCAGAGCAATACCTGCTGCACAGTCGTGAACAGACTGCTTTGTTTGATCAGGATTCAAGACTCTTTCTCTGCAGTTTGTATAACACAGGCTGACATCCTTCTGCATCGTCTTTCCAACAAGCTGCCCCCAAAGCCCCTGAGGTCTGTTTTGATGCAGAAACAGGCAATTATTTTACCTGAGAAACACATTGAGGTTGATGCCATGAGGGTTACATGAGTTTGACAGTATAGCATAGACCCTGTTCCAGCAGACACAGGTCATGGTGTACTGGTGTTGTAGTGGCTTGAAACCATTCAGGGTTGACACCACTTTTTATAGATGGTAACTGAGTTATTCTTTCTAATGAGCTCCATGTGACTAGGATGTAGTGCATGAATGTCTTCTGTTACTTTCAAAATATATTAGGAAAAGACCCATGAAGCTTCTTGCTCGAGGCTTCTCACAGGCCAGTAGCAAAGCAGATGTGCAGCCTATCCAGCAGGACATTTCTAATGGAGGACTCCCCACTGTTGGCTGTGGCTCTACAGAGCCCAAAGGGTTCCTCTATCTCTTCTGCAGATACCCCAGGACACTGTTAGGGCAAAACTTGTCAAGTGCTGAATGGGGTTTGTGCCTCAGCCAAGCTTCAGCTCTGCCATACACCAAGAAAGAAAGGGTGGGAAGATGGAGGAGAAAGAAAGCAGCAGCTGACTTCATGCCCACTGGACTCCAAATAACAAATGGAACTATTTGAGGTCACGGACTTGCCAGGTCAGCAGCATGGTTATAGCCTTGAGAACAAAGCCTGCTCTCAGATGCTTCCCACAGTCAATGTTGCAGTAGCAACCTGGGAAGGTTTTTAAAGTATTTCCCAGTTGCTGTGTCCGTCACCCGGCATGGAAGTCCCCACTCTGTCATCTGCACAAATCCACCTGCACTTCCCCACTCTTGCTCTACCTCCTTTTCATTACATAGCACGTATACCACTGTGGAATCTGGCTTTGCAATGCAAACACCAGCAGCAATCTGGGTGGCCTTTGGGGCAATTTTGACTATTCTCAGATGGCACAAAATGCGGCAGTGATTCTAAAGTCAGGCAAAAAGCTATCTACTGCTCAATAACTTCACAATATTTTCTGTAGTGATTATTGCACCCAGAGATTCCTGTTTCCTAACCACCCTCACCCTGAATTTTGCTGCTGTGTAGTCATATAACAACAATCACAGATTTGGGAGGGAGCTGCAGTCAGACAAGGCACAAAGTAGGGAGTACACACCACTCCCATCCCACTGAGCAGCTGGGAATTGCAAACATAGCTACAAATTCCTGCCCATTGAAAACTGTATTTACTCATGGAAAACAAATCCACATACGTCACCATTGCCAGGGGCTCTAGGTCCTATTTTGGACCACAATGGACCACACTGATTCATATGCCTCCTAAATGCCTTGCCAGAAGACTGGCCTTGTTGTGGATGACGGGCTCCGGCCTTTCAAAACACAAACTGCCTTCATCTCCAAGAGCAAGCAGAAACCTTTGCACATGTCCAGGAGGGAAGTCCTGAGCCTCCTGGCTGGTGTTGCTCCACGAGAAGGCCCAGAGCTGCAGCTCCATCTCCCATCAGTGACCTGCTCCCCCAGGTCAGTCACAGCCGACAAATTGGCACTACCATGGGAAAATAAACCAGGAAAGGAGCAGATCTCTTGGGTCTTCCTGCAAAACACCTCTTCCAAAGCTGTGGTCACACTATCTTGTGTGAGCTGTATCTGCTTTGAAGCTGGAGACACAGAAGTTCCTATCCTGTTTCTCCTGGCTGAGCTCTGTCTGTTCCCTGCAGCAGAGGATGGACTGTTTGGAGCTGCCAGCCCTTCTCCAGCAGCTGGATTTCATGTGATCAACACCCGGGAACTTTTGCTAGTGAGTCCCTACATCAACACATCATCCCCTCTGAGACTGGAGTCCCCGGTCCTGAAACTCCTTTCTTTGGGCCAGACATGGCATGTTTTACCCAAATTTAACCTCCCACTGGTGCAGCAGGGCATGTGATAAGGTCTGCAGGTTGATTTTAAACCTTCTGGTTCTTCCCAGGCCTGTCTTGACACTTTTTTTCCACTACAATTTTTCATGAAATCCAGGCCAGCAAGGAGGAGGAGAGAGTTCAGTGCATCTGTTCACCACTAACTTTGACAAACAGCACAGAGAAGCTTTGCTAACCTGAAATGTATTGGCATATCTAACCAAAACCCACATGATTTCCCCTGGAAAGCAAAAGCTGTGAAAGGCCATGACTAGCAGGTTGCCCTTGCATGTGAAGTAATTGAATCAGGAAATGGGAAATGTGAGGCAGGAGAGCTTGGCTGTCATCTTACAAAAACAATTAAATGCATGAAATGTATCTTATGTATCTTAATGATATAATTAAGGCAAAATTCCAATCCACCATTAGTTGTGGCATTAATTATTGCAGGCACATTACATTCAGTAACACTGGGACGATGAAATCTGTTGTTATGTAGCTTTATTAACAACAAAAAAAAACCCCAGACACACACACAAAAAAAATCCTTGCTCATGAAGAGAAGGTCTAATACAAAATTATTTTTGAACAAACCTTGTCTGTTCAGGCTGACAGTGAGAGAGGTCAAAATAACACAGGGAAACTACTGTCAAGTACTAGACAACTGGTAGGACCCATCCTGGGCTGCTGCTGAGGGTGTGCAGTGAGAAGTGTGAAGCAAAGTTGACTCAGTACCATCACAGACATGATGAGCTGTAGCCATACACTCACAAGTGGCATATCCACCCCACATATAGCCCAGGATGCTGGAGAGGTGTCAGCACAATGTGCAACCCAGTTTGCAAGCCCTCCCTACCTGCAGCCACCACCTAGCTGGAACACTCACCCTGAGCTGCCCCAGGCTCTGGTCTCACTTTCCTCCACCCTCCTGGATATCAACATTTCCAAGGCTCAGACCTCAGTGACCTGTCTATGGCTGGGAAGCTGCTCCATGTAATCCCCAGCTTTCACAGGGACCAAAAACTGTGTTTGTGTAGCCACTCCTTGTACAAGCCGAGTCCTGTCATTTCATGGCCACTTACAAATCTCGTATGGGTAGAACTTGGCCCTCAAGCAGCCACTAAATATAACCATGGCATCCAATGCTCCATCCCTTCTAAGTATGCTTTTAGCAGCCTCTTCATTCCCGAGTTTCACGGCACCTTTCACAAAAAGCCCCAAACATCTTGAGAAGTTAAATCCCGCTCACGTAAGCAGCTGACTTCCCCACGTGCAGACCCTGCTCTGCGAATTGCATCGGCCAGGGGCCATTCTGGTGGGGTCTTTTTTGCCACAAGCCCCTTTGGAAGGGCCAGGCCATCTGCTCAGCTCCCTGGGAGCTGCTTCTCCCCCTCCCGCTGGGACATGTTAAAGCCAATTTGCTCCTTTTGACTCAGGTCCCTCCCAGTTGGGCTCTCCTGCCTGCCCCTCGGCATCTACAGACTGCAAAATGAAGCAGAGCCGTTGCATTTTGACCATGTCCTACACTTCCTAGAGGAAAACCCTCTCTGCTGGCTGGTGAGCTTCAGGCACTGCTGGGTTAAGATACCCAAAACAGCCAAGGGAGGTGAGGGATGCTCCTGGGCAGGACACTGACCCTGCAAGCTCTCCTTTAACTCACAGGTTTACACACCAGCTATGTGCTGAACTTGCTTTTACCCTCCTAAAGCAGCTCAAACCTATTGTCACCTCAGAGACCTGGTTTGCAGCAGGGCAAGATCTCACCTGCCTTATATGAGAGGCAATGAATCATGGCTTTTCAGTTTTACAACTTATTTTACAGCTATTTATACACTCTGCTCCCACTCACTCAGGCTGTCTGTTCCCTGTTAGGTTTCTGGGGGGTTGAGGCAGTGGGTTTGCCACAGCAGAGACAAGGGCTTTGGAGCAAGATGCTGGCACTGCAGAGGAGCCATCGTTCAGCTTCTAAGAGACCCTTGGATGTTGCTCAAAACTGGTTTACATATTGGGACAAATGGTGGAAGTGTAGATCTCAGAGGTGTGAAGACATCAAGTATACTTTTCCAACCAAAGGAGGAAACCATCAATAACCTAATCAAATACGCTGTGGGTACATTTATTTGGGACTATAAGCAAACTTATTAGACATGGAAGGCTGTTTATAGTGATTTTCAACACTTAATTCAGCTCAAGAACCAAAATCAGAAAAATTAATCCCCTCCAGACAGCCATGCAGCTCCTAGGTGGTAACTGCCAGAAGACAAGCAAATGCATCAGCTGAGTGATTATGTGGATACCTGCTGAAAGAGGAGGATTTTCAATTATGTGTGGTTGATTTTCAACATGTACATCCCCTGTTATGGGGAAAATCAATTAGCAAGAATCATTTGTTTCCAAACACATTGGTTAGAGATAAACATTAGTTCAGAAACATTAATTTCTGGACAAACGTTTACAATTAAAATGCAATTTTGATTCCACTCAAGCCCTGTACCACCATCCTGTATCTCAGCCAGATCTGGAGAAGAAAGAGTCTCCAGGAAAGGCAGACCAGTGGTCGCAGTGGTGGGAAGTGCTGCCCATCAGTTTGCCATGAGGATGTTGAGATGCATCAAAGGACAGAACTGGGTTGTTTATGAAGCTGAACCATGTTCCTCAAGCCATGAACAAGTCCTGGATTAATAGGATCCCAGAAGCAAAGAGGACAGCACACAAGGATGGAGGACAGCATGATGCAGTCCCTGAGAGTCTGGGGATTTTTCTGTGTAGGGCTAATAACGCAGAATTTATTTAAAAGAAACATGTACCTGTGCTGGATGACATTTGTGCCATTTGCCAAAGTTCTAACCTCAGTCCAAAAGCTGAAGACCAAGATAGAAAGTGAGCCATGGGCATAGTCTCCTGGGAGTGTCAGAAACCCCCACACATGGGCAGAACATGCAGAAACAGCAACTCGTGGCTGCGCTTCTACCCACACATGGCACTGAAAGCCAGAGCAGGAAAGTAAAACCAACCTTTTCCCATAAACCAAAACTTTAAGAGAAAAGACAAGGTCCGTTTTTCCAACTCACATTTGGTTCCAGCAATTACTCACAACCAGTTACATTTGCTCATGACTCAGCCTGAGAAGACCTCGATTCAGAGCAGGAACCTCACCGAGGAGTTGGGCATCTTCTGAGGAATAGGAAGAGCTGAGTAAGCTTGAATGGGTTTTTTTTAATGTTAGTCTGCTTCCTTACAACTTTGCTTCATACTGTGCTTTTCTACACCACAAAAAGTCTCAGTTAAATTCCTTAATATTGTCCCTTTGTTCCCTGACTCAGCTACTCACACACCATGCACCCCGAAAGGGAAGAGTTCCCTTTGAAGCATCGCCAGGCTACAGGTGACAGCAACCACATCCTCGTGGGTGCACACAGAGCAAACGTGTTGAAGGTGCCTCATCTTCCTTGAGATCCCTTGCACACAAAGCTCCTGCCTCCATCACCTTCCACAGGGCTTCTCTGCAATATAAGTTGCTTTTCTGCCACAGGTTACTCATTGGATCTGAATTCTCAGCAGCAGGATGCAAGTGCGTCCATGGTGCAAGCTTGCAGAAATTGTTTATATCAATAGTTTATTTGGGCATTTACAGTAAAATGTGGCCTGCAGAGGGTAAACAAAGTTCCAGTTTCATGCCACTCTTACAACATTATTGTAAATCTACTCACAATTAGTATTTTTTCCTTCAAGTGCAGAAATGATGCACCCAGCTGACCCTGCACTGGCGCAGGAGGAAAGGAAGCTTTCCAGACCTCCTGTTTGCGAAGCAATAAAACATAACAGGGCTCAGAGATCAGAGGGAAAATAAACAGATCCTCTCACTCGCTTTCCCCCACTCCCCCTTTTCTTTTGCCCCTCCCCATCTTTTATTTAACTCTGTCTCCCCTCATGCCCATGCAAGGGCTGCCCAGGGAGCAGGGAGGCGGGGCACTAGGGCCAGGCTCTTGGGGAACCTCAAGCTTTTCTCCTTGGAACAGAAAAATCAACAGACCTGCTCAGGAGAGCAGCAGGAAATGGCAGTTCTCACAAGAGAAAAATAGACATGAGAAAAAGGAAGCAGTGGGGCCCATCAGGGTTGTGCATCATTTGTTTTTTAAGCTGATTCTGCTCTTCTGAACCTTGCAGAGCCCTGTTCTGAGATTCAAGGGGAAAAAAATAAAGATGTGTCTGTGTGCACTGTGATGGACAAGTACATTAATAAGTTGTCTGGAGTGAACACGTGCTCACAGATCATCATCTTCCCTGAGAAAGCCACCAGTGTGCACTCACCCCAAGTTAAAACCCAATCCACCTCCCTCCCTGCACTCACACCAGCTCTGCTGACTACCCTAAACCTACTCAGACTCTCCTCAAAACACCACAAAGCACTCCAAAGGGATTGGTCTTGCATGACTGCATGTTTGCATGACCACTTTAGAGCTCCTCAAGTGTTTTGGATCCCTGATTCTTACCCATCTTAATGCGCCCAAGTACTAAAACACTGTAAACACCTCTCACAAAAAGGTAGTTTGATCTTGAAGGTATCAACACGGCAATATTGGAGCAGGAGCTGTGGCCACAGCCCATCCTCTATTGGTAACACAAAGGGGACCCAGCATGGCAAACTGAGAATATCCATCCATGACACTGCAGTGACTGCCTGGGACTTGAACCACTGCTTTATCCCAATGATGAGCAACTCAGAAGAGCTGCCGTGGTCCCGGTCCCATTTCCATCCCTGGGTCAGGTGTAGCTATCTTAAAGGCCTTTTGAAGTAGCCCAGTAGCTTCTATGGTATTGGGAAACAAGATGCGGAGATGCTCCAGCGGGTGGATTGGACTAGACGATCTTTCACATTCTGTGATTTCGTGATGTGCCAAGCTTCCAATGCAGCAAAAGGCACCTTTTTCTCTCCATTTATGACCTGACAATAGTTAAGCCAGAGCAGAAAGCAGGTGGGAGGCTGGTGCAAAGCCACCTGCCTTGGAGCAGCACCTTGTTTGGTGAACCATGCCTCAGAGGTGCTTGATACTGAAGTCTCCAGTCTCTTTTTTTGAAAACCAGGCTGCTTATTAGCAGTGCACATCACCACCAAAGCAATAGCTTTTGTACTTCAGAGTTACTCTCTTAATCAAATGCAACTTCATAGAGCCACGCTGATCCAATTGTTCAATGTCCAAGCTCCCTGCCTTTGCAAGAGATAAATACTCTGAGGAGCTGCATTTTGACTGACATCCAAAACTCACCACTGGCTGCTGGGACTCTGATTTATTGCTGCTGCTAACAATCAATCTCAAGGCAACTGTGTGCATTTGAATTGAGAGTCAGGACTGTGCGAGGGGGGCAGAACAAACACCCACCAAGAGCTGACAACTAATGAATCCTGACCGGCAGTCCACACTCACCCACACTTCTGCATTGCAAAACCCATTCCAAGCACACCGTGTAGAGTGCTTCATGTCACTGCTCCTCTACCTAGTCCAGAGCTACCAGTCTGGTCAGCCAGAGCTCTAAATTTCATTTATGCATCTTTTAATTTCACCCAACAGGCTCGCCAAAGGCAGAGCCAAGGAGGAAGCTGAGGAGCGGTGCAGCCATGGACCCAACCTGCTGGGCACCACCACCTAGCAGCAAGGGATGCTCTCCACCAGGCAGCAGGCCCTGCTCAGAGGGAGCAGTGGGGCATGTTCTGCCAGGGGGGAAGGCAGCCAAGCATGAGGCACCAGAGCTGCAGCAATCAATAAACTTTCAGCCACAGAAGAAGAAAAAACACACATAAGTTCCTGCAGTGTGTGGCTCCAGGACACCCTAAAGCCCAGTTTTGGGTATTCCAAAAAAAATTCCATAAATCTCAATCTCACCTGAAAAAGAGTAAGTAGTGAAGTGGCTGCTGATTCAGAGGTTTTGTCTTTCCTTCACATCATCCAGGCAGCTTCAGAAACCTGGGGCATCATTGAAGCAAAACCCAGTTCCATATCACACAGCTGCAAAGGGTGGTCATGAAAGACCCTCATCAAAACTGCCTTTAGCACCTACTGAGGAGACAAGTAAAGAAACCCCTGCAATAGCTGCCTGGGGCCGTTTAAATGTGCCTCGTGGGTGATGGGGGGATTGTGCCCACCTGGTCAAAGCCTCCAGCTGGGTCAGCTGCCCTGCCTGCCCGTTCACTGAGCAAAACCCATGAGTCTTCCTGCACCGGGCTGAAAGGAGAGGGCTGAGCTGTCTGTGGGGCTGCTGAGAAGGGGAAAGAGGAGATGGGAAGCAGCTTTGACCCTACCAGACCTGAAATGAAAAAGCAATGCTTTTCCAGCCTGACCACGTCTGGGAGCACAAGGCAGGAATTATTTCCCCTTTTCTCCTGTCCAGTCTTTTGCTTTTGCTGCTAACACTGTTACACAGTCCTGGTTTATGTCAAAGCAATGGGAATTTCCAGACTTTTTAAAGAGAAAAAAAAAAAAGGATAGCAGCAAGTGTTTGGAGAAAATTCCCATTACAGTCAGGATAGTCAACAGCAAGGATTCCTGTGGGAGCATATTGCTTTATTAACAAATCTCAGTGTAACCCATCCCTGCAACACTTGCCATGAGGGAGAATTTGTGTTTCCAGCCACCTCTCTCAGGGGTTTCTGTCCCTGGTCAAGGCTTCTCCTCCAGGGAGGGTGAGGCAGGTCTCAGCCTGTGCAGGGGCTTTGGGGCCAGCAGCACAGAGATTAAAAAAAACCCTTCAATAAATCAACCTGAGGGAAAAGCAGCCTGAGCAGGTTAAACAACAAGAGGCTGACTCCAAGTTTCACACCTTCCCACCACAAAGCACCCCAAAGGCATCTCCTCTATCTTTACTGGGAGGGAGTCACTGGTGGGGATCATCCCCAAGCACTGGGACTAGAGCTGAACAAGCCTTGGGGTGGTTTTTGCTTCATGCCCTCCAGGAGCAAACCAGGTTCAATGTGGGCTGCTCTGAGTCCCCACCACAAATGAATCATCTGCCAGGAGAGAGGGAACAGGGATTAATGTGGCTCCCGAGGAGGGCAATGGCAGGCAGAGGGAAAGAGTTTAGGTTAGGACACGCAGATAAAATATGGAGATAAAAAGTAGGAAAAAAAAATAGCTGCTGTGAAGTTCAGATACTTTGAAGTTGGAATTTGCACCTTCATCGAGCTCAGTTGGGGAGGGCTGGAAGCGCTGCAAAAAGGGCTTCAATGCTGGAAGCACAGGAGAAAGCTGGATCTGATTTCTTAAGTCCTATTCAATTTGCAGCACAGAAATCTGCTTAGAAGGCCCTGGTTTCCAAAAGTTACAAAATTGTGACTTGAGTTGCAAAAAAGAAAAAAGGGTTAAAAATAATCTTTTGCCAATCAGCTGTGCTGCAGTGTCCCCAGATCACCTCATTAGCCTCAGAAAGATGGTTTAGTAACAGTGTTTCTCTGCCCATTCCCACGAACTGTGCTGGGTGAACTTGGCTTTTTTTTTTCATTTTCAAAAACTCACCTTTGCAAAATGTGGTTTCAGCTGAGTTCCCCTTTTCTGTGGGAAGATGTTGGTTTCAGCCGTGAATCCAAAAATTTAAAAAGTAATTTTGAAACAGTGATTCAAACCAAACCCTGCCCTTTGCCCCTCCTCACCACACCTGGAGCAAGGTGGACGTTTCCCAGTTGGATACTTGTGATCCTGAGGTTAGGGCAGGAGCATTGTCCCCCTCTCAGAAATGCAGCATTTTGGTGTTTCTTCACACATGAGACAGGAAAGGAGGTTTAGAGCCACTCAAGCCAACACTGGGGCTGTCAGCATCCCACCACGGTCACTGAGGTCCTCATCCCTCCTGGGCTGTGCTGCTCCTCACAGTCCAGGGCATCACGTCCATCCATCAAAGTGCTGTGGTGATAGAGCAAATCAACTCATCCCGGCCATGAGTTTTCACCCTGTTTCTTCCTGCTGGCCCCAATCCCACAAGACTCCCCTGTGCAGTGTTATACACTGAGTGAGCCATTTGAATTTTTATCTGTGTTATTCACAGTGCATTGAATGAGACATCTGTCTCTTTCCAGGGTGGGGGGCTTGGTTCCCATGAGCCATGTCAGCTCCTGCAGAGCTCCCACTGTACTGAGGGTTAATCCTGGCTAAGGCAGGAGCAGGACTAATGAAGATTGCAACAAAGACAAACCTCACATCTTCATTACCTACTTCGACACATGCCACAGCAGAGTCTCTTGTTTCAGTCCATGCACTCAGGCAGAAATGCAGATTTTCCTTCCTAAAAGTTATTCCATAGCACAGTCCTCCCCCCAAGCTGTCACTGTCCTCCTCGCAAGCTTCCTTGAGCTGCTGAGGTACCAGCCCCAAAGGAGACAAGAAATCCAGCTCTGGAGAGCCCAGCTGCAGGACAAAGCATCACTCTTGATTGCAATAAAAGCCAGAACTAGCTCCAAACATTTGTGTGAGAGTTGGTCAGTTGCTAAAATGGAGTGAGCAGGGGTCTGCCCATTTAAAACATCATTTAGAGGAAATGAGGCTTGCTGGCTATCTGCTGGTGGGTTGTGAGTGGACTGGAAGGCACAGGGCAGTACTGCATACAGCACACTCTCTGGTACCTCTGATACTTCATCTCAGGTGCTCCATGATGCCTCAAGAAGCCCACTTGTACCTCCAAATTATCATTCACCAATTCATTCTGGAGCCCAGACTGCTGGGGCCAGTGTCCTGTGGTCTAAAATGACAATGACAGCAATTTAACTCACAGTGCTGCTCATGAACCTTGCCTGCACAGCAACACGCTCTTCCTCCAAGCAGTAAACCAGCTTGTTGGGAATCTCTGGCTCCCTTGGGGCATGGGGATGGTACCAGGATTGAAGCCCCACCACTCACCAAGGCCCAGAGAGCAGGCAGGAATAGTCCCCTGGCAGATACTCCCCAGCCATGTTACAGCTGCTGACACCAGAGTATGTTGAGTAATTTGGGTCTAAAGGCAGAAGGGCTCCAAACCAGACTCAGTTGGGTATTTGGCCCATCAGAGCCTGTGGTCAGTTACTGGTGGGTGTTCCCTGAAGCCAAGAGAGCCCCACCAATGAACAAGGCAACACATGGCCTTAAAAGCAGCCAATTACTTACCATAAGGAAAGGTGTTCCAACCCAGGGCAGCTGCTTTCCAGGACTGTATTGCCCCAGGTCATCTGTCCAGCAGCAATGCACAGAGAACATGAAGAATCCCACAGAATAAACTGCAACCAGGAGGCAAATGACACAGTTCCAGGATCAGAGACAGAAGGTTGGATTTGGGGTTCTCAGGCTGCAATTAGGCTGCTTTCAGTTATTACTAGTGATATCTTCCCAACTGGCCAACAGCTCAGGGCTGTGCTGCAAGTAACTGGCTGTGCAGAGCATCCAGGCATCCCGCTGAAGTCCACAGGAGCTCCTCGTGCTCACAGCTCCCCCAGATTAAAGCTAAGTGCCCACCCCTTGCCCATCCTAATCAGCTGGAGGTAAAAGCCAGAGGTCATTTTCAAAACTGCTGCCAACTTGAAGGGAGGTTTGTGATCAGTGGGAGGGAAGGGCTGGGGAGAACGAGGGCTTAGGCAGAGCTGATGGCCTCCAGGTGAAGCCCAGGGATTAATTACTACACACTCATTAGTCCCAAGAGGGAACCCGAGGTCTGGGTGAATCTACAGGACACCCTTTAGAAACACAAAAAGAAAACCCCCTGCAAACAGTTAAGTTTTCAATCATTTTAATGTGATCGCTGCAATTTGACCACAGTCTCAGGAAGGAAAAAGTCACACAAATGATCTGTGCTTAGGATTTGAGTCAATCTACACAGTTCTTGTCGATTGACGGTTATTCAAGTTAAGACCTTCTGACCATCAGTGATGTTCTTGGCTGAAAGGCAGGATCGCAAGTGTTGGACATATTGGTGCAAACCAGGAATGCTTCTTCTGGGGTTAAAGCTGCGACACCTCATCTACTCAAAAGAAAACAGAATTGTACACGCACACACGGACTGAGCATGCAAATACACCAGGGACCAGCTACAGCTGCACGGGGAAAAACACCTTGTGGCAATACAGAGGTTGGCCTGGTATTCAGAAGGCTACTTAACAAGGAAGGGGGGGAAACCACACAAATATCAAAAATTGAGAATATTCATTTTCCAATAGTTGAAAATAGGAAGAGCTTTTGAAGTTACATTGTGTTGGCAAACTCTGATTTTTTTTTTGTTTTGGGTAACAAAGCAAAAGGTGAAGGCAAATTTTCCAAAGTATTGTAAAATTTATTGTATAAGTATTGCAGCTTTTAGAATGACATATAATTGCCACTATTGGTTACTGTTACACAATAAGCGTTTACAACAGATTTTTGTAAATTGGCATCAGAGTACATATTCATACTAAAACAGCAAAATATAGATAAGTACTGCATTGCATGTGCTGTCAATAGTTTACATAAGTTTAAACTCGAACAGAACTCAGGATACAGGACTGCCTATAACAAACTCCAAAGCCAAAGCAATGCAACTGGAAGTTTAAGAAAATATTAATACAATGAAATGTGTCTATAAGGCAGGCAAATTAGGACTTTAATGTTGTCCTTCATGAGCTTCTATAGTACAGCAAAAATTTGAAGCACGGTTTCTGGAAAACTTGTTTTTTGTAGCTTTGTGTTGTACATAGAAAATCTCTGAGCGGTACAGAGACAGAAGAGATTAAAAATTCATTCTGCTCTCGCCTAGCACTGTTAATGCTACACTTCTGGATTCAGTCTTTTCCCAATCCTTAGTAAAAATGTTGGGCTTTTATTTCTTTATTTTTTAATATAGCAGTTAGTGCAATTTTATAGTTCAATACATGTACAAAAGGGTGGTTCTCCAGAAAGCAATTGGATTTCCTCATACCCCCACTTCAGATAGAATGAATTTCGTAACACTTATGGAAACAATGCACTGGATTAGTAAAGCTGAATCTTCAAACGGGTGAAATCGAGGGTTGTGAAGGGAACACAAGTTTTACCAGTGTCAGCCCCAAATGAAACCCATCCTTCCTCACCATCCTGATGGACAAAGCCACGTTCCCATTCCAGGCTGTTAAGGTTTGGGGGCACTTTAAGGATGCTGTTTGCCATACTGTAAACTAAGAAACTCGGTGAGATTAACAACCCCTTTTAAAGCTAACGTGACTCTCAAAACTTTGAGCAAAAAGGCAGGCTAGGACAAGGGGTTGCTAAGCATTAGCAATGCCTTGTTTCTTCTGTATTTGCTTAAAAATCAATCATTCTTAAGGGGCCTGAATCTCTCTGCTGGCAGCTGCAAGACACGAGAGACTCCTATGGAGCAGGACCACGGTCCAGCTCCTAGTGCAGTTCTCCCCTGAGCTGCGTGAAGGCCAGAAGGAAACGAGTAGAGACATCAGCAAGGGTGTGCAAAGCAAATTCTCTGCCTTAGTGGCAATATGGGACATGGGTATTGGGAAGAAATGGACCCCGAGGCAAAAAAGTAACATTAAATAGTAATAATAATAATAATAACAACAATAACAACAACAACAACAATAATAAAAAAGAACAGACCATTATTTCTAAACACCCATTCAGAACTTGGAGTTGATCTGGGCCCCAGATCTGGTATCTGCACTTGAAATACACAGTTCTCAGGACTGCAAAGCAGAGGGATGGACAGAAGAAAGAGAAAAGGTGACAACTTGGCTCTGTCGAGGGGGACTCAAGTTCACCCACTGCCTGGGACCTGGGGCTCCCCCCCACCGGGGCTGTGGCTGCTCCCCAGGGACCTGCAGCAGGAAAGGTGGCAGCTTGGTTGGTGTTTGTGCATGGCATGGGCTGAAAGGCATCGCTTGCAACAGAAGTTTGGTGTTGATGAGCCACCCTGTTTCACACTAAATTCCCCAAACTAGAGAAAAAGGTAAATGAAACTGGACCCGGGAACTCAGCAAACTGATCACTCAACTGCAGGTGCTTGGGGTGATGCTTGAGAAATAAAAGCTCACACTGGGAGGGGGTTGGGGAAAGAGAAAAAAGAAATAGGGGAAAAAAAAAAGAGAATCAGTTGAAATTTTGAGGACTTCAAAGCATGAGAGCTGGGTTTAATTGCACTGCATTTTTAGACCCTCTCCCACTGCCCCTCTGCACCTTCCCAGACCCTACCCACCTCCCTGACCTCTCTAGGTGGTTTGGTGGCCAGGTGATGCCACATGACAAGACAATCCCATTACTTAACACCCTCTGGTCCCCATGACACCTCCTTATTCACCGCTCAGTTTTAAACATGTGATGCATATTCCACTCAAAACCTGCTGAGGTAACCAGGTTTTTTTTGTAGCAAAGAAACTAATTCAAATCACAGAACAATCCCTCCCACCCCCAAAAATCAACCCCAACCCCAACCACACTATTCACACATTTTGGCTCAAGAGGGCAGTAGATATATTTCGGTTTCTCTTTTGGTTGGTGTATCTCATTTACAATATCCACCACAGTTTCCTACCTCCCCGGGTAGGATAATGTGCATAAATGTGTCCAAGTTCCCTTGGAAAGAGCAGGAGAAGCGCAGGGGGAGCAGCCTGTGTGGCCAGGCACAGGGACCTGCTCCGGGGAGACGGGACAGGAAAATCAAATGCCAGGTCCAAAGGAGCAAGAGACCAGACGCTGGTTACTTGTGACGCTAACGATGATTTCGTTTTCCCCTCTCTAAAAAGGGAGGGTTACTGTTTCTTTAATAAGGCACTAAATAGACTTGTTACATAAAGGAAAGATACATTTTAAAAACTCGTATAAATTCATCAGTTTTGTACCTTTCATGACAAACTAGATTTATTCCTTTGTGTTACTTTTTTTTTTTGTGGCTTTTTTTTTTTTTTTTAGGTCATCAAAATTTAGGTTACACGACTGTAAAGCTATGAAGATTTCAAGAGCTGTGGAAAAGCAGTTTGAAATATTGAGAAGGTACAGGACTATTTCTAGGCAAAAATTAAAAAGAAAAGCAAAAAATAATGATCAAACTTCAAGTTCAGCTATTCATCATCATCTTTAAAATATATATAAATATTGTTCAAATGGTCAGAACTTCAAAACCGTTCTCATGGTTAGGTTTGTTGTTTTTTTTTTCTTCAAGTAATAGAAAAGTTGCTTAAAAACAATAGTTATTGCCTTTATATCTTTCATTTATGTCACTCTACTAGATAGCATCCTGCAGAAAATGAAATCACACCTCCTTGTAAAATCTTTGCGCTCTGTGGTTCCCACACCAACCCTTCCTCTCGCTCGAGAGACGCTCTCCCGGCCGGGGAGATGGGACCCAGAACAGGATTTTTCCCTTTTGCTTTCTCTCTCTTGTGCTCTCAGGTTTCTCACTCACTCGCTCCATCACATACAACTTCACCGTGAGGGTAAAACACCTACCAGACACCTACGCGATATAAAAATGTAAACAATAGCATAGTAAGACAAAATGTTTCCGAAACCAAGATAAATTAAGGACGCGCAACACCCGGCGGGCGGGAGGGCAGGTGGGACCGTGCTGCTGTGGATGAGGACATCTTCAGAAGAGGTAAAGGGGGTTTGCTTCTAAAGCAGTAAGCGTGTTTCTTTAGCCTTTAATTAATACATCACAGGAACAGACTCATCTCCATCTACTGCATCTGACACCTCTGTCGCTAGGATAAGAAAGTAAAAAACAGTGATGACCAGAGGGAGCCCTGCAGACGGGGGAGCTGCGAGATGAGGCTGCACCTCTATCCCAAATAGAGGTTTGGGAGGTTAATACAAAACGAAAATTACCTTCACCACTAACACCACAATTTTCAGCTCGTACTTTCACTATTTAAACCCCAGCTGAAAGGCAGCCGGTGGCTACATTACCATTTACTCACATTAACTGCCATAATCACCACTTTAGGGCCCTTCAGTTGAACATGGAAAGAAATAAACCAAAAAACACTTTGTTCCTTCAGACACAGAAGTTTATTCTCATCCCTACCACACTCCTCCAAAAAGTTAGAGGTTGTCCAAAAAAAAAAAAATAAAAAAATTCTCAAGTAATTTTTCTCTGCTTCAGCCATTACTGACTCTCAGAAGCAGGGAGTTTTTATTTTACCTTTTTACTCCAATAATCCTACGGGATGACACAGACACGCACCAACTCCTCTTGCTTTGTAGGGAATGTATAAAGCCGTGACTGTCGGCGGCCACGTGCAGGGACTCTGGAAATTAAGGATTTGCATAAGATGCAGTCTCACCGCTCCTCCCAGGGCTGGCATCTCCACTTCAGCGATTTTCCACCCCCTTCCAGCTACTTTGTTCTTCACTTTGACATAGATCCCTTAACAGGTTCATGGTAGACATGATAGAGGCTTTGACCAACACAAGCACTGACATATTTATATTAAAAAATAGTGCAAAATTTCAACATTTATATAAATAACTCTAAACCCCTGCTTTTGATTTTTTTTTTGTTTTTTGTTTTTTTACAATGTAATACACGCTTTTTGAGTTGGCACTCAAAAAATTGCCATTTTTCTTCTAGTTCAGAAAACAACTTTTTTTTTTTTTGAATAGGCCTCTTCTAATACAAAAATACTCCTGCTCCTTACACATACACTTTCTCTTATTTTTAATATATATTTATATATTTATATTGCAGATCTTTAAACAAAATGTTTTTTGTGCAAATATTTTGTCTTTAAAGATAAGTGAAATAATCAAACAAAAAAAAAAAAGCATTCACACACAGCTCAACTAGAAACAAACAAAAAAAAGACTACAGTTGATTTTTTTTTCCTTTTTAAATGTCTAGACACAGCTCAATAAAGAAATGTTTTTGCAAGCTTGGTAGGCTTGTGCATTCAGACCAGACATAACAAGTAAATATTTATACATGGAGAGAAGGGGAAGGGCTTTTTTTTTTTTCTTTGCTCATCTTCCTCAACTCTCTCTCCTTTTTCTTTTAGAGAAGTGCAGAGTGTTTCATTTACTTTCTTGCTTTTTTCTTTTATTTTTTTTTCCTTTTTTTTTTTTTTTTTTAAAAGGGGTGCCCTTTTTGTTTCTCTTTCTCTTTGTTCCACGCGGTTGTGCTCTCAAGGCCATTGATTTGTGAGTGATGGAGTCTGCTGCCCTCCAAGATGGAAGGCATCCCGTTGTTGTTCTGCTGGTGCTGGTAAAAGGTGGAGCCGGGGTAGTGCCCGATGACCTCGCTGTAGGTGGGCGGCGGTCCCTCCATCCTACCATTGCTCCCATAGCAGGTCGCACTGATGCCAGAGTTACTGCTGGGGGGGCACGGCCCCCCGTACACGGAGTTATCTATCAAGTCACTGTCGAAGATGGTTCTGTTGGGGGGGGCCCGGACCGACTCTCTGTTGAGCTCCATCTGCTGCTCGGGGTCCCGCAGCTGCAGCGTGCAGGGTCCCTGGTACGGGGGGGGCTCCTCGCCGTCCGACAGGGAGATGGTGGGGGGCAGGTCGATCTCGTGCTGCATGTAGGGGTAGGTTGGCTGGAATCTGTTGAAGCGGTCCCTCTGCAGAAAGGATGGCACTGCCAGGCGGTCGCTGGGTCTCGGGGTGTAGATTTGCTGCTGAAAGGGAGAAAGGAGGAGGGTGAGGAGCGTGAGATGCTGCGGCCCAGAAGGGCGGGAAAGGCAGCGGGTGGTACCCGCATTGAACTCACCTCTGTTATTCCATTCCCTGACACGGTGCTTTCCGAAGGCCACAGGCTCCCCTCCTGCATTGGAAAGAAGAGAGGGCAGAGTGAGTCTGGCTGCCAGCAGTGGTTAAACTCCCGCAAACAGCTCATGCCAGGCTTCCTCCTGCCCCAGAGCCCAGCTGAGATGCTCTGCTGCCACCAGCATGGTCCTGCCCCGGCTGCAGCCACACACAGCACGGCCCCTCTTCTGAGCAGGCAGCATCTCTGGCAGAGGCATCAGCTGTTATCACCTATGCTGGGTATCGCATGGGTATATGCTAAGGGTATTAGCGTATACAACACTTCTGATTAAAATTTCCCTCCATTTTCACCTCCATTTATATTTAATAGATCACTTGCAGAATGAATGATGAGAACGACACCAGCAAACAACACTCTCCCATGTGCAGACTTCCCCCCTCCCGCCCACACCCACCCAGCATGTTTCTCTCCCTGGTTCAAACATGCCAAAGGAGTATTTTTCAATTTGTGATCCATGAGCCGTGGGTGATTCACAAGACATCAGAAAATGCTCCATGAAATAATGACAAGATCAAAAAAAAGAGAAAAAACCTCCCACCCACATTCTGATGCACACAATCAAGGAAATCATGGGAAAATAAAGATAATAAGTGAATAACCAAATGTTAAGCCTAATTTTGATTTGGCTAAAAAAAAATCTGTAGCAATGCAACAGTTCTAGAGTATTTTTTCCCCAAAAGGATAAGTGGTCCTTGGATTGAACAGCCTGAGGAGCTGTGTCCTCAAGGGCTTCCTGGCACTGCAAACATCACCCTGATCCTGCAATCTGAACCCAGGCGCCAAGAACCCCAGGCTGGAGAAAGCCACAAGCCAATTTCCCCCAAACCATGAGATTAGTTTACAATTCATGATCAAAACAAACAAATAAAGGCTCTTCCCATTTGTTGGTGGTGATATTCTGAGAGCACATACAGTTCACCCTAGACACTTTTGCCTTGAGAACAAAAATATTTAAATATTGCTAATATTCACATATAGCAACATCCCTCAGGCAGGCAGGGCTGGAGGAAAACAAGCCAGAAGGCTCATAATTATAACCTGGGATAGTTGGCACTTCTCAGATTCTTGCAGGTGAATCTCCAGTGCTGGCACAGGCAGAAGTATTTACCACCAGCAGAAAAAAAATTCCAAGGGTGTTTCTTTTTCCCCTATTTTCCTTCAAGGTGTCCCATGCAAAGGCCATTCTCCAGCCCAGCCTGTGCAGCAGGGCTCTCCAGATGAGTGAGCCACAAGCTTTCCTACTATGAGAATACCTATTTCTATACTAACCATGGTGATGGTCCAGGCAGGCTGGTGCCTTAGTGAAAGCCTCTGAAAGCTGCCATGGTACCACAGCACCTGAACACCTTCGCTGGTGAAGTCAGAAGGGATTCTGCCTGTCTGATGCTCCCTGGACCCCACCCAGCTGTGAAGCACATCTGGCCTCATACCAGGCTGTGGTATGCAAGGGAAAATGTTGCTGCACACCTTTGCAGCTATCCAGTAAGGGCTGAGCAGCATCTCCTCTGCCCCAGAAGCACCTCCGAGTGCAGACAGACCAGGGATGTCCCTGCAGAGCCAGCCCAAACCCTGTGGCAGGAGCCTGGGCTCCCAGGTATCCTGCAACACGCATCCAACTGCCTGAAACTCAGCACCAGCACTGCATTAAAGTCTCCAGAGAAATGACCCATTATATCCCCCCTCCTCCTCCTTCTCTATTTTCCCCAACTTTGGAATATATTTTCTCTTGTGGCATCACATGTGGTATCAGATATGGAGAGAATCCCATCAGGTTCCTGTTTTGAAGCTCAGCTCTGCACATAAACCTCAAGGCAGTTCTGTTGCCAGTGCAAGGAAAACAGTGATTTATATGAAAATGAGATGGCCCAGATTCTTCCCAATTCTCAAGTGTTTTTTAGGGAGCATGTCCTTGGAGCAGAGGTTAAGTGCCCCAATGCCAGCACCTTCTCCAGCTACCAGCTACTGAGCTGTGTGCCACACAGCCCTGCCTGAGCAACCCAACAGACCCTGAGACTTCAGTACACAGCTGTTCACATGGGCATCAACCACTTACTCTGGTCCATTTTACATGGATTTCTTGCCTGCAGGGATAGTCCCCAGTCAAACTGCCCCAGCAGCCAAAAGACCCAAGAGGAACTACATCTGCCACAAATCAAATCCTTGCCTCTAATGCCCTGCTCAGCCAGGGCACTGACACCAAAGGGCATGGGGAGGGCAGTGCCACGCTCACTGCCAGCCCTGCACCTCATCTCAAGGATGCTGAAGCAACGGGCAGGAGCAGGAAGCGCTCAGAAAATTGTGTTTACTTTGCCATGCCCCCGTGGCAGACTTCCTGAGCAGCGAGTACCCCGCTGCCTTCTGCTAGATGTTTTATATTTAACTTGGCAGTGGGCAGTGCCATGGCAATATCCCATCTGCTTCCCCCTTTCCCGGGATGATGTCAGTCAGCTCCCACGAGGGCTGTTATAGCCCGGCTGGGGCTTCCCGTGAGCTGCTCCACCCAAAGCGTCCCCTGCCCCTAAGCACCCACTCACCCAAAGCCAGCACCCAACATCCCACCCAGACATTTAGAAGAAAAGCTCTGGTTCACACCTTAATTCATCTGCTTGTACGGTTGAGGCCCAGGAATGATGCTCTGGGCAATCTGCAGATGCAGGAGTAGCAAACACCATTAAAATGGGATCCACAGAGAGAGAAGGAGCAAACAGGAGACCCATTTTCTGCAGGAGCTGGATCTCTGCAGCTCCTATTAACCACTTCTCCCAGGACTCCAGGGTTCACCTGGACCCATTTACAAGCCCACATCTGTCCAACCACAACCACACTCACCGACACTAACCCCCTGCCTCACACACGACTGTGATGCCTACCTGGGTAACAGCTCATCTCTCCTACAAACTCAATGGTGGGAATAAAATTGCAGGAAATCAGTACTTGGAGCAGGGCAAAGCCTCAGAGACAGAATACATCAACTTAGAGCCTTCACACTTTGGCTATGGGATGGCTGCACAGCCCCACCAAGCCAAGCAAAACTGTGCTGCCCCAGGAGGGAGCATCACTGCTGTAAATCCTCAGGGCTCTCCTCACTCACCTCTGACTTTCAGAACATTTAGGACTTGAATTCATCTCAACAATGGCTGAGTTTAGAAAGCTACGGTTTTCTGAAATGAAAGCTGAGATTCTGATGAGCAATACGGCTGTAAAAGCCTCCGCAAGTATTCCAGGACTCACTGCAGAACCTAAAATTACTTTTTAATTTCTTTTTAGAGATCAATCTTTGACTTCTATAGAACTGCTTGTTTTAGTAGTGTCAGAGAATTTTCTCTGTAAAGCTGCATTGTGCAGATTAAGTCTCTGAGCCTTCACAATGACTTGTATTTTCCATTCTGGGGACAAAGGTGTGCTTGGAAATTACATTTAAATCACATTCCTTGGGGGAGTGGGATATCACTGTTCCAGAGCTGCAGGGACAGTGCCATTCTTATTGCAAAGAAGTTTTTTTGTAGCATTTCTTAAATATTCTTAGTTCTGGAAAAATAAAAGTACTTGTTACAAGGAGACAGAGTTCAAGTACAGCGAGAACGGTGATGGAGAAACACATGACCTAATACAAGAATTCCTTGCTAGCAAGAGCCACATTAAAAAAAAACCTTTAGGGAAATCAATTTCTCCTTCAGTTGTAATTTTTGAGCTACAACAACAAAAAGGACAACTCTGGCAGACCCAGCAGCATCCTGACCATGGGATGAACTACTTTAATATTTCAAAGGATGAGAAGCGTGTGTGCAGCTCCAGTGCCCATCTGCGGTCATGACAGCAAAATGAAGTTTGGGATTTAAAAAGCCCAGCACCAGTTCACAGCAAGTTTAATGGATTACATAAACCAGTATCCAGTTCAGCACAGCCTCTGCCTGCCAGCCTTCAGCGCTCCTTTAGACTGGAGCTGGTTTCTACAAAAAAGACCTGCTGTGCTGCATCCACAAGGAGCTACCTTTAAGATCTTTATTATGATTGATCCCATTGTAACGAGCTTCCCACTGAGCACACGAGGAGCTTCCCCGTCCCGTCAGGAGGGTGCTCAGGCCACAGGGAAGCTTGGCTGCCACTCCATCACTGCCGCACTGACAGGGGCAGGGAGATGGGGAAGAATTTTAAAGAGGAAAAAAAAAAACAACCTGCAAAAAGGTACATTCACATTTCTCTCCTTAGCTCTGAGAAAGGTTTTGAAGTCTCTGCATCCTCACTGAGGTCTAGCAGAGGTGCTGAGGTAAGCCTTTGCTGAAAAGCCAGTTAATAGCTGAAGGCTCAATAACAGAGCTGGTTTGGTGTGAGGACTTGGTCAAAAAATGGCTGAAAATTTTGGCACGGTAAAATTTAAAAAAGAGAGAAAAAATTTTTAAAAAAGGGGGAGAGAAAAAGGTATTATTTTGAGAAAGGCTTGATCTGATATTTGCTTTGAAAATGTAAAATGAAACATTTTGGTATTTTTCAAGTAAAAAATTCTGAAAGGGGGAAAACAATCTTTTTGCTGTTTTTAGTAATTCACGTGCTCGGATGCCCACATTCTGCTGCTGTTGGAAGCGGGTGCATGGAGAGATGGTCAGGAGAGATGGGAGATTTCTGTAACTCTGGGAGGAGGGGGAAGGTGTGGGCAGCTTAGGATGCCCAAAGCAGGCAGGTGCTTGAGCAACCACCCCCTGGCACCGGCTTATTTAACATGGGATCACTGGCACTTTGATCTTGCTGCACAGCCTCAATCAACAGCCCCAAGCTGAGCTTGATGCTGTGCCCTCCGGAGACACGTTTCACAGCCCACAAAAAGAAGGGTGCTTTAATTGAGCTTGGGGTTTGCACAGCTCTCCTTCCTAAGAGAGGTGTCTTCCTCACTTTGGCACAGAGTGTCCAATAAGGGACCTTCTTATGCTGTGTGTAACGTGTGACAAAGAGCAGCTACAGAGCAGAGGGACAGCCTGAGCTGTCTGGACAGCCTTCAACAGTGCTGAGCTGAAGGCTTATTTAATAAAAGATATTAGATAGCTCTCAAAGAAAGAAAAGAAAAAACAGAAGACAACAAAGAAAAACCAGAGCAATCCCAGTATTTGATTTGATCTTTTCCCTGCAGTGAGCATGGATTTGACAGGAGAGCACAGCCCCACACAGACCACCACAAGGCAGCACCGTGTGCTCAGCCTGCCCTGGAAGCCTGCAGAGAAGAGGACAAGAAGCAGTGACCTTGAGGAAGCCCTATCATTTAAAGAGCTTTAAGATCCTTCAAGGTGAATGCTAAAAAAAAAAAAAAGTATCAGCACAAGATATCCCTGCACTGAAGACAGAGCCATGTAGGCAGCCACGGTGAACACTGCATGCTCATCCTCTGTGAAAATGTGATGTCTTTTCTCTGTAGGTTCTTCTAAAGTCTCCTGGAGCTGCTGCATTTGAGGAAACTGCATAAACCAACATCTGTCTCGAGGCCAGAAAGGCTGCCCCGAGTTCCATCTGAGGTACAATTAACACGTTTCTCCTCAGGCTTTTATGAAGCAGGGAGCCTGGGTTATAGGCATCTCCTTGGAGAGATTTCTGCCTGTCTGGCTGACCAGTGTTTTGTGACCCCTCCACCACAGTAATGGCAGCACCACTGGTGAAAACTGGAGAAAGTCTTTCAGGATTTCCTGTTCTCTTCAAGGCAGGCAGTAAGTTTGTATACAGTCATTAGAGACTCTCCAACTGGAGCCACCAACAGACTTGATAGTTTGGGGCTGTTAAAGGCAAGACATATGCATCCCAACCAGCTGTGGGTACGTGGTGGTTTCAGGAACAGGACATGCCAAGAACAACCTTGTGCAGTGACTTTACTGATGCAAAGTCCAAATTGCAAAGCTCAGGGCAAAGGCAGAAGCTATGACTGTCTATATATTACAACACAGAGCCCCCTAAAGAGCCAGAAGCATCCCTAAAACACATGTTGTCCTCCCCACCTCCAATAACTGAGAGACAGAAAATGATGCCAAGACCCAACCTGGAAGGTGTCTCTTCATGCAGTGCCAAGTGGCACATGGGCAAACGTGACCTGAACAAATGCCTTTGGCTCTGATATTTCCCCAGTGTCACATCACTTGGCAAATGGCACAGGACAGCATGGGCTGGAAGAGCAGAGTGTGACTTACTGATGAGAGGTTCTCGTCTCTCCGCCTCCCCTGGCTGTGCCGGCTGATGAAGGATCGCGCAGAGAGTTTGTAGTGGTTCAGCAGACACGTGATCACCACCACCATCACCATCATCACCACCACGATTATGATTATCTGTACAAACTCCAACTCCGCTGCAAGAGAGAGACAGACTTTAAGCCACCAGAAAAAGCAGCATGTAATTGAGCACAAGAACTAGTGTGACCAAGGCGCCAATGACATCAGCGCATCCTTCCCCCAGGAAGCTCTCACACGAGTCTATGTGGGCCCTGCATGCTTTGAGCCCAGCTACTTCATAAAAAACCCCATTAATTCACTTCTTCAGTGCCACAAAGAGTCTCTAGGAGGGATCTCTAAAGACAACCTACTAAGCAAAGTGTTTCCAAGCTACAATGCAGACAGGACTTCCCAAAGCCCCCCCAGCTGCAGTGTGCTGGATGTCCCCACCGCTGGGCACAAAACCAGCAGCAGCTCAGTGCTGAGTGCACCTCGCTTGGGGCCACGGAGCCATGAACCAGCTTAATTCATCCTAATGAAACAATTTAGCTAAATACAAGATAAAGTTCTGCAATTCCCTTCCCATCACCACCACTCCTTCCTCCAGGGAGGACCACAGTGAAGTCCTCCTCAGCACACTCTTGCACCAGGCACATGTCCCCTCTGTCACAGGGCTCAGACAGTGGCATGGGGAGCCCATGGCACAGCAGGGACTGCTGCTGGCAGCCCCCCTCTCCCCGACACCGGCCCATCCACCACAGGGCACAGGCGGGGAGACCTCCTGCTTTTCGGTGAGACGCCAGATGGGCACGACATGGCTGCCCACAGGGGCCACGTCCTGGAGCTCCAGACATCCCTCGGCTCAGGGCTCAGCCAGCTGACAGTGGCAGCTTGAGTGGCTTGAACTGGCATAAAGGAAAACTGCCAAAAATCCTCCAAACAAACAAGACCAAGCAAACAGACTATCCGGTTAACTCTGGAGACACTTGGCAGGAGGCAGTAAGAAGCTGCTCCTAAAATTTCCTAAGGAAATAATTCCTCACACCTCTCTGAGGCTGAGGAAAATTGAGCACTGGCAGCAGATGCAGCACTGGGGTCACTATTTCCATGCGTTTGGCACCCAGAGAGCAGACACCATCCCCAACCCGCTCAGTCGCTCCCCCCAAGCCCCCTCATGCCAGCAGCACCCCGGGCTCACCGTGCCCAGGATCAGGCAGCTTCTGTGCTCATGGTAAAGGAGGGGCCAGACCAGCAAAATTCAATAGTTCTGGGGATTTAAAATCTGTCTGCTTCTCCGTGGGGACAGCTATAAAATCCAGTTTTGGAAAGCTGTGCCCTAAGCTATTGTGGATGCTGCCATCTGTATTTCACCTATGCAGACAGGCACGTATAGAGCTGTACGTACACAGGAAGACCCGTCAGGCCTCGAAGGGCAGCACCACACTGCTTGTACCAGCTGGGGTGGCTTCTGCTGAGTCAGGCAAACTTAATTTTATTTTTTTTGTGGAAAGTTTTCTCCTGGCAGGTGGCATTTAAGTGCCAGTAAAAGCAAATAAATGTCAAGAAAACAGTCCAGGTGGTGAGTGTTGCCAGTTACCTCGGAGCTCATTCTGCTAAACAGCAGCTATTTCTGCCACTGCCCAAAATTCTTAACCAGCTCTGCCCACTACCTTCAAAAAGCAGAATTATGCCTTGGAAGCAGGAGCCTTATCTGTCAACTTTAAGTTAGATGTACGAGTGAGTTGGAGCCCATACACTTACAGCACCCCTAAAAGGCAGCTGCTCTACACCAGAAGATTGGACATGGGGTGGGAAGAGGGAGAATAAAAGCCAAAGATTACAAAGGAGTTTTGCCTTAAAAACACCAAAAGCTAAAGGCATCTTCATAAGAAAGAAGTTCTGGGTCCTTCACAGCAAGCCCAGCAAGGTGTCCAAATGCCACTGTGAGGGGAAAAAACCCCGTTTCCAACAATTTATGACCCAGCCCCAAACCAGCAGTACAGCTCGTCCACAGGAACAATGTGACCAGACCCCAGAGCTGCCACGGGTGCCCTGTGCTGGGGAAACGGGCTGGAACTGGAGCTCGCTGCTTCTGAACACAAATCAGACTAACCAGATGCACAAACACACCGAAACTTAAAGAGCTGGGAAAAGAGGATGATGCAAAACCATTACAAAAAGGCACAACTGGAATCCCCACAGCTCCCCTGGGAACACTCCAGGTCACCCACAAAGAGCCAGACCCCATGGAGGCACTGACCCAGAGCCCCTCTGCCTCACCTACACGTGAGCAGCAGAGCCCACGGGCTGGCACACAGCCACCCAGCTCGGGTGCAGAGCCTGCTTGTTGTGGAATTCATTACAGAAAAGAAAAAACAAAACAAAAACCAAAAAAGAACCAAGGTTTTTAGGAAGATGAGTCAATTTTGCCTCAAAATCCAACATGTGCTTTGGCCATGACAAGAAAACACATGAAAAAAACATAAATGAGGCCAGTGATGGAAAACTTCCTTTTCTGTTAAAAGGGTGTTATATTTCTGAAGAAAAACAAGACCAAGGTAGTTGTAAAAAAAAGTTCCTTTCCTAGGAAGAGAGGTCCCCTAAATGAACCAAAACTTGCTAAATTGGTCACTACTTTGGTGACATGGGTGAAGTTTTGACCATCAGGAAGCACTACTCTAACTTCCTCCTAGGAAGGAACACACACACAAGACATTTGTCATTTACAAATGACCCAAGCCAAGCTTCCTGCACACACATACAGACAGATAATGAGTAGAGCCTGAAGCAGAAGAAATGGTGGGAATTCCATCAGGATCTGGGACTACACACTGGCATCTCATCCATCTCCATCCAGCCCTGAATGCTGTTTATTCTGGCCCTGGGACTCCTATAATTGGGGTATTACAACACAGGTGCCAAGAGGTGCAGTAGCAAGGCATGGTGTGATTTCCAGAACAAAGGGGATGCTCCTCCTGCCCCATCTCTCCCTCCCATGTTCTCCTGGAGCTGGTCATCTGGACAGGCTGGACCCCCCCAGGGACCAGGGGGTGAGGCCAGAAGGTGCAGGCAGTGTTCAGCCATGCATCAGGCCTTGAACTTCAAACTCTAAATTGCGTTATTTCAATGCAGAATCTAGTCTAACATCACAGCAACCACACTGGTGGTACCAATAGAAAACCAATTTTAATATCTCGCTTTGTGGGAGGAGGGAGAACAATTACGCTGAAAATTAACATCTTGCAAATGGGTTTAGTGAAACACCTCTGAACAATAAAACCTGATCAGCTCCCCACACTTGGACTTTGGCCTTTTCATGCCTTCCCCAATCCCCTTCATTAGTATGGGAAAGCCAACAGCTCAATCACTGCAGTGGAGCACATCTACCCTTGTCCTGCAACACAGGCAAGGGCTTAAACCTTTAAGTATTGTGTAGGAGAAAGGTACCTTCTCCCACATCTTTTTTGGTGGTGGTGCTGCTGAAATTAAAATTTCTTCCCAATGCTGTACATGTACATGAGGGGGCCAAACTCACCAGGAGCCTCTGCTGCCTGCCCCAGGTCCTCCTCTGCCCCAAGCTCAGCCTGTGAGGAGCAGCACAGCCCTCAGTGCCTCTGAGAAGACACAGCCAGAGCACCAAGAACAGCTTTAACCCCAAGAACGCTCATGTTGCCACATCTGGCCTTTGGAAAAAAAAATACAAAACCAAACCAAAAAAGCCCACACACTCAATTTGTGCTTTTCAAGTTTCAAGAGACTCATACCCACTTGAGGAGCCAAAGTTTCTGCCAACCCTCCCTCTGTTTTAACTTGTCTTCATGGGTTTCATTTGCAGAAGGGGTGAAAACAAAAAACCCCAACACATTGGAAGGCTGGATACACTCGGTAAGATTTTATCCAAGCAGCTCAAACTAATGAAGAAAGATCATTAAAACCCCAAACTTTGAGTTAATACATTATTATACAAGTGCAATTCAGCTGCTATGCTAATAAAAAGCCTTTGGGGAATGAAAAACAAGCCAAACTGCAAAACACATAATTTATAATTCTACTGGTATTCTTAAAAACACACACACACAACAAAACAAGGAGAAAAAAAAATACTCAACACATTTTGTATTTGGCTTCCTAATCATTGTCACTTTTCAATTAGAAGAGACCTCATTCCATTTCTCTCTGTAATTTTCCCCAAGGGAAGTGTTATAAATGCACTCGGCTTTACAAGATGGGCATACTCAGCCTCCAAATGCAAAGTAAGGTCACACTAATTTAATTTTGCATAATTTTTATTCCAGAATACGTTTCAAACTAACAGGTTCAGACATCACATTTAAGTGACACAACCTGCTTTTCTGTATTTGCTGTCTAGACGCTGCAGCTCTGGGAGGCGGTCGGTCAAGCACACGTGCAACCGTTTTGCAACTAAGCATTTTTCCCCCAGATTCTCACCATCCTGAAACTGGATATTCGTGATCAAGTAAAATCACTTGTCACGTCCCATTCTTCAAGTTCACTGCTCACTTGCCACTTTAAACCACATGTGCCCTTGAATAAGGGTTTCACAGTAGATTATAGCGTTACATTACTGAATGACAGGAGACCCCGCTGCTTCCCAAAGCCTGTGGACCTCGCGGCCGCTCTCCTGCTCAAAGAGGTTTTTGGGGAAGGCAGCACATGCCCTTGCTACCCACACCAGGCTGCTGCTTGGCCACCAAGGTGATAAAGCTCTGAAGTATCTGAAATTTATGAAGATGGCAGCAGGTGCCAGCACGGAGGCACCTCACTGGTGCCGGGACACCCAGCCCTGCTTCTTCCACCAAAGCCCTTGATCACGGCTTGACAGGAGTGGCTGTGGAAAGGTGCATCTCCGAGCTTCCTCGAGTGCCTATGAGCAAAAGGCTCAGCACCCACAAGTTTAAAATTCATTGCTATTTTTGCAAGGAGAGCTACTCAGGTCAGCGATGACGCTGGGAGCGCTGAGCCCTGCGCACACACCGGCCGCAGGGGAGGTGAGGCTGTGACATGCTTTAAATGCATTTCCTTACTTTTTACAGCTGTGCTACAGTTCATAAAATGCTTACTATAAACTTTATTAATGCTCTTCCTTCCACAGTATCGCTGCTCAAGACAAATGCTCCAAAGCACTGGCAAATACAAAGAGGAGAAAAAAAATGATACACCTGCATTTTGCCGCAATAATTACATGTACTCCAGCCTATCATTTACCAGCGGCCAGAGCAGCTTTCAGACAGGGCCTCAGCCAAGACAACCGCCGCTTTCAGCCGGGTATAAAACACATCTGCAGGTCAAAACAGCTATCTGCAAGCTTCAGTTATAAATTATATATATTGGAATTACATATCATGTGAGAAGTGATGAGAAGGAGAAGCGAAATTACTCAGGCGATAATGGCTGAGCTGAACAAATGGAGCTGCACTGGTCACAATTCCTAAGAAGAAAATGTTTTAGAAAAATATGCCAGTCATCAAAAATGCTGTGGTACACCGTGCTAAAACCCAGGCCCGTTTTGCTGAGACCAAGTTAAAGCAAGCAGAGAATCCCCTGCAGAAAGAACACTTAGCTTCTATGTTCACTTTCACTTCCTCTGAGTATTTTTATCATTAAAACCCCCTTGGTTCTGACTCGAAACAGATTGCTGGGACAGTTCAAGCACGATGAGTCCGATCCCAAGCTCACGTCAACCATCAAAAATACACTCTTAAGGGTGCGGAGAAAAAACTCCTGCTTCATCTTCTGGTGGACACCAGCCCAGCATGAGGCAACCCAGGTCCCTGCTTCACCCCAGCCAGGATGAGGTACCCCTGGAGCAAGTCTTGCTGCTCAGTTAATGAGCCATTCGTTAATTTTTACCCAGGACTGATGGGATATGCACCTTGGCTTCTGGATGCTCCCACAACAGTCCACTCAGCATCAGAGCCCCATTATCACTCGTTTTATTAGCATTCTTTGGGAAAATACAACTGAAACTCTATTTTGAGGTGGCTCTATGTGCATGAAAAAGAGAAGAGCTGTTAATAGAGGCAGACAAAGCCTTCATCAGGCTTTGGGAATGCCGGGCACAGCCTCACTGCTATGGGGAAACTTCCAGCATTACCCCAACCATCTGCAATAGCACAGGTCATAGGAAAGGCAAAAAAGTGGGTTTAAAATGAAAGCTTAACTCAAGTGGTTTCCCTAATCTAGAAACTGATGTGAATTTGAGCAGCAGAACAATCCAAAAGGAAGTGAGTAAGAGTCAGGGAGACCAAAGAGAGGCTGACAACGTAGATTCTGCTATTTCAGAAGTTTCAGAGAACTGTGGCAATCGCATTTCCCCCTGAATCACCACTATGCCCTCACTGCCCACACACGGGCAATGGCTTCCAGCCAGGCTCGTATTTGATCCAGCCTCGGGTTTTTGCCCACTGCAGTTCAATGACTGTCTTGTTGAAGATCTTCCACAAACATCTGCAATCCAAGATAACAGGAGTCCTTGTCTGTGCTGGGGTGCTACTCTGCAACCCAGCTGTATGGGAATTTCCAGACTGGCCATTTTCCACCATACATAAGGACTACTTTTAAACTAAATGCCACTGATGTTCCTAAAGAAACATCCTATAAGTGCCTAATGCAAGAATTAAGCAACCCCGCCACGTACCATGCTTTCACCTCTGATCTTCACTTTCTCCAACACACAACACCTTTTACACCAAGACTAGATGGGATGGTTTTGTACAGAGATTCCTCCTGCTGCCTAACAAGCCTCAATAAAATGGGCAGAAACAAATTGAGACTCTTCTGACTTTCCTGTTGAAGTACAAAGAGATGTAATCAGGTCTTGTACAAACCTGGGCAGCATCTCTCTAGCCTCCTGAAGACACAGGCTAAGGATGACTTCCAATGGCATGCAGCTTGAGTTCTCTAGCCCCATCTTGCCCCTGCAGCACCCCTGACAGCAGGGCCTGTGTGGGTTTCAGAGCAAGGCTTTGCCCACTGAGATGGGCACACTGCAGCCTCCCTCCCTGCTCAGGCAGCAGAGCCATAGCCTGTGGATGAAATCAGTAGACAGATATAGGGGGTTGGCAATGGGGAATGATGTAATTAAGGTCCTCAGGAAGCCAAAGAGAGAAAGCAGCTACAGCAAAGCTTGGCATGGGAGATGCACCACCCAAGGCAGAGGATTGCTCACCCTGACCCCAGAGACCTAGATCAGCTGCCAAGTGGTGAGCCCAGGATCCCAGTCTGTCCACTGCAGAGGGATAAAGTCTCCCCGAGTCACTCAGTCCAGGAATGAGACCCAGCTCTGACTCATCCTTGCCAAGGAGCCCAGTCCCTCCTGGGACTGCAATAGGAGCACGGATCTTGGTGCAGGCGTGGAGCCAAAGAGCTCACCAGCACAGGATGCAATTACTGGGCACAAACCTATTGGCATGAACAGAAAACCCACAGCACAGGGCACCCGAGCCCTCTGCCAGCAGCCAGCCCTTGGGCAAACACGTGCCTCCTGTGGGATGGCAGCACGGTACCTGTCAACATCATGCAAAGACCTAGGTGATGCTCAAGAGAACGGAGCTGAGAAAAGCATTTTGCTTTCTACCCCTAGAGCCCTTGCTCCAACTATGAAGCAGCATTTTCTGCTCCTTGTCATGCACGGCCGCTTCGTGGAGAGCCTGTGGTTATTTATGGAGCCTGGTTCACGTGGGTGACTCAGCACCGTGATTCAACAGATTCTAGTTGAGAGCTCGCAGCGATGTGGAGCAGGACAGCTCGATGAGGACCATCCCACAGCAGCGCCTGCTGAGCAGCACCAGCCTCCAGCACAGCCCCTGAAGACTGGGACAACGGGGCCACATACAGTCCTGATGCCTACGAGATCTGTAAATGAATTGCTGCCTACCACTGGCTAAATATGGTGGCACTGTAATGTCACACTGCATGTCCCAGCTTCTTCTGTAATCCTCAGGGATTTAGGATAAGTTCAACTGACTGCAATGCTCCATCCTCCACGCACCACCACCACTCCAGAAAGGACGATCTCTACACACACATAGAGTCTTTCCAGACAATGGCAAAATTAACCAGATGAATTAATAAAAAGTGTTCACAAATCTGCAGCGAGCACTTTCATCCCTGAGTTTCCATTAGCACCTCCGATATCCACAGAGCTGCCCCGGCTGCATGACTCAAGAGCAAGACGCAGCAGAGATGTGCACAGCCCTGACTGCAGTTCCCTCTCCTCCCAGTTTTCTCATCTTTTCATCCACCTCCACCCTTGGGCATCTTCTGTTTGAACAGGTTCCTTGTAGCCCTTGATGGCAGTGCTCTAGTTACATAAAAAAAGCATGTAAAAGACATAAATAAGAGTACAGCTACTTTTCAACTGAGCATGTGCAGGGAGGCGTGGGGGGAGAAATGGAAGTCCAGATCAGACTGGTATTGGAGATAATTTGAAGCTTAGAGCTGAAGAGCACCCCATGCATCCTCCCTCCCTGTCTGTAAGTCCCCAAATTCTGCACTTACAAGCTTTGTGGGATGCCAAGTAGGGATGCTCAAGGACTTCAGCCAAGAACACTTTCAGGCCAGTAACCTTAAAGGCTTCTCAACAAGCCTGTGCAGCTCCTCAAAGAGCAAATGGAAAACAAGTCTTGGAATAAAGGTGGACCAAGGTCCCCTTCTTCCAGCATCAATGTCTGTCAGCATCCAAAACCTGTGCTGCTTAATTAGCATCCTTATAGCAAGCATCCTTCCCTGCTGCTGGTCCAGAGGTCCCTGCCTGCTCCCCTACCCACTCATGGGCTTTGATAGGCAGAGGATATGATCCAGCATTTTCTCCAACAGACCTGGGCTGCCGCCTTCGCACGAAACATATTGCCAAAGGGTAGGCTGAGACACTGCCCTAAACTAGAAGTGATAGGTCTGACTTTCAGCCATTCTCAGCACCCACATCTTTGGCCAAAGGCAGCAGCAAGGGTATGTGCTTGAGCACCAGCAGGCTGCAGAGGAGGAGGAGAGACACCCTTATCCACTCTGTCAGATACTTGACAGCCCAACCAGCTCCTCTCCCCAGTCTCCACTGACATTTCAGAGCACCACAGCTTCAGCAGTGCCCAGAGGCACCATTAAGAACAAGAAGACAAGGACAGTCCTTGCCATGAACAGCTGAGAGCCTACCGCTACCTTGCGTGCCCCAATAATTAGGGCACAAAACAAGTCCTCATCACTTTTGGCAAATGAAAGCTGAGGACACCCTGTACTGCCCTGCCTTACACATACCGACATGATGTCCTTTGCAAGCAGAGAACCAGAAAGGCCAGAGCTGACAGTACTGAGTGGGTCTGCAACAGGCCTGGACCAAAGCAGGGTGCAGAGCTGGCCTAAGATCTGCCCGGTCCTCGTGCTCAGTTTAGAGCCCTGCCTGCCTCAAGAGCTTGCATTCATGCCTGTCAGTTGTGAGCATGCTGTCAGAGAGCAGGGGGTCGATGTTACAGCAAAATTTGGGCATACTCTGAAGCAGCATGTGGCTCCCTGGAAGGAGCCGAGGGTTAAACTCAGCAGAATCAAGTCCAGCCAAAGTGTGGTTGTTATGCCAGATGCTCATCAAAGCCTCTGTAAAAGGATGTGGGTTAAGCAATGTAGCCAAAGAGTGGACCTCATTTTTTCTACTCAAGGTTAAAGAATGTGAATTTGAGAAGAGTCATCTGAATCTAGTCACCCTTCTATGATTTTAGTAGGGACTAAACTCACAACTCCTCAGTGGGCAGCTGCTGGGGCTCGGACTCTACAGTGTCGCATAGGAGAGGCAGAAGGGTCATCAGTGGGACCATGTCTGACCATGGCCCCTCGCATGGAGGAAAATACCCTGGCACAGCAGGAACACAGCCCAGTGCAAGCAGCTCCGCCCCGGTGCATCCTTCCCAGCCCTGCTTGGAAAAGGGACATGCCCATTATGCTAAACAGTACATTTGAACTGCTCTAATTTAAGCAAGAACCATAACAGCTCCAGGCAACAGCTGGAATCCAAAGGCTGCCAGAGAGGGTGCAGCACCAAACACTGCTCCTGCTTCACAGAGCCCATTTCATCCACCAGATGCCAAGCTCCACTCGTTAAAGAGACCAATGTTCTCCCTCTCGGAGACTGTGGATAAGGAAGAAGAGATGAAAGAACAAAGAACTTCAGATGGCAGATTACTCACCCTCCGCCGCTCGTCTGTTAGGTCATCTTAGAAACAATCAGACCAGGCAAAGTCATTACTGCAATATTCGTGTACTAGCATCTGCTACATTTATCTCCCAAATAATACCTCCATAAAACCACATGCGAAGGGCCCATCAGATTGTCAGCAATTTTATTTGTTTACAAGGCAGCAGGGGAAGTACTGGAGATAGATACAGAATACGATCTTGATCTTGCCACTGCTGGTCCTAATCAGTAGCATCTTGAAGCTGGAGCTGCAGCAGCAACACTGAGGCATCAAAGAGAGCAGGATCAGGCTCATGACAACAGGCAGGAGAGTTGGGAAGAGCCCACTGGATTTGGTCCTGCTTTATGCATTATCAGTAGACTTAACAACTAAATTGCTTTTCCAGATTCAATATGGCCAGCTCTGCTGTAACAAGCAGAAACAATGCCATGTGAGCTAGTGATGGCAGGCTGAAAACGGGGCAGGAGGGCACAGAGCAAGTGGGACTCAAAAGGAGCCAGTCTGAGAAAAGATACTCCTGAAAAATGGGTGATGGGGCCCCAAGAAGTCATGCTCATAGTGTGAATCCTTGGGCCATAACTGTGCATTTAATACTGTTGGTTTTCTTCATTTGTCACCCCGGGTAATCAAGCATCACATCCTCTGAGTCACTGGCAAATGACGGCCTCATCCTGCACCCCCACTCCCTTTTTCTGTTTGTTTTAAAGGAAATGGTCCCATTTCATGCTTAGAGCCACAGGATCATCAGACTGGTCAGGCCTCAGAAAATTTTCTAGTCCTTAAAACACAGTAACTGTTCCAGTCACAGCACTGTGCCTGTTTTCAAATGTGACCTCCCTGAGCTGGCATGGCCATGGTGGCAGCTGTGGGGAGTGGGACGTGCATTCAAGGGCCAGAAAGGCAGGATGGCACAGCAGCACTCAGCTTTTACAGGGAAACTGCAAACCTGAGAGTTGGGGTCAGCAGCTCTTTCAGCTGGGACACCTCCTGGCTCTGAGCTGGGATCTGTCAACCAGAGACTTGTTTGGAGAAACTCCTAAAGACATTAATCAGCTCCTCCAGAGCAGTGAGAACTAACAACGTTCTTTGGGACGCTCAGATTCTCTAAAATTTTGCATACACCAAGCCCTTCTCTCTCTTTTTGTGCTCATTTCTTTCACCTTCCCCTTTTCCAGGATTTTGAGACACTATATTTTATGCACAGTAAGTCTGATCCCAGCCTACTGAGATGACTGGAAGGAGTACCTTGCTTTTGAAGTTACTCCCAAAGGTAAGGACAGCTAAACTGGATTAAAAGGATAAAGTAATTTCGATTTTGCACTTAAAAGATAGGTAAATTTGCTTGCTCACTAGAAAATGTTGAGCAGGGCTCATGGCACCCACCAAGCTGAGAACACCCAGAGCATCCCCTGCTCCCCAAGAGGCAGCACAATGGAGTCTACCCTGGATGATGCCTGGAGAAGGGGCAAGGGCAGCGCATCACCCACCCCTTTGAATACAAGCATCCAGAGAGGGACACAGAACAAAAGTTTACAGTTTGCAATCATAAACAGCATGAACCAGAAAAAAACCCCACCATCTACCAAAAACTGAGGGAAAAAACCACCGCACACAATATCCGGATCAGATCCTGCCAGCTGACTCTGAAAGGCCAAAGAGGTTTTGTTTGTCAGGGGTATTTATACAGCTAGTAAAAATAAACACATTAATAAATAAGTATTTTCGTATACCCTGGAAACACTCCTGATCAATATGTGGCTTGCTACCATAGAGGTTTTTTTATTCCTTCCACCCGGCAGAAACTCATGACAAAGGAAAGCACATCTCATTTATGAACTTAGCTATAAATACTTTTGCTAACTGCCATTTAGGAATTTCATTTCCTGCTTGAGCAAGTCCTGTTGAAAGAGGCAATTACCAAATTTGTTTCTAGTTATAGAAATAGATGTTTGTCACTGCCCACATCTGTTTCGACAGACAAATTGCCAGTCGTGGACTCTCCAAGGAGAGCAAGTGCTCCATCCAGGGAGGGCTTTGCCACCTCTCTAGGAAGCTAACAGCAATTACAGGGATTGGGTTTCTGATTCCAACTTCGTCTGAGCCCCATCTCCCACTGCAACGGAGCTGCCTGGCACTGACGGGGCACCTGCAGCTTCACAGTCATCCACAGCACCACGTCACCCAGCACCCGTCATCGGCAGCATCGCAGCCTGCTCCCTCCTCCTGCTGCTGCAGAGACACTAGGGAATATGCCTTTCATTAATCACCAGGCCCATCAAAACAAGGCAACTTCAATTCAGCAGGTCACGAGGACCCAGGACGCTGCATTTGTCGTGTGCACAGCAAGGCAGGCAGCAGCAAAGTGTTCTCTTCGCCCACAGAGCGCTGAGGTGGCGCAGCCTTTCCTGCTCCGGGTGGGACACCCCACCACACAGCGGCTAGATGGGTGGTTATGGCTGTCATCAGCATGGATCTCAGCCTCTCCTGGCTGAACACTGTGTATACTGGGTTTTACTGGGTCTCTCTCTCTCCGAAGTCCTCCCTTTCCACTTCCCTTCATCCTGGATGTTCTCTAGAAAGTTTCCATTTCCGCTTATTCCTGGGAAGACCATTCATCGGCTGACTCCCAATACACTTTGCCACGGCCCTGCCAGAGCCAACCACAGCTCAGGTGCCCCAGTGCCAGCACCGAAACCCCAGCACATTGCCCAACAAGTCCTGTGGCATCACTGCTGGAGTAGGGACATCCTGAGGGGACACAGGGACAAGTAGCAACACCCATGAACTCACACCCAGCACCCAGTTCATGGATGCGTCAGGGCCAGAGAGATCCATGAAACACCATGAGCTGTGGCCAGGGAACCTCAGCTCCTTCAGCATTCTTCCAGGTGAATCACCCACACCACCTCACTTATCAACCCAGTGCAGCCCTGAGGAGTCCACCAGCATTTGGGAGCAGTGCTGGGGATCCTGCCTTGCCCTCATCCTGAGTCCACAGCTCCCCGGGGTCCCTGGGACACACACCCAGGGCAGCAGTGCCACAGGGGCTGCCCCGGCTAGCAGACGGGTGTCGAAACACAGATTGAGCAAGTTGGCCAAGGCCACACGGGTCATGGCAGGGCTGTAACTGTGACCGGATTTCCTCAGCCCCGGCCAGAGCCAACCAGCCCCACACCTCTCCCTTCTCTGCTGCTTCTTAAGCGCCATTATCGTCTAGATCATTTTGCAGCTTTTGCTCACAGAAGGGGTGACCTTTCACAAGGTAAGTTACTCCCATGGAACAAGGACAATGTTAAGTTCCAGACATAATTATGCACTGCAGAAAAAAATAAGTAATATGCAAAATGCATGCAAATGTCCTGACATGCACACAGCATTTGGTCACTGCAATACCCAAGCTCAGTTCTTGAACTGGTCTGAACACCACCAGATGGGAGAGAATGCATGTGCATACTCTCACACAGAGATGTGAAAAAAATGTTATATTTATATATACACACACCAGAGCGAATGGGGGAGGTGAGTAAAACCGCCCCAAAACTGACAAAATTAAAGGTAATAAATTTACTTCCACCTCAGCTGTAGCAACAGCCTGAGAAAGGTTTTTAACTCCTACAGCAGATATGCTGGAAAGTCTGAGTTTTGTTGCAGCATTTTGCATTTGTGAGTTTTCAAGCAGGCACAGAAGAAGCTGCTCTGCCATGTCCGACCCAGCAGAGACGGGTTTTGGAGGAGAGAGCAGGGCTGGGTTCCCATGGCCGCCCCATCCCCTGGCACATCTGCATCTCTCCTGCCTGCCCCATTGTCCCCAGCACCCCCTGTCCCCCCTGCCCGCCCCATTGTCCCCAACACCCCGGTCCCGTCCCCTGATGGCAGATTGATGACACGGGCCGGCGGTGCGGAGCCGACCCCTGAGGTCAGCCCCGACAATGGGGTCTGGGGGCGGCTGGAGGGAAGGGGCCGCGGGGGTTCGGAGCCCCCTGGCTCGCCCATCCCCTCCGCCCAGCCGAGCTCTCGCCCGGCTTTTGAAGCCTCCTCGGCGGCCCCGCCACCTGCCCCGGGGACCGGGATGCTCGGGCCGGGAGCGGCTGCGGGAGGACGGGGAGGGGGGTGCGGAGCGGAGGGGAGGATTATCCACGGCCACAGCCTGTCCCCCTTTTCAGTGCATTTAACAATAAAGCAGTAGCTATAGCAACGGGGTTAATTAATGCATCCTATTTGCATAACTAAAACTCCGAACCCATTCAAACCTCGCCGATATTTTCATTCTTAAAGCCGGCCTGCGAGGCTGTGCCCCTGTGGCGAGGGGATCCCAAACACNGAATTAGCATTTGCAAATAAGCATGCGGGAAGGGACAGGGAAATGCTGAAGTGCCCTTCAAAAAAAGATAAAACAGGGGAAAAAGTGATTTTCAGCGATGGAGTAGAGCGCATTCCGAGGCAGAGGGGTAAGGAGATAGGCAATGTAAAGGGTTCAGACTATCGTATAACCAGAGGGGGAAATGTCTTCTCACCACAAACATGCATCTGCATGATGTCTAGACAGTCATAAAAAGGGCAATTAAAGTACTGCAGGCTGCAGTAAGCTAATGTCTCCTCTCCCAGTCTAAACAGTTGAAACATACTGTACTAACTTCGAAAAAAAAATATATAGGATAGAGAGAAAAGGACAAGTTTAAGGAAAAAAATGTTTTGAAACTCAGTTTTAAATAAGCCAGTAAATTAATTCAACCTTGTCAAATCTTTGCCTTATAACATATCAAATATTCTGCCTGCGTCCTGTCTAGACTGCGATAACAAAGGGCATTTAAAGCCCTGCAAGATGCGCTGACAGAGTAGCCATTTAAAGATGCAGTATTGCTTTCTCCATCTAAAACGATTTGTCAGATGGAGTTAAAATGAAAATGATAAGTAATCACTCTGGTTCACAACCATTTCAAAAGGAAAAAACCACAAAAACCCCACAGCTCATAGATATAAATCCCACTAAAATCATTCCAATGGGATTTGTTTGGCCTTTTTCTTTTTTTTTTTTAGGGCATTTGCTTTTTTTATTTATTTTATTTTGTTAATCTGAGATGTCACTAGCTTCCTGCAGCACACACGTTTCTAAACAGGAGTATATTAAGTCTGGAAAAGCCAGCTCCGAGTATCAATTGATTTACTGATACAAAATGATGACTTGTGGAGAGACACTATTATAACTCCAAGGGTTAACATTGAAAAGGATTTATTTACCTAAAAGCAAAAGAATAAACGATCTCATATAAGATAAACTGGCCAGTTTCCATCACTGATACAGTTCAGTCTGGGCAGTCACTGGCCTCAGGAGAAGTTAGAGCAAACTATTTGGGTGTGCACAGCATGGGATTTTTTACTGAGAAAGGACAGTTTTCTGGAAAAAGCAAACCCAGACATCATCCTGTCTAACATAAGAAACATTCTCCTCCCTTTCTGAGCTTTATCAGCTGTTGGGGAAAAAATAATTTAAAAAAATATATATAAAATAGCTGATCTGGCACAACAGAAGGGCTAATGCTGCCCACGATGGAGGATGTGCCCTCACAGCTACCCTGCCTAGAGCCACCTTGAACCAAGCACAATCCTGGCACAGCCAGATGCCCCTAGCAAGGGAGGGGGACCAGGGTGTGCCCAGTCCCTGGTTCAACCACATCACAGTCACTTACTGGGGGAGGGGGGGTGTCAAAACCAGGTTGATCGCACCCTCTGCTCCTCACCCTACAGCATCCCACCACCACCTCCTTTGCACCTCCCTCTGTCTCCCCACCCTTGTTTCTTAATTATTATTTTAATAAGACTGTTTCCAACTTCACTGTTCATTCCGCAATAGCCCAAGGGCTACAACTGTTCATTAGACAGAATTTCTGCTTTAATTGCACTGACACAGATGTGTAGGTTATCTGGAAGAAATTACTAAAATGAGCAGTAAAGAATGGGGCTGGATGCTTTTCTTCCCTTATGGAGAGTTTAATTTATTTCTCCCCATACAAGCAGCATCATTTCGGTGCATTGCGGGTTCGCAGAGGAATTAACCCCAAATTGGTCCCATTGCCATGGTGCGTACAGGTGTGCTTTGCTCCTCACACTGCACCAGGATTTCCGGGGGGGGCGGGGGGAAGAACAGGTTTGCCCTCCTCAGGGCTGCAGATGTGGTGTTGGGAGAGCTGACACCTCTGGACCCACAGAGTCTGCAGCACAGCCCCTCCACAGATGCACAGAGCAGAGCCCAGCAGCAGCCCCACTGTCCCAGGACAGGAGCAGGTGGCTGACACCTGCCCAGCTGACATGTCTCCAGCATGGCCAGTGGGGTGGTCTATGTCCTGGCTGTGTCCTCCAGGCAGTGCATGTTGATGATGTTAACCTGAGAATGGAAGTATCTGAAACCACCAATATAGCTATAGGGGAGAAGGTCAAGCCTTGGCCTGTAACTTGTAGGTTTTGCCATAAGGATAAAACAAGGTCCCTGATGAATGTTTGGCTCCGTGTTCCCACCACTTTCAGTGGCTCCAGAATCACAACCCCTTGGAAAGATGCTGAAGCACCAAACCCTGGTGGGGCAGGAGGCAATGCCACCACCGCCCAGCAGCTCATGTCCATCCCCGCACCACCACCAGAGGTGCCAGCACCGGGGTGGGAAATGGGCTCCCTTAGTCCCATCTCATGCTCTGTAAAGAGGTAAATCACCAGACGCAGAAAAAAGTCATTCTTCTGCTCAACAGCACCCAGGCTTCAAACCCGCCACGGTTGTGCAGCTGTCAAATCAGCCATGGAGTTTACATGAACTTCCTCTGCAATTCATGTTGGCGAGAGCCAGACACATAATAGCCTTGGATTCACAGAGAAAGAGCTGCCAGTGTTATTTCTATTTAAAACCTCTATTTGAGCTTCATACACTCATTCTTTACACACAATACACATGCACATACACACAAAATGCAGAAGTGAGCCAGATCCAGAAGCATTTCACTTCAAGAGCACTGCCTAATAGCGATTGCAGGTTTTGGCTCTCTCTTATATTTAACAGATTTTAATTCAATAATAAAAAGTATGAACCTGCCAATTTTTTGTTATGTCTTCTTGCCAGGAAAAAAAAAACAACAAACAATCATGCAAGAAATTTGCTACCAACTTATTTATCGACCCGTTCCCTGCCCCTTACCTCCCACTCCCCAGGCAAGGGCTGCTCTCCTGAGCAGTAGCACAAAGCACCCTCCAGGCCAGGTGAAGGCTGAAGCTGCTGGAGCACTCAGCCAGCCAAGGGTGGGCTGGGATAGGGGGACACGCAGATGTACAGCAAGAGTTCAAGTCCCATCTCTGAATATGTCTAAAAGTCATTAAAATTGTCTCCTTCAGCAAAACTCATCTTTGATTTAAAGGAGTGGAAAAAAATTTTCATAAATGCTTCATGTCAAAAAAGTCTGCATGAAGGGAAAAAACCTTTTCTTTGTTGCTAGGGGACTTACTCGCTTTGTAAAATTCCACCATTGTATTTTAACAAAACCTGAAACTGAAGCATCTCATGTGCTAAAAAATCAAGAGACAGAGCACACCAGTTCCATCCTTCATCTGTAAGTACTTTGCTCAGGCCCAACTTTGTTTTGTACCTTGGTCCTCGATGCTTTTTGGCAGTTTGCTCCAGACTTACTGGCAAGGGCTAAAAGGTTTCTATTTAGCTGGTGTCAGCTGAGCATCTGTGCCTGCAAGAACCAGAGTGGGGGTGATCCCGACTGCATTTCAAAAGCACATTTCTTTTTGGGAACTGCCACAATAATTTTAAATCTAGGCATGTGTGGGTAGTGGGGTGACCCCCTCCAGAGGGGTCCCCGCTGCAGTCCCGAGTGCAGCGCCTGATTCTGGGGCAGATTCTTGACCAGCGGAGGGGAAAGGAGCTGGGAACGCTCCCTAACCTGTGACCCTGATAACAAAAGGCAGGGAGAGCGTCTAGACCTCCAGTCTGACGGGGAGTGAAGGCGAGCATTGTGCTGCTGGCACACAGGGGCTGCCTCAGACAAGGCAGGCACACAGCGCTGCGGGACGGGAGCAGCCGTGCAAACCCAGCTGCAGCCGCGACAGGATCCCCCCAAAACGCACCCGGTTCCTGGGGGAGTTGGCCATGCACAGCCCACCCTTCTCGCCAGCACAGGCTTTAGTGGCAGCTTGCAGGGCAGCTTCCAGTTCCCAGCGCACTGGACCCTGTGGAGATGAAGCTCATTAGAGCCCTGAGTTTGCCTTTGCCTCCATGTATTTCACACACACCATCCTCACACTCCCAAACCCAGCTATCCCGTGGATCGACAACAGGACATAGCAAAAACATATGCTCCTTCCACAGAGCCTTTATTTTCTGCTTTCTCTGTCTCAGTTAAAAGAGGACAAACCAAGATGTTCCCTCTCTGCAAAACCTAGAGATCAGCTCAATACTCAGAAAAGCTGAAGTCAAGACCTGGCTCTACCACATATTTCTTGTGTGACTCCAGACAAGCCCCTTGGCTCCTCAGTGCTGTAGGTCCCAAATGTAAAAATATAAATACCCTAAATAAATGCTAGAGCTAATGGCAGGTTACTGCCAGGGAACTGCATGAAGAGAAAACAAAAGACCTATTAAGAAGCTCTCCTTCATCTCTGCCAGAAAGAAAACACTATTACCCAGTGCTTAAAAAGATGCATTAAAGGCAAGAGGGTAGCGGGGGTTTAAGGACATCCCTGGCAGAGCAGCAGGGGAAGTGCTCCCGGCCAGCTGCCCCCAGGCACCCTCAGGACAAGGTTTTCCCAGGATGGTCCCACGCCCCGGCCATGCCCTTGGCCATGTCCTGACCATGGCACCACAGGCAGCAGGAGCAGCACCTTCCCCTGACAGTGGGGCTGGTCCCACACCCAAACACACCAACCTGGGGATTAGAACTTTTGGCAAAACAAAAATTATTAGTTTCACTCTTCCCCAAGGAAGGACAACTATCTCTTAGAAATCAGGTTTTCCACCAGAAGATGTGCTCCAATCCAGCTACACAGAAAGTGAAACCAGAGGCACCCATGTGCACAGAGGTGGTGGCACCGGTGTGGTACCACCCTGGGCATCAGCAGCACTTACACGGGACCTGAAATCCTGGGTACGACCAGCAGCCACCTCCACTAGCTGCAGGGTATGCTCCATCCTTCTGCCACCTCCAGGTTGGACCTTTAGAGTTATCACCTGAAGCCAAGCAAAAACAGCCCCAGCAGCTGAGACAGTTTATAGAGCCATTGAAAGGCCACCCCCTTCTGATGAGAGGTGAACTATTAACAGCTGATGGTGAATACACTGAATTCAGAGCAAGAGAGAAGTTTTATTATCCTGGTAGCCAATCCTTCACTTACACTCCCTATCACACCCATACCTTTCTACCTGAAAAAAAAAGGTGAAGGACAGCGAGTTTCTTCTCCCCCTGCCTCCATCACTTCCTACCCCATTACCAAAACATCATTCCTCCTGCAGCAGCTCCTTCCCCAGGTGCTCCAGGTCCTCAGGGACCCTCAGGCACCAACGCTGCCTGCAGAGCTGGGAGCTGCGGCAAGATGCCACCAGCACCTGCACTCTCAGCAAGGTCGAGCCCAAACTTCCTCGCAGCTCAGCACCTGCCATGGCAGCAGCTCAGCTTCTGACAACTGCGTGTGATTTATTTTTGGTACACATGCACAGGGAGACTGAGAGATCCTACACTGGGATTTTATCAGCAGTATGCAGCTATGGAAACAAACCCATTTAGACTAATATAACAAAATCCCCAAACCCACAACAATAAAATAGGGAATGATGCATATGGGCATTTTCACAGGGGAGCATTGCAGTGAACACAGAGCATGACCCAGCTCCTGGCAAACGTGAGGTCTGGGAACTCGGACAGAATGCACCCAAACCTCTAAGAAATCAGCAGACCATGCATTTTCATCTAGTTGCTTTGTGAATTTTGTTCTGTGCAAACCCTCCACGCTGCTCTTTGATTCCAAAGAGTTCAAGGACTATATCTCCTAAATCAGGTGAGTTGCTTCTTGGTGAGGGCATCTCCTCTTCAACCTCCATACCCATTTCCAGCCACCCTCTGTGAGCAGCGGGAGAGCTGACACAAAACCCAGCAGAAACTGCAGAACCCCTTTTTGCTCCTCATGTCCCCAAGGATGGCAGACCCGACTGTTCCCTGGTGCACAGCTTTAGCAGGCTGCGGCTCAGCCAAACTGATCCCCTCTCAGCAGGCAAGAGAGATCCACATCACTGACAGAAATTCAAGAGTCTGGCATCCACACCGGAGACATCCAGGAGTTACCAGGAACATGGTGGAATAGTTTCAAAACCCAAGATAAAAAAAGCAATGGAAGCTAAACCTCCCTTGAGTCAGTCTCGGGTGGTGCTCCCTGCCCAGGGCTTGTGTTCTGACCCAGTGTGTGCAGGGTTTTAGCCCAGGTGACACAGTGATGGGCACGGGCATCTCTCCCCACAGTTTCCAGCTCCGCAGGCAACACCACGACGCTCCAGCAGGAAACGGGTGGCCGTGTCTGGCTATACTGGCCCAGGCAGTAGCTGCAGACAAGGACCCAGACAACAAAGACAGGCAAAAAGCCATCTCATAGAGGCAACCATGTCTGGCAGACTGCGGCTTTCAGAAGCCCAGGGAGACTTTCTGGCCATGCACTGATGTCTGCAAACACAGCTCCTCGCTGGGCACACAGTTAAGACAGCAGCGAGATCACCAAAGCATCCTACAACATACTCCAAATAGTATCCATCAAGATTAAAAACCCCCGGAGAGTACAAGAGCGTGGCAAAGGAGCAAGCAACTATGCAGGGAACAACTCTAAAACAACAGCAAAAATATATTTAATTTTCTGTTATTTATATTCTAAGAAAACCGCATGTTTTCACTTGCATCTTTGCCTCCCTCCCTGATGCACAAACATCCACACAAAATGGGACAGGGAACACCAGGGGAAGCAGGAAGAGCAGCACAGCCAGAACACATCCCTGCTCACACGCTTTCCAAAATCACAGGACAAGAAAACGGGTGCAAGTTTTACAACAGTCGAGCAACAGCAAACACCTTTTGCTAATGTGAAAACGCCCCGAGCTACGCTGCTCAGAGCAGCTGACACTGGGGCTCCCTCCACCCGCCTCATCTGCTGAAACCTCTTGTTTGAGGCATTAATATAAAATAAATATAAATAAATCATTGACTGCTGCAGAACAGCTTTCCTACAGACTGGCATCAGTGTCCCGGGACCGGGGCTGTGTCTGCCCTGCATGCACCGGCTGCTCCCGGACCAGGCTCCTGCCTGATGTTTGCACCATGATAATGCTCCTGGTGGGACCTGAGGTGTCTTACAGGTTTTCTGCATAAGCAAGGATTATTTTGATGTGCAACCAAATCGTGCCACCAGGCTGGAAATAGAGCAATTGAAATAATTCTTTTTTGCCTTATTTTAGATTATGACTTTTACTGATAGATGCTTGATAAAAGCCTAATGAACGATTTGGAGGTATTATAAGCATGTTAAAGATCTGAGTGTGGTTATAAGCCAAGGTCAGAAGCTCTATTGACTTCCCAGGCTCTATAACAATTGATTAGTCATTTATTAAAATCATTTATTCACCACTTGTTAACACTTTATTTAGTCGTTTTTTCCGCAGCAGGCTTGGGACAGCACATTTGGGCAAAGACATCTTACTTTTGAGTAAGATTCAGAATTGAGAGAGAGACCCATAATTGTTATAGCCATGTCTTTGTAAACCAGAAAAGGCTCTTTTTCAGCTCAAATCCAGCAGCCTGGTTCAACAGGGCTCCAGATGCCTGGTTTTGTCTGCCCTGAATATAGGAAGCTCCTGCCACAGTAATCAGAAGTTTGACATGCCATGATTCAAAAATATTCAGGTTGCCAAACTACTTTCACAAAATACAGTGAAAGTTTTCTTCCTCAGTATAATGATGCTCATTAGTTTGCCAGAGTAATAGCAAATGGAAGAGTATTTGTGTTTTAAAAAGACACCAGCTTTTGAAGATATTTCTACACTGAACAGCAGAATAAAAAAAATCCCATTGAGGATTACCAAAGTGCAGGCAGCTATTGATGGACAAAAAGTGCCAGGTTTGCACAACCAGCCTCTGAAGACACGGCTGCATCCCCCCTGCCCCCCCAGCAGCAGGTACCTGCTGCTCTCAGGGCAAGGCCACGTACCACCCGTTCCGTCAAGCAAGTAACCAGGGTGTTTATAGTACAGCAGCTGCAATCATGCAATCAGCCTTCATAATTAGAGCTTGGCAACTCTTGAAATACTTCACTTACCCAGTTTACCTGGAAAGGTGCGACCTAAACATTCAGTGCCTGGAGATATTTGAAAGAAAAACAGAAAGCATCCGTCAGTGATGGGAGCCACCTCCGACCAGCTGCAACACACACCCCAGCTCCCCTTTGGGGACCCATCCTTGAAGAGCTCCCCTGTAGCCAACCATGGTTGACACCTGCACCCAAGCCTACCACCTCCATAAAAGCCATGAGCACCAAAAGCACTACAAGCTGGGTCTCTCCACTCCCGGTAAAGGCCCCACATGCTTTCCCACACCAGAAGTTGCAGCACAAGGTCCCATCTCCAGCCATGCCACTGCACAGGCCTCCCCAGGACACAGGATTCCTCCAGCACTCGCAGCCAACTCGCCTGATAACTTCCTGAAACCTTATGAAGGTTTGCAAAGTTTTTGGGATCACTGAGCCCACCCCAGAGAACTTCCTGCCACATCCAACAGTGACAGACCCCAGTCCATGGCCCTGGGCAGCACTGTGTGCTTCAAGGCACAGCTTTGTCATGTGCTGCCTCGTAGATGAGCCTTGGTACGAGCTCAGGGTTTCCTCACATCCCAACCTCAGTCTGAGGCAGAGGCTGTGGGGTGCTGAAGAGGAAGACTCACAGAAAAATCTTGCCCAAAACCCCAGATGCAGTGCCCAGCAGAAGTATTTTCAAGCAAAGAACAAAGCAGCCACCTCATGAGTTCTCTCTCGCCTGTCAGCAGTAGTGCATTACTATCTGCAGAACTGATGAGATGATGGGACATGGATCCCCCTTCCCCAACCCCACCAGCACCACCTCAGCACCAGACCAGCTGTGACCACCACTGGCTGGGTGAGCACCCTGCATTCCCAAAGGGGATTTCACTGGAGAAAAACTGCATGCAGCACTTTTTTTTATGAAGCTCGTAAGAACTGTCTGTCACTGATAATGGTTAATTGGTGCTAATTAGTACCTGCCACAGTCTGATGCCAAAGGAGTCCTACTGGCCTATAAAAGCGGCCTTTAACCCAAGAGCAAGGGAGGCTCCTGGCTGCCAGACACACCAAACCAAAGCTGCTGCTCCTCCTGCTGCTCCTCCTGCTGCTCCTGCCTCATCTCCCACTGACAGAGCTCCAGGTACCAGTGCAGAGCAGGCTGGGAGGTTCAAGGGGTTATAGTATCACAACATTCCTCCCAAACAAAGCTTTAAAAAGTTATTTTCCATGCACCTGAGAGGACAGAGATAAACAACAATTTCACCACAGGAAAAGATTACGAGTTAGAGAGTTGCTGGAGTGAGTCCAGAGAAGAGCAACGAAGCTGCTGAGGGGTCTAGAGCACAAGTCTTGTGAGGAGTGGCTGATGGACCTGGGCTTGTTGAGCCTGGAGAAAAGGAGGCTCAGGGGAGACCTTCTCGCTCTCTGAAAGGAGGCTGGAGCCAGGTGGGGGTCAGTCTATTCTCCCAAGTAACAAGCGACAGAACAAGAGGAAATGGCCTCAAGTTGTGTTAGAGGAAGTTTAGGTTGGACATTAGGAAAAATTTCTTCACTGAAAAGGTTGTCAAGCCCTGGCCCAGGCTGCCTAGGGCAGCAGTGGAGTCACCATCCCCAAAGGGATTGAAAAGACCTGTAGATGTGGTGCTCAGGGACATGGTTTAGTGGTGGACTTGGCAGTGCTGGGTTAACAGCTAGACTCAATGATCTTGAAAGTCTTTTCCAACCTAAACGATTCTATGATTCTATTCTATGATTCTAAATTACTGCAGCAGCTAAATAGCTTAGGGTCCGCAGGCTCGGAGTCAGCTCACTTGATTTTAAGTCAGGCTGATTTAGAGGAATGAGTTCAGATCTATGGAAAATCAATGCTTTGTGTGCAGGAGGCATTCCAAAGTGGCCGTGCAAACGAGCAGCATCGCCTGCATTCACACGGGCAGCCAGAGCCTCCACACACACATACACCACTGGAAGTGGCACCAACACACACTGTGATGGGAGAGAAAAGAAAGGAATTCTGCCCAGCCAAACACCAACACATGGCAAGAGGCAGTGACAACCTCCTGCTCCTCTTTCTCTTCCTCCTCCTCTTCGCTCCTCCACAGCCAGCTCACTGCACAGAACCCAAAAAGGGGTGGGAGGCTGAAAAAGGAGTGAAAGGCCAAAAAAGTGGAGACTGAAAAAAGAGAGACAGGCCAAAAAGGGGTGGGAGGCTGCTGGAAAAGTAGAGGCTGAGAAAAAGCAGAGGCTGAAAAGGCTTGGGAGGCCCAAAAGGTGTGGGAGCCTACAGAAATGTTAGAGATTGATAAAAAGAGCCTCTGTGCCTGAGCTGTCCACATCAGGATCAGTTGTTCTCTGTTTAAACTCCCAGAAGGGCAGGAAGCAGCAGCTCTCCCCCAGCCCTGCTCCACAGCACAGGCAATGTCCTGTTGGTGTTCAGCTGTGCACACCCCGGGTGTGACACCCTGTGCAGACGCGGGCATGTCACCCTGGCACACGATGTCTCACCCAAGATGAGTTGGCAATGGCCTGGGACATGTGGGAGTAGGAAGCCCAAACCCTCTGAACTCAGGCAAGATTTCAGGACGCTGCTTCTCTCCCCTCTCTGAGCTCACCTGGCTCCCACATGCTCAAATTCAGCTTTTTGGTTTGGCCACTCATTCTACCAACTTTTTAAATGCAAATGAGAATTTGCACTTTAAGTTAGCACTTTAAACTCGAGCAGAGCCACCCGCTGCAATCCTCCCTTCCTCCACGTATACGTAACTTTTTTTTTTATGCAACCAGCAGCAGGGAAGAGATAGAGGAGCGGCTGAGCAGCCGGCGCGTATTCCCCGTGGATCAGTGCCCAGAGCCCTTTGCTGCCACGGTCCTGCCAGACGACTCCATGTGAAGGGTGGCTCACGCTGTCTGCCTACCAGCAGCAGCAGCAAGGAACCAGTAATTATACTGGCTGGACCAACACCTGCTAGTGGTTTTGTCTTACACTGTTTGTGCAACCAAATAGGCTGCCAAGAAAACAAAGATGTACTTAGTCTAAACAGGTGAAAACATGAAACAGGGAATGGAGCTGCCGCGCTTGTCTCACGACGCCTGTGTGCAACACATGCTGGAAAATCATTTTTAGTTTAGTCTGCAAGAAGGCTCCAAAAGCAGGTAGAAGCGTTGCATGCACTGAAAAGACAAGTCTTTGCTGTGGGAGGAGGGAAGAGGACAGCCCATCCCCAGAGCCCAGCTCCTGGGTCTGGCCACACACCGGTGTAGGGCACATGGATGCTCTTTGCTGGGGTGCACCAAAAAAGCCCAGCTTGCCAGCAACACAGCCAGAAGAGTCCTGCTAAACCGGGCATTCCGTGTGGGACGTGGCAGCCCTTGCCTGCCCAGGGCCGCCTGCAGAGCAGAGCTGCTCCTAAAAAAGCAGAGATCAGAACTGCCCATTCCCACACCGGGGTCCGCAGGGGCAGGACCCCCGCACAGCGTTACTCATTCATGGGGCTGGAGCTTGGCAGCGAGGTGGGAAGGGGAGAGCAAACACCCTGAAGAACCAAGGGCAAAGACCCCAAAGCAGCACTTGGGACAGCCTCAGCCTTCATTGCCTTTCTGCAAGGCAGAAAAGCCAGGTCCAGCTCCCAACTGCACCAAGTCACACCCAAGATATGCTCCCCCATTGGCAGATGGGATTTATTGTAGATGATTCGTCCTGGAATAAAAACACCAGCCCCACCTCTCTATTTACTGAAAGCCACTAAACATTAAACAGAGGCAAAAAGTGTATCCCAGCAACATCTGGAATTTATCCCTTCCTTCTTCTGCAAAAAAAAAAAAGTAAAAAATCATGCCCTATTCTTTTTGAGAAAGAAAAGTGATTATATAGAATTATAATGCTGGAAGAAGATAGAGAAGAGCAGAGATTTCCTTTGAAATGCTGTTTGGACAATTAAAAAGGGATAGTTTCAAAGAAGCAGCAAATCCTATCTCAGCTTTTTCCGCCCTGTCTCACAGTGCCAGGCTTTCCTCCCATGTGTTGGCTAAGACATTCTTAGGAAAGGAACAGAGTTTTTTTCATTCTTACAAAACCCTTAGTAAGCTAGTAAGAAAAGCAGCTCTAAGTCCTAATGGGTAGCAGACACACCAAATAAAAAATTATTCTCCTAATTCTTGTCAACAAGATTTGGAGGAGCCTTGTCTTCTATGGAGAAAAGCTACTTGGGGACCACCTTTCCAAAAGAGGATGGTGAATCTTTACCCAAGAGAGCCGATGCTATGTCTCTCCAGACAGAAGAACAGAATGGTTTTAAATATAGAAACAGGAAAGACTATCTGGATTAATATGAGGATGCAAGGTCAAAATGTGATATCCTCCATTTCCTCAGGCTCCCGATCCCAGAAGGGCTGCGTAACAGCCCCACAGCATCACCTGGCCCCAGTCACAACCAGGGAAGCCTCAGAAGCCCCCCCAGCCTTCCCCAAGGGGGGAAGAAAAGCAGTCACTCTCATGCCAAGCCCACAGAAGTGCCTCCAGATACTAAATTACCCAATGAATTAAACTAACTGCATTGATCCGGCTGGAAATCAAAGCTGCAGCTCTTGGCATGTGCACAGTTAGGAGGATACAGCTGCAAGAGTTTTGCATTTTTCACCTGCAAGTAGTTCCAACCATAGTAAAAGTCATCCCCTGCCCAAGCACACTGAGCACTGCAGGGAGAGACCGAAGGGCAAACATGGGCGAGAGGAAACCACGGCTCCAGACACCTTTCAAACAAAGCAGAGCTTCAGCAAATGACAGGTACGTCCGATTTTGCAAACGAGGGCAAGGCTGTTCCTAGAACAAGTCCCATTACTCGGGCTCTTCAACCCCCATCTCCTCTCCTGTACATGCATGGGATGCAGGATTTCATCAGGACATTAAAATCAGAAGCTGTAAAATCAGTGCAAAAACCCAATTATACCTATTTTCGTAACAGCCAATTTAAACTTGTATTTAGGTCCCCTCACACACCCCTATGTTACATAAAACATTTCTTCCACTTGAAATGTAGCTTTCTAAAGGCCATTTTGCTTAATTTAATAGATGCTTAACATGGGTCTGTAAATCTCTAGAAGCGTAACCAAGGAAGACACACGGCTGCAAGATACAGCGTGATCCCTTCCAGAGCAAACAGAATGAACAGGAGAGGATGAAAAGCATCTCCAAACCCATGAACTTGCTGCAACTGGAGTGCACTTGTGGTCTGAAGAGCAGCAAAACCCCACGATCAGGTCAAAAGAGAAATTCCTGAACATCTGTAGGCAGCTGTTAACCCGCTTGAGCCCAGCTCTGTAGGCTGCACAGGACGGATCCTGCCCTCGCTGCACAACCACATTAGCTGAACTGAGCCCACTCAGGCATGCTTCCCTCAGATCTGAAAGAGCTACCTTCTGAACTTAATTAAATGCAGTTTCTTTTTTTCTTTAAAAAAAAAAGTGCACTAATAAAAAGCTTGTAGTGAATCTATTAAATTGAAGCTGTCCATTACATTTATTGCTCCTTACAATTCAAGCCTGGATGCCAAGTCAGTGGATGCTGAGAAGTATTTATCAATTAAACTCACGAGAATGATGAAGATTAAAAGCTGTCAGCAAGACAGAATACATTTGTAACTCTGTAGTTTGCTCTGTGCCTCGCTCAGAACACGTGGGACCCCCATCATAGACCTCTGTCCCCTCTCCTTATTCCTGAGCCCACCGCTGGCATATCAGTTGACAGGGCCACCATCACCTGCATCCACAGCAACAGCTCAAAAAGGTACAATTTGTATATACTGCTACAAATAAGTCACACTACAGAAACAGAAAACATCCACTGCATTACACACTGGTGACCAGTATCATTTAAGTTGACAGGCCCCGTCTGTGTCTGAGCACGCTGCAGCGGGGACACTGAACTTGAAAATGTATCTTCCAATTGAATTACAGTAATATGACAATAAAAGTGAGATTCCTGTTTATTATACAGGAGGTTATTGCAATTTAAGACAATTCTACTCTGAATTGTGTGAAGCAAGTGTCCATAAACCTTGTTGTTCCTTAAGCGTCTTAAAGGCAGCACCGAGCAGCCGAGGCATTTTCTCCTTCACCTAGCAAACCAAGCTCAGTGCTGAAGAGCCTAATCTGTACATGCTGTTCTAAGTTACTGAACCCACAAGACCACCCTTGGTAAGGTGGAATAAGGGTGGAAAGAATTAAAAAAGCATGGAAAGAGCAGGACCTGGTCCTCCAGGAAAGCAGCTGAGACATCTGCCTTCAGTGCAGCTGAGCCCTCGCAGCCAGGGCCAGCGCAGGGGACACTGATGCTCTCCAACTCTGAAGGAACCAGGTTTCCTTGCACTGATACCTGTGAAGAGCACAAGCAAATCCAGCCTGGTTTCAAATCTAGAGCATGCATCAAGAACAAGCCCAACTTCAGGTCATTTAACCTGCTGAGCTGTGGGTTTCACCCCTGCAGCTCTAACAGCCAGCTGGTACCCTCAGCACCATGGAAAACAGCACGGGAGGGTGCGGGAGGCTCAGGCACAGCTCGCTTTGGGGGGGATTTGTTTTTATATTAATTATAATATTAAACAGAAAGCACCAAGGGGGAGAATTTCCACACTCGCTCAGCACAGAGCCCAACCCGCAGCAGACCTGCCAGCAAGCGGCTGCAGCAGCAGCTTCCCTGGGATCCATCCTCGGCAGCCAAAGCCATGGGTGCATCATGCTCAGATGGAGGAGGTGGGGAGCAGATTCAGGACTTGGACTTGGAAATGTTAGTCTTAATGCTCAGCGGTTAGACGACTTTTGGGAATTCATCCAAATGGCACTGCTTCCTTCCCACTTGCCCTGCAGGTAAATCTAGCATGTGGCTTACACAATCTGTTGACTTAAATAAAGCAAGGGCAGAAGAAGAAAGCTGTTCAGACATCAGGAGAGGATCATCAGTCCTTTGGGCAAAAGTCTGGGCCACTTCCCCCTCCGCAGCATACTCGGTGCATCAGCCAGGGCCCCGTCTCCCTCCGTGTGAGAGCACGTGCAGCGAGGGTGCAGCAGAAATGGTCACAGCTTTCAAAACATCAGTAAAGGGACAACAACGTGTTGCCAAATTATTCCATACTTTTGGCCAGCACTGATGCTTAAATTCAATTTACAGAAATTTGAGTCTTTGAGCTCTGTGCTCCAGTCAAGTCCTTTGAAATCAAACAGAACTAAGTGGTGACTGCACAAGTCTCCCAGGGCTTGGGGAGAGGGGCCAGAGCTGCTCCAGACCTCACAGCACTGGTCCACCTGTGCCTCCAGCTCGTCCCCAGAGTAACGCTCATCCATCCTGCAGATACAGGATGTTTCTAAAGCACTGTGAGACCACCACATGCTCTGCAAGTGCAAGATCTTGTTGGACAGATGTATCTCAGGTGCAAACCCAGCTGCAGTTTGCAAGACTGAAGAGCAGGCAGGCACTGACAGTCAGCAATCCAGAGTGAGCCCACCAGCCACCCTCACCCATACCCCTCAGGAGTGCTTCTTGCCCCTGATATTTTCTATCTCTAGTCTCAAACTCCCTCCTTCTCACGATAAACTCGGGCACCCAAGTGCCAGCCCTGGACCTCAGCTCCTCCACTTGCAAGCACAGCAGGAGCAAACTGCCTCCCCCAGAGCAAAAGAATAAAATCTGAACAAAGCAACTCTGATACGGCTGCAGCCAGGGCTGTTCTGTTACCAGTTACAAAGGGGAACGTTAATTCTCACAATTAGTGAAGCGGGACAGAAGCAGAGGAAGGCTACCTCATAAGATGCAGGTCATCTTCCCTCTGAGATTTTAAAGCTTGAAGATGCGTTTGGAAGGAAAAACAACTCACCTGACCACGACTGTCTCTACTAAGATGTTGCACAACCATTCTGTCTGGTGTGCAAATGAGAAACCCTACCACTGATCATCAATGGCAAGTTAATTAAGTATTAGGCCAAATTCTGCATGTAAAGCATATAACGACTGAGGTCAGCAACAGCAAAGAGCTGGACTCTGCTACCACAAAAACTCATAGTGTACATTAATGTCTAAATCTCAAGGCAGGTAGAAGAGTTATAGCAGTTATGACGGTGAGCTCCTTAGGAGGCAAGCTAGACACTCAATCCATCTCTCATATCAGGCCTATGTTAACATTTAAATAGGACCTACTGTCGTGATCTTTAGCAACGAGCAGATGTGGTTTTGAGTAATGGTTAATGTTACTTAACCGGTTATATTCACTAATGTAATTGACACCTATTCCATCATCCTTAATACACCCACTTCTTTCTCCGATACCATAAATAGATTAGAAAAGTTTCTGCAGATGGCCATGACCCCATTTGTTTGTGCACTTAGCCATGTATGAATCACTCTTGGCTTGTAGCAGCACTCTGGAATTACTGAAAGATAACTAGTCGGCACAGACACCAATAAATGAATCATGCTTTCCACAAGACCAAACCTTTGGGCTTTCACAGACTCCAATTACAAAGTAAGAAGAAAAGAACAAAGAAATTACTCAGTCTATTTGCACAAAGTCATGCAGAGTTGATTCATAGTTTTACAGAATTATTACTGACAATCATTTGTAGGGGGTTAGAGTAACAAACCAGCTACTTAACATATTGGACAGAATGAAGAGATGGAAAAAAATCCCCAAACCACGTCCTGCGTATGTTCTTGAGAAGCAGTATTGATTTTTGCGCAAGTACCTCTTTTCATTCTTGGTGTGCTCCAAGCCTGGGGGTTAATCACCTTTCATTCTCCAAGGCTAAGTTCTGCTTTGCTGGGTTGCTTGGGCCAAGTTTGCAAATGTAGGAAATCCTGTCACACCTGCTGAAGTGCGCAAACCTCACACCATCCAACCATCACAGGCATGATTCCTCAGCACCGCAGGCACAAGCAAGATGTCATGAACAGATCCAAGAAATGCTGTGTGTCAAAGTACTTGCCTCTCTAAATGCACATTTTTGAATGTAGACTGCAGGTGAGAAGTTAGTCAGTCTGAGGCATTTTACTAAAGATATGTGCGAGACTGAATACATCGAACACAAACGTGTGAACCATTTGAATGCACTGTGGACATCCAGCAACACCGACAACTCATGATGCAAGTTTTAAAAGCTGTGCAAGGTATCTTTATGTAACACCACAGCCTGTGATAACAGCAACATACACCATACAGCAACAAATACACCCTCTTCTAGATGAAGCATGAGTCTAGGCTTGTATCAATGAGAAACTGGAAGTCTGACTACTTTGGAGAAAAGAGGGGACACCGTATCAATCACAACCTCAGCAATGGTACCTTGCTGCATGCAGTAAAAAAGCAGTGTTAAAAAAATCTAAAGGTGATGGTGGGCTTGGTGCCAACCTGAGCCTACAATACGCACCAGTGCACTGGTTGTAGCATCTCTGAGCACAACAGCTGAGTTTACAAGCCTCAGGGCCACGCAGCCTCCCATGCTCCAGATCCTGTACCAGAGAGACAGCCAGAATAACAAGGAGAACTGAACACAGTCACTGACAGTTTAGAAAAGGATGTAAGTCAAATGTATGCACAATGCTATTTGTCTAAAGCCTTCCAGTGATGCCACCTTTTACATGTAACTGAAGACACAACTTCATGGGCTAATTTAGCTTGCAAATGAAATAAATGTGTGCCCTCTTCTACACACTAGTTGAACTCGATCCATAAGCAGAGAGCTGCCAGCCTGGTACAGCTCAGAGTCACAGCTCAGCAGAGGCCTAAAAGAGTATCAGAAAAGCCACCACACAGCCATCCATCAATTTGGGAAAACTTATTTGTTCTCACTCTTAAGGCTGCGGACACCCCGAGAGAGGTACAAACCCCACCTCAAACTGGCTACCAGAAGAAAAGATGCTGTGCGACATTTAAATGAAAATCTTAATAAACATTCCCAATTCCTACCCTCTCTCCTACTCTACCCATACTACATCAATCAACGCAACAAGCTCTCTTGTATAAGAATACATAGGTGACAACAACCTCCTCCCTCCAACAGCAGCTCATCCAAGGATGTGGTGTAGGTAGAAGGGGAAGAAAAACATTCCCAATAGCACCACTACAGCAGCACCAGGTTCTCTTTAGAAAGCTTCAGTCACTAGAATCAAGGCCTTCAGATGCAACACAAGACTAAAAGGATGCATGTGCTGAAGAGTGACATGTCCTTCAGAAGGAAAAAAAAGCTAAATCAGAAACCTGCAATATTAAGTGGATGCTTAGATAAATGTTGTACAACATACCGCAGCAAAAATGCTAATGCAAGTTTAGGTTTCACACTGGAGATATTTCAAAAGATTTGCAAAGCTTTGATAATATTTAACATCTCTGCTAATTTCCTTTTTGGTGTAATCATAAATTTACCATAGTAGCCAAAAGATCTGGGATGAACTACAAGTTCTAGCTGGCTCTGAAGCCAACAAGAATAATGTGTGCTGTTACTATTTTCTCTCAAAACATACCTCAGCAAAACTGACTTAAAATGAGAAAAGAAATTGTGAAACTGTCATTACAAAGAAGCATTTAAAATGCAGATCAAAGTGCTGCCTTAGAAGCTGTACTCCTTGCCAAATCATCAAAGCTCTCTTTACTCTCAATAGCTCCCCAAATCCTCTGATTTGGATGATAAACTCCTGCCACTGAAATATATCTGCTTTAAAAAAAAAAAAACCAAACAACAAAACAATCTAAGAAAAAGCCCAAACCCCACAAGTCCTTTCTCTAGTTACCAACTACTTCATTAACCAGTTCATTATGAACTACTTTCCTGCACTACTAACTCAGTGTGATGCCTGCATACACACACTGACAGTATCCCAGTACTTTTTCAGGTATTGAAAACTCGTCAGCTCTCAGAGGTGTAGAGGGAAATGGTCCCATCCTGTGCTAACAGCTCAGGCAGTGTTGCTACCCTGGCAGCGCTGTGCTCAGCACCGCTCCAGCCCACCCTGCACTCACACATCGTTCCTCCGGGAGCTCCAAGACCACAACTAGGTGCAAGACCACGATTTAGTGCAGCAAGGAAGCAGCAATGCTGCAGCCCACATAAGAGCTCCAAAAGATGGAGATGATGGGTCAGACCCTGCTCTCACAGAGGAGAGTCTTGTCGGAATCACCCCATTCCTCTCTGGGGCTGGACTTGGCCACACTGCTCACAGCCAGAGCAGGTCTCTGATGTGTTTCCTCACCTGGGATCTGCCCAAGTGACCTACCTTCTGCTACCCAAAATAATTATAAAATAATCACCCGGCAATTTAGCCACACAGACAGGAAGAACAGTGCATAAAACATCCCTGTCAACATTAATGATTCCTTTGCTTTACGGACGTCTGTGAGTGTGCTCATGGGGTGAACCAAGTTTCCACTTAATTGCAGCAAAGCAGCCCTTGCATCTCTCTCCTCGCAAGCCTTCCAGCCAGGCTTTATTACTTTGATGAGATGTGCCAACGACAGATGCACCATGTATCAGTGAACTTGAGGGATCTGATAAGACAAACCACACACCACGCACGGGATCTCCTACCAGGAAGCAAACTGGTAGTCAGTTTTTACATGAAACACCATTGCAAATAAATGACCTTTTTTAGCTAATTAGGGTTACCAAATTACGACGGTTGCTATTACCTGAAACAAGACCAACAGACATGACTGTACAATGCATTACTCAGGAAAGAAGCTGGATTGTAATTACTGTCTATTAGTGACACCATGTATTTTGGTACTTCCCTCGGAAAGGTCTCCTCACATCTATCCATTTATAATTTAGGTTTACAAATTCATTCTAAACCTGGATTTATCTAGCCACCACCTCTCAGCCTGGGAAATCTAAAAATATTAGTATATTTGGTGAGCAACAGCAAATAAAAATAAGAACATACACTTGGAGGTGCTCCATCTGCAAAGGAAGTTGTGGTAGTTTGGCTAACTCAGTATACTGAAAATGTAGCGATGATCCCAGACCCTACCTTGAGAATTCCTGGCTTTAAGGAAAGGAATATGGTTGCGTTTCCCACACACCCTACAGTGCCAGTCCTCTCACAACCAGGGTCTGAAAACATGCTACTAAACAAAATGAAGACAAACCAAAGGCTTATTCACGGGGTAGAGCATGCCTTCACAGCAGAAGGCGACAGGACTTACTCTGTCAAACATCCTTCACTGAATGTACCCAGATATTGACCAAAAAGGAAGAATTGGCCATGTCTTGTCTCCACTTTTCACTATCCGTGATCACCTTTGATTACATAGGATCACCTCCAGTGCCACAAGTGCCAGTCCCACTGTGCAGCACTGCAATCCAGGTGTTCACTCAGAGGAAAAAACCAAAGTTTGACTTTTCCCTCCAATTCCTCCTCTGTGTCTTTTCATTCTCCCATTCAATACTGATTATAAAAAAATAAGATTAAAATCACCGTCTGAGGGCACAAAATAAACGGTAACTTTAAGACCCTTGTGTTCTCCAGGCTCAGGGAATTAGGACTTTCCCTGCTGTGTGGGACCCACAGAGCTGGGACCGCAGACTGGCAGGGTCCCCAGGGACAGTCAAGGGCACACACAGACAGTTCTGAGGCCACCGTAAGGAAAAGTGACCCGTGCTCTGCTCCTCCGAGGTCACACCTTGGGATGCTGATCTCAGCAAAAAACCAGCGCTTGTCACGGACACACAGCCAGAGCCAGACACACGGACCTCCCCGGTTTGGCTGAAGCCAAACTGAGATGCTACAACCTGAGCATACTCTGTGCAAACAATCTTAGCTTGCTGAAACACTGGTACCAGCTCTGGCTTCCCTCCATGTCCCTACCTCCTGGAGGAACCTTGGAGGGGGAATAAAGAAGTACTCAGTTATTACCCACTCTGCCCTGGAAGAAGCTGCAACTGCCGTTGATGCAGTGTCAGGAAATAAATGTATTTGCCAAAAAAGCAGCCTGAAGTGGAAAGGAGACATGATCCCTGGTTGAGCCATCTGCATTTGGTTTGTTATTAAACCAAAGAATGTGAAAACCTAGAAGTCCTCGCTTGGACAGAAAGTCGCTCTCACGGTCGCTTGCCCCAGCCACCACCGGCCGGGCACGCCACTCTGGCACTGGCCTTGGAGCATGGCTGCCAGCCCAGGGGAACGGCCTCATCTCCTTGGGGAGGTGGAACAGCACCTCTGGAACTCCTGAACGCTTGGACTGGCATTCCTGCATGAGCAAAGCCTGTGCCAAGACCGCCCAGCCCAGAGAGAGCCCTGCCCTCACGCCCCGTGCCTGAAGCCATCCTCTCACAGGGATGCCTGGGTGCCCGCGGAGGCAAGATCCCAAACCTTGGCACCCAAACCCTCTGGGAGAAGTCTCCGCAGGGCGCGAAGCAGCCCTGGCACAACATGAGGCCTTCTCCTCACTGTGGTGGCCGCAGCGTCGGTTGGAGCAGGCAGAACCTGGCAATTCCCACCGACCCAGCTGGGGCTGAGCTGCCCAGGGCGAGCGAGCGGGGAAGCCGGCGGGGAGGCAGGCACACCGCCGCGCTCCGCTCCCTGCGCCAAATAATTAGTTATTTACAGACTCTTCCGCCACGACAATCACCCCTGACCTCTTTCACCCAGCCGACACGATTAGAGACCACTGCTGCAGACGTCTGGCTGCTCACCGCCGCCTGGCATATTGGCACTGCAGCCCCGGTGGGCGAGGCTCCGCGCCCCCGCCCCCAAAAAGCCCTTTTATAATCCTAATCTGGGAGCGCCACACACAGAAACCAGCTGCTACCTCCACCGCAGCGCCGCAGCCTGCCATACGGAATGGAGCCTGCGAAGAAATATTTTTGGGGATCAGTTGTGCAGTTAACCTAATTAGAGGGTTAAATTAAAAGAGTTTTACAGTTACGCCGCTTTTCCCGAAGCATTCCTGCGTGGTAACTTTTGGCTAGAAAATTAAATAGCATCTGGTGGGAGCTGCTCTGAGGTTCTCTCAAAGTCGTGTTAGAAAGATAAATAAAATCAAGCTATTGGAGGGGGGGAAAAAAATGACTGTATAATGAATTTATCTTAGGGAAGCTCTGCTCTGTCCTTTCCACTGAAGCCAGGTGGAGGAAGCGATCAGGTAACAGCCCCTGCATTGCAACCAAAGCCCTCCGGTAGCACTGATGTGAGCTAACGCTACCCAGGAAATAAATAAATAACATCGGTGATAAAGAAATCTACCCAAAAACAAAGTAAGAGTGGGCAGCACTAAGGGAGCTCGGTCCAAGGCTCCCAGGAGCTAATGTGAGCCCAGCATCTGAGTGTCAGGACCCCGGAGCCGAGCAGCTGACTCTGGGGGACAGGCGCAGGGCTGGCAGGGGACAAGCTGTGGAAGGACCTCGGGAGACGTATGACATCAGGCACAGGGCTCCCGCAACACCCATCCAAACCCAGGCAAGGTGTCCTGCAGCGTACCTCACTGTCCCCTGCCTCTTACACCCCCGCCATCCATAACTGGCACCTGCCTCGTACCAAGCCTTCCGTATGCTGAAAAAATGGGGAAAAAAAAAAGTAAAATGTGCTACTTCTAAAAAGTCAAAGAATGAAATTAAAAGCCTGAGTTGTTCCAACAAAACCTTGTGCCAAGAGTTAGACTGGAAGAGAAGCTTTTTCTTCAAAAGGCATTACACATTTTAATTCACAACTTTTATCATAACCATGAGCCTTGATCAGACACAAAGTAAAGTCTCTCATCCTGGCAATTCTGTGGGACATGGTTTATGTTCACCAACTGGCTGACACAAAAAAGAACTGTATCTTCATTATTTATACACTGCTATTGGTATGCACATCTAACCCGGCCTGTTAAAGTCAGGAGAGAATAATGGTCTATTCAGTACCGGTAGTGTTAATAAAATCAGGCAAATCCAGCTTAGTTTTGTCTGAACACGAATGAGATTAAATCAAGATTAAATGTGCATACAGTACAAAGGGTATGGTTTATGCTAAAATTCAGAATGAACACATTTTAGTACCCGGTATACAAATGCCTACAGACCTTCCCCAGGACTCAGACACCTGAATTAAACAACGATGAAACTGGAGAAGGCGAAGGCAGATGACACTGGACAAAAGCCATCCAAAATACCAAGGGACAGATGCTGGCTCTAAAATACTGCTCGGCAACCCCGCTGGAGGTAACGGGGCAAATCCTGTGCTAGCAGAAACAGGCTGGGCTCGGCTGGCTCTCCCTGCACGCACCGAGGCCAGGCTGCCCCATCCCAGTGCCAGGAATATATGCAAAATCCAGACTCTTTCCCAAGTTTTCATTTTGGGCCATTTTGCATTAGTCTGTGTAGAGATTTCACGGCACGGAACAAGGTGCTAAGCGGGGCACAAGCCTGGCAACTCATCCAGCCTGGGATGCCTCAAAAACCTTCCCTTTACAGAAAATATCATTCGCTTTAAATTGCCAGAGAAACCAACTCGTTTCTCTTTCCTCGGCAGCAATATTCCTTCTCCCTCACCTCCATCCACTTCATTTCCAAGAGGGAAAGAGGAAACAGAAAAGTAGTGGATATTTAGGTCAAGCACTGTACTCACTGTTACTCTGCGAGGGGTGAAAAATATTAATTAAAAAAAAAAAGGCAAATAGCCCTCCAGAACAAAAAGCCCCCAGGGGCTGGAGGCGGGGGAAGCAGGTTCCCAAATATAAGCTCTACTCGGGGGTCCGGACCGCAGTGCTCCCCCCCGGCAGTAACAAGGGAAAGGTGATTTTACACCGGGGCTACTGAAGACCCCCGGGGACGGCTCCGGAGCCAGGGCCCCCCAGCATCACTCCCCGCAGGAGGAAAACGCGAGGCAGGGGCGGCTGCACCAGCCGGGGCTGAGCCGCGGGGCAAATGCGGGTGGTGATGGAGGCGAGATGGGGAAGAGCCGGGATTTCACACACCGACGCCGGGAGGGTCGGGGGGAGAGGAGGTTCCGGGAGCGGCCGCGCTCCGCGGGCAGCCCGGGGAGGCTGCGCCCGGGGCCGCTCCGCCAGCCCGTCCTGCCGGGACCCGCCCGCCCCGGCTCCGCACTGTCCCGCCGTGTCACACCGCGCTGGACACCCCGACAGCAACAGATGAGGGATCGGAGCTCGCACGGAGGTGGGGAAAAAACAGAATCACTCCGAGAAAACGCTTCGCAGCGAAGGGTCCCGGCGCTGCCCGGAGTCCCCGAGGAAACTTGGCCGCCCGCGGCGGGGCCGCTCCGCACCCCGCACCCCCGCACCCCACACCCGGGGCCGTCGGGGCAGCCCCGCGGCAGCCGCAGGACAAGTACTTACTGATCTCCATGCTCTGGAACAAAGACCTTTTGCAGTTGCATGTGCAGGACACATTGGGCTGAATAGCTACGGCCGTGCTGTTCAGACCCATTAAGTTATACAT